>JAVRKA010000071.1:0-600000 GCA_034508555.1 Venustoraphidia nigricollis
CCTATCGGCTTCTATATCTGAAATGCCTATCGGCACCTATTTTTAAAATGCCAATCGGCAACTATATCTGAAATGCCTATCAGCACCTGTATCTGAAGTGCCTATCGGTACCTATTTTTGAAATGCCTATCGGAAACTACATCTGAAATGCCTATCAGCACCTATATTTGAAATGTCTACCGGCAACCATATCTGGAATGCCTATCGGCACCTATATTTGAAATGCCTATCGGCTTCTATATCTGAAATGCCTATCGGCACCTATTTTTAAAATGCCAATCGGCAACTATATCTGAAATGCCTATCGGCGCCTATATCTGAAATGCCTATCGGCACCTATTTTTGAAATGCCTATCGGAAACTACATCTGAAATGCCTATCAGCACCTATATTTGAAATGCCTATCGGCAACCATATCTGGAATGCCTATCGGCACTTATATTTGAAATGCCTATCGGCTTCTATATCTGAAATGCCTATCGGCACCTATTTTTAAAATGCCAATCGGCAACTATATCTGAAATGCCTATCGGCACCTATATCTGAAATGCCTATCAGCACCTATTTTTGAAATGCCTATCGGAAACTACATCTGAAATGCCTATCAGCACCTATATTTGAATTGTCAATCGGCAACCAAATCAGAAATGCCTATCGGCACCTAAATCTGAAATGCCTTTCGGCATTTACATCTGAAATGCCTATCGGCACCTATATTTGAAATGCCTATCGGCACCTATTTTTGAAATGCCTATCGGAAACTACATTTGAAATGCCTATCAGCACCTATATTTGAAATGCCTATCGGCAACCAAATCAGAAATGCCTATCGGCACCGATATCTGAAATGCCTTTCGGAATTTATATCTGAAATGCCTATCGGCACCTACATTTGAAATGCCTATCGGCAACCAAATCAGAAATGCCTATCGGTACCTATATCTGAAATGCCTTTCGGCATTTATATCTGAAATGCCTATCAGCATCTATATTTGAAATGCCTATCGGCAACTATATCTGAAATGCCTATCGGCATCTATTTCTGAAATGCCTATCGGCAACTATATCTGAAATACCTATCGGCACCTATATTTAAATGCCTTAAGGCACCTATATCTGAAATGCCTATCGGCACCTATTTTTAAAATGCCAATCGGCAACTATATCTGAAATGCCTATCAGCACTTATATTTGAAATGCCTATCGGCAACCAAATCAGAAATGCCTATCGGCACCTATATCTGAAATGCCTATCAGCACCCATATTTGAAATGCCTATCGGCAACTAAATCAGGAATGCCTATCGGCACCTATATTTGAAATGCCTATCGGCACATATATCTGAAATGCCTATCGGCTCCTATTTTTAAAATGCCAATCGGCAACTATATCTGAAATGCCTATAGGCACCTATATCTGAAATGCCTATCGGCACCTATTTTTGAAACGCCTATCGGAAACTACATCTGAAATGCCTATCAGCACCTATATTTGAAATGCCTATCGGCAACCAAATCAGAAATGCCTATCGGCACCTATATCTGAAATGCCTTTCGGAATTTATATCTGAAATGCCTATCGGCACCTATTTTTAAAATGCCAATCGGCAACTATATCTGAAATGCCTATCAGCACTTATATTTGAAATGCCTATCGTCAACCAAATCAGAAATGCCTATCGGCACCTATATCTGAAATATCTATCAGCACCCATATTTGAAATGCCTATCGGCAACTAAATCAGGAATGCCTATCGGCACCTATATTTGAAATGCCTATCGGCACATATATCTGAAATGCCTATCAGCACCTATATTTGAAATGCCTATCGGCAACCAAATCAGAAATGCCTATCGGCACCTATATCTGAAATGCCTTTCGGAATTTATATCTGAAATGCCTATCGGCACCTATATTTGAAATGCCTATCAGCACCTATATTTTAAATGCCTATCGGCAACTATATCTGATATGCCTATCGGCACCTATACCTGAAATGCCTATCGGCACCAATTTTTGAGATGCCTATCGGAAACTACATCTGAAATGCCTATCGGCACCTATTTTTAAAATGCCGCAACTATATCTGAAATGCCTATCGGCACCTATATCTGAAATGTCTATCGGCACCTATTTTTTAAATGCCTATCGGAAAATACATCTGAAATGCCTATCAGCACCTATATTAGAAATGCCTATCGGCAACCTTATCTGAAATGCCTATAGACAGCTATATTTGAAATACCTATCGGCTTCTATATCTGAAATGCCTATTAGCACCTATTTTTAAAATGCATATCGGCAACTATATCTGAAATGCCTATCGGCACCTATTTTTAAAATGCCAATCGGCAACTATATCTGAGATGCCTATCGGCACCTATATCTGAAATGCCTATCAGCACCTATTTTTGAAATGCCTATCGGAAACTACATCTGAAATGCCTATCAGCACCTATATTTGAAATGCCTATCGGCAACCAAATCAGAAATGCCTATCGGCACCTAAATCTGAAATGCCTTTCGGCATTTATATCTGAAATGCCTATCGGCACCTATATTTGAAATGCCTATCGGCACCTATTTTTGAAATGCCTATCGGAAACTACATTTGAAATGCCTATCAGCACCTATATTTGAAATGCCTATCGGCAACCAAATCAGAAATGCCATTCGGCACCTATATCTGAAATGCCTTTCGGAATTTATATCTAAAATGCCTATCGGCACCTACATTTGAAATGCCTATCGGCAACCAAATCAGAAATGCCTATCGGTACCTATATCTGAAATGCCTTTCGGCATTTATATCTAAAATGCCTATCAGCATCTATATTTGAAATGCCAATCGGCAACTATATCTGAAATGCCTATCAGCACTTATATTTGAAATGCCTATCGGCAACCAAATCAGAAATGCCTATCGGCACCTATATTTGAAATGCCTATCGGCACCTATATTTGAAATGCCTATCGGCACCTATATCTGAAATGCCTATCAGCACCCATATTTGAAATGCCTATCGGCAACTAAATCAGGAATGCCTATCGGCACCTATATTTGAAATGCCTATCGGCACATATATCTGAAATGCCTATCGGCTCCTATTTTTAAAATGCCAATCGGCAACTATATCTGAAATGCCTATCGGCACCTATATCTGAAATGCCTATCGGCACCTATTTTTGAAACGCCTATCGGAAACTACATCTGAAATGCCTATCAGCACCTATATTTGAAATGCCTATCGGCAACTAAATCAGAAATGCCTATCGGCACCTATATCTGAAATGCCTTTCGGAATTTATATCTGAAATGCCTATCGGCACCTATATTTGAAATGCCTATCAGCACCTATATTTTAAATGCCTATTGGCAACTATATCTGATATGCCTATCGGCACCTATACCTGAAATGCCTATCGGCACATATTTTTGAGATGCCTATCGGAAACTACATCTGAAATGCCTATCGGCACCTATTTTTAAAATGCCGCAACTATATCTGAAATGCCTATCGGCACCTATATCTGAAATGTCTATCGGCACCTATTTTTTAAATGCCTATCGGAAAATACATCTGAAATGCCTATCAGCACCTATATTTGAAATGCCTATCGGCAACCATATCTGAAATGCCTATAGACAGCTATATTTGAAATACCTATCGGCTTCTATATCTGAAATGCCTTTTAGCACCTATTTTTAAAATGCCAATCGGCAACTATATCTGAAATGCCTATCGGCACCTATATCTGAAATGTCTATCGGCACCTATTTTTGAAATGCCTATCGGAAACTACATCTGAGATGCCTATTAGCACCTATAATTAAAATGCCTATCGACAACCATATCTGGAATGCCTATCGGCACATATATTTGAAATGCCTATCGGCTTCTATATCTGAAATGCCTATCGGCACCTATTTTTAAAATGCCTTTCGGCAACTATATCTGAAATGCCTATCGGCACCTATATCTGAAATGCCTATCGGCACCTATTTTTGAAATGCATATCGGAAACTACATCTGAAATACCTATCAGCACCTATATTTGAAATGCCTATCGGCAACCAAATCAGAAATGCCTATCGGCACCTAAATCTGAAATGCCTTTCGGCATTTATATCTGAAATGCCTATCGGCACCTATATTTGAAATGCCTATCGGCACCTATATTTAGAATGCCTATCGGCAACTGTATCTGATATGCCTATCGGCATCTATATCTGAAATTCCTATAGGCAACTATATCTGAAATGCCTATCGGCACTTATATTTGAAATGCCTATCGGCACCTATATCTGAAATGCCTATCAGCACCTATATTTGAAATGCCTATCGACAACTATATTTAAAATGCCTTTCGGCATTTATATCTGATATGCAAATCGGCACCTATATTTGATATGCCTATCGGCACCTATATTTTAAATGCCTATCGGCAACTATATCTGAAATGCCTATCGGCATCTATTTCTGAAATGCCTATAGGCAACTATATCTGAAATGCCTATCGGCACCTATATTTGAAATGCCTATCGGCACCTATATCTGAAATGCCTATCGGCACCCATTTTTAAAATGCCAATCGGCAACTATATCTAAAATGCCTATCAGCACCTATATTTGAAATGCCTATCGGCAACCAAATCAGAAATGCCTAACGGCACCTATATTTGAAATGCCTATCGGCACCTATTTTTGAAATGCCTATCGGAAACTACATTTGAAATGCCTATCAGCACCTATATTTGAAATGCCTATCAGCAACCAAATCAGAAATGCCTATCGGCACCTATATCTGAAATGCCTTTCGGAATTTATATCTGAAATGCCTATCGGCACCTACATTTGAAATGCCTATCGGCAACCAAATCAGAAATGCCTATCGGTACCTATATCTGAAATGCCTTTCGGCATTTATATCTAAAATGCCTATCAGCATCTATATTTGAAATGCCTATCGGCAACTATATCTGAAATGCCTATCGGCATCTATTTCTGAAATGCCTATCGGCAACTATATCTGAAATACCTATCGGCACTTATATTTAAATGCCTAAAGGCACCTATATCTGAAATGCCTATCGGCACCTATTTTTAAAATGCCAATCAGCAACTATATCTGAAATGCCTATCAGCACTTATATTTGAAATGCCTATCGGCAAACAAATCAGAAATGCCTATCGGCACCTATATTTGAAATGCCTATCGGCACCTATATCTGAAATGCCTATCAGCACCCATATTTGAAATGCCTATCGGCAACTAAATCAGGAATGCCTATCGGCACCTATATTTGAAATGCCTATCGGCACATATATCTGAAATGCCTATCGGCTCCTATTTTTAAAAGGCCAATCGGCAACTATATCTGAAATGCCTATCGGCACCTATATCTGAAATGCCTATCGGCACCTATTTTTGAAACGCCTATCGGAAACTACATCTGAAATGCCTATCAGCACCTATATTTGAAATGCCTATCGGCAACCAAATCAGAAATGCCTATCGGCACCTATATCTGAAATGCCTTTCGGAATTTATATCTGAAATGCCTATCGGCACCTATATTTGAAATGCCTATCAGCACCTATATTTTAAATGCCTATTGGCAACTATATCTGATATGCCTATCGGCACCTATACCTGAAATGCCTATCGGCACATATTTTTGAGATGCCTATCGGAAACTACATCTGAAATGCCTATCGGCACCTATTTTTAAAATGCCGCAACTATATCTGAAATGCCTATCGGCACCTATATCTGAAATGTCTATCGGCACCTATTTTTTAAATGCCTATCGGAAAATACATCTGAAATGCCTATCAGCACCTATATTTGAAATGCCTATCGGCACCTATATCTGAAATGCCTATCGGCACCTATTTTTGAAATGCATATCGGAAACTACATCTGAAATACCTATCAGCACCTATATTTGAAATGCCTATAGGCAACCAAATCAGAAATGCCTATCGGCACCTAAATCTGAAATGCCTTTCGGCATTTATATCTGAAATGCCTATCGGCACCTATATTTGAAATGCCTATCGGCACCTATATTTAGAATGCCTATCGGCAACTGTATCTGATATGCCTATCGGCATCTATATCTGAAATTCCTATAGGTAACTATATCTGAAATGCCTATCGGCACTTATATTTGAAATGCCTATCGGCACCTATATCTGAAATGCCTATCAGCACCTATATTTGAAATGCCTATCGACAACTATATTTGAAATGCCTTTCGGCATTTATATCTGATATGCAAATCGGCACCTATATTTGATATGCCTATCGGCACCTATATTTTAAATGCCTAACGGCAACTATATCTGAAATGCCTATCGGCATCTATTTCTGAAATGCCTATAGGCAACTATATCTGAAATGCCTATCGGCACCTATATTTGAAATGCCTATCGGCACCTATATCTGAAATGCCTATCGGCACCCATTTTTAAAATGCCAATCGGCAACTATATCTGAAATGCCTATCAGCACCTATATTTGAAATGCCTATCGGCAAACAAATCAGAAATGCCTAACGGCACCTATATTTGAAATGCCTATCGGCACCTATAACTGAAATGCCTATCGGCACCTATTTTTGAAATGCCAATCGGCAACTATATCTGAAATGCCTGTCAGCACCCATATTTGAAATGCCTATCGGCAACCGTATCTGGAATGCCTATCGGCTTCTATATCTGAAATGCCTATCGGCACCTATTTTTAAAATGCCAATCGGCAACTATATCTGAAATGCCTATCGGCACCTATATCTGAAATGCCTATCCGCACCTATTTTTGAAATGCCTATCGGAAACTACATTTGAAATGCCTATCAGCACCTATATTTGAAATGCCTATCGGCAACTAAATCAGAAATGCCTATCAGCACCTATATCTGAAATGCCTTTCGGCATTTATATCTGAAATGTCTATCGGCACCTATATTTGAAATGCCTATCGGCAACCAAATCAGAAATGCCTATCGGTACCTATATCTGAAATGCCTTTCGGCATTTATATCTGAAATGCCTATCAGCACCTATATTTGAAATGCCTATCGGCAACCACATCTGGAATGCCTATAGGCACCTATATTTGAAATGCCTATCGGCTTCTATATCTGAAATGCCTATCAGCACCTATTTTTAAAATGCCAATCGGCAACTATATCTGAGATGCCTATCGGCACCTATATCTGAAATGCCTTTCAGCACCTATTTTAGAAATGCCTATCGGAAACTACATCTGAAATGCCTATCAGCACCTATATTTGAAATGCCTATCGGCAACCAAATCAGAAATGCCTATCGGCACCTAAATCTAAAATGCCTTTCGGCATTTATATCTGAAATGCCTGTCGGCACCTATATTTCAATTGCCTATCGGCACCTATATTTTAAAAGCCTATCGGCTACTATATCTGTAATGCCCATCGGCACCTATATTTGAAATGCCTGTCGGCACCTATATCTGAAATGCCTATCGGCACCTATTTTTAAAATGCCAATCGGCAACTATATCTGAAATGCCTATCAGCACCTATGTTTGAAATGCCTATCGGCAACCAAATCAGAAATGCCTACCGGCACATATTTTTGAAATGCCTATCGGCACCTATATCTGAAATGCCTATCAGCACCTATGTTTAAAATGCCTATCGGAAACCAAATCAGAAATGCCTATCGGCACCTATATTCGAAATGCCTATCGGCAACCAAATCAGAAATGCCTATCGGCACCTATATTTGAAATGCCTATCGGCACCTATATCTGAAATGCCTATCGGCACCTGTTTTAAAAATGCCAATCTACAACTATATCTGAAATGCCTATCAGCACCCATTTTTGAAATGCCTATCGGCAACCATATTTGAATTGCCTATCGACACCTATATTTGAAATACCTATCGGCTTCTATATCTGAAATGCCTATCGGCACCTATTTTTAAAATGCCAATTGGCAACTGTATCTGAAATGCCTATCGGCACCTATTTTTAAAATGCCAATTGGCAACTATATCTGAAATGCCTATCGGCACCTATATCTGAAATGCCTATCGGCACCTATTTTTGAAATGCCAATCCTCAACTATATCTGAAATGCCTGTCAGCACCCATATTTGAAATGCCTATCGGCAACCGTATCTGAATGCCTATCGGCTTCTATATCTGAAATGCCTATCGGCATCTATTTTTAAAATGCCAATCGGCAACTATATCTGAAATGTCTATCGGCACCTATATCTGAAATGCCTATCCGCACCTATTTTTGAAATGCCTATCGGAAACTACATTTGAAATGCCTATCAGCACCTATATTTGAAATGCCTATCGGCAACCAAATCAGAAATGCCTATCGGTACCTATATCTGAAATGCCTTTCGGCATTTATATCTGAAATGCCTATCAGCACCTATATTTTAAATGCCTATCGGCAACCATATCTGGAATGCCTATCGGCACCTACATTTGAAATGCCTATCGGCTTCTATATCTGAAATGCCTATCGGCACCTATTTTTAAAATGCCAATCGGCAACTATATCTGAGATGCCTATCGGCACCTATATCTGAAATGCCTATCAGCACCTATTTTAGAAATGCCTATCGGAAACTACATCTGAAATGCCTATCAGCACCTATATTTGAAATGCCTATCGGCAACCAAATCAAAAATGCCTATCGGCACCTAAATCTGAAATGCCTTTCGGCATTTATATCTGAAATGCCTGTCGGCACCTATATTTCAAATGCCTATCGGCACCTATTTTTTAAAAGCCTATCGGCTACTATATCTGTAATGCCCATCGGCACCTATATTTGAAATGCCTATCGGCACCTATATCTGAAATGCCTATCGGCACCTATTTTTATAATGCCAATCGGCAACTATATCTGAAATGCCTATCAGCACCTATATTTGAAATGCCTATCGGCAACCAAAACAGAAATGCCTACCGGCACATATTTTTGAAATGCCTATCGGCACCTATATCTGAAATGCCTATCAGCACCTATGTTTGAATTGCCTATCGGGAACCAAATCAGAAATGCCTATCGGCACCTATATTTGAAATGCCTATCGGCAACCAAATCACAAATGCCCATCGGCACCTATATTTGAAATGCCTATCGGCACTTATATCTAAAATGCCTATCGGCACCTGTTTTAAAAATGCCAATCTACAACTATATCTGAAATGCCTATTAGCACCCATTTTTGAAATGCCTATCGGCAACCATATTTGAAATGCCTATCGACACCTATATTTGAAATACCTATCGGCTTCTATATCTGAAATGCCTATCGGCACCTATATATATATTGTCTATCGGAAACTACATCTGAAATGCCTATCAGCACCTATATTTGAAATGCCTATCGGCTTCTATATCTGAAATGCCTATCGGCTTCTATATTTAAAATGGCTATCGGCACCTATTTTTAAAATACCAATCGACAACTATATCTAAAATGCTTATCGGCACCTATATCTGAAATGCCTATCGGCACCTATTTTTGAAATGCCTATCGGAAACTACATCTGAAATGCCTATCAGAACCTATATTTGAAATGCCTATCGGCAACTAAAACAGAAATGCCTATCGGTACCTATATCTGAATTAATGCCTTTCGGCATTTATATCTGAAATGCCTATCGGCACCTATATTTGAAATGCCTATCGGCACCTATATTTAAAATGCCTATCGGCTTCTATATCTGAAATGTCTATCGGCACCTATTTTTAAAATACCAATCGGCAACTATATCTGAAATGCCTATCGGCACCGATTTTTGATTTGCCTATCGGAAACTACATCTGAAATGCCTATCAGCACCTATATTTGAAATGCCTATCGGCAACCAAATCAGAAATGCCTATCGGCACCTAAATCTGAAATGCCTTTCGGCATTTATATCTGAAATGCCTATCGGCACCTATATTTGGAATGCCTATCGGCACCTATATTTTAAATGCCTATCGGCAACTATATCTGAAATGCCTATCGGCACTTATATTTGAAATGCCTATCGGCACCTATATCTGAAATGCCTATCAGCACATATATTTGAAATGCCTATCGGCAACTATATTTGAAATGCCTTTCGGCATTTATATCTGATATGCCTATCGGCACCTATATTTGATATGCCTATCGGCACCTATATTTTAAATGCCTATCGGCAACTATATCTGAAATGCCTATCGGCATCTATTTCTGAAATGTTTATCGGCAACTATATCTGAAATGCCTATCGGCACCTATATTTGAAATGCCTATCGACACCAATATCTGAAATGCCTATCGGTACCTATTTTTAAAATGCCAATCGGCAACTATATCTGAAATGCCTATCAGCACCTATATTTGAAATGCCTATCGGCAACCAAATCAGAAATGCCTATCGGCACATATATTTGAAATGCCTATCGGCACCTATAAATGAATTGCCTATTAGCACCTATATTTGAAATGTCTATCGGCAACCAAATCAGAAATGCCTATCGGCAACCAAATCAGAAATGCCTATCGGCACCTATATTTGAAATACCTATCGGCAACCAAATCAGAAATGCCTATTGGAACCTATATTTGAAATGCCTATCGGCACTTATATCTGAAATGCCTATCGGCACCTATTTTTAAAATGCTAATCGGCAACTTTATCTGAAATGCCTATCAGCACCCATATTTGAAATGCCTATCGGCAACCATATCTGAAATGCCTATCGACACATATTTGAAATACCTATCGGCTTCTATATCTGAAATGCCTATCGGCACCTATTTTTAAAATGCACATCGGCAACTATATCTGAAATGCCTATCGGCACCTATATCTGAAATGCCTATTGGCACCTATTTTTGAAATGCCTATCGAAAACTACATCTGAAATGCCTATCAGCACCTATATTTTAAATGCCTATCGCTAAACATATCTGGAATGCGTATCGGCACCTATATTTGAAATGCCTATCGGCTTCTATATCTGAAATGCCTATCGGCACCTATTTTTAAAATGCCAATCGGCAACTATATCTGAAATGCTTATCGGCACCTATATCTGAAATGCCTATCGGCACCTATTTTTGAAATGCCTATCGGAAACTACATCTGAAATGAGTATCAGCACTTATATTTGAAATGCCTATCGGCAACCAAATCAGAAATGCCTATCGGTACCTATATCTGAAATGCCTTTCGTCATTTATATCTGAAATGCCTATCGGCACCTATATTTAAAATGCCTACCGGCAACTATATCTGATATGCCTATCGGCACCTATATCTGAAATGCCTATCGGCACCAATTTTTGAAATGCCTATCGGAAACTACATCTGAAATGACTATCGGCACCTATTTCTAAAATGCCAATCGGCAACTATATCTGAAATGCCTATCGGCACCTATATCTGAAATGCCTATCGGCACCTATTTTTGAAATGCCTATCGGAAATTACATCTGAAATGCCTATCAGCACCTATATTTGAAATGCCTAACGGCAACCATATCTGAATTGCCTATCGACACCTATATTTGAAATACCTATCGGCTTCTATATCTGAAATGCCTATCGGCACCTATTTTTAAAATGCCAATCGGCAACTATATCTGAATTGCCTATCGGCACCTATATCTGAAATGCCTATCGGCACCTATTTTTAAAATGCCAATCGGCAACTATATCTGAAATGCCTATCAGCACCTATATTTGAAATGCCTATCGGCAACCAAATCAGAAATGCCTACCGGCACATATTTTTGAAATGCCTATCGGCACCTATATCTGAAATGCCTATCAGCACCTATGTTTGAAATGCCTATCGGGAACCAAATCAGAAATGCCTATCGGCACCTATATTTGAAATGCCTATCGGCAAACAAATCAGAAGTGCCTATCGGCACCTATATTTGAAATGCCTATCGGCACCTATATCTGAAATGCTTATCGGCACCTGTTTTTAAAATGCCAATCTACAACTATATCTGAAATGCCTATCAGCACCCATTTTTGATTTGCCTATCGGCAACCATATCTGAAATGCCTATCGACACCTATATTTGAAATACCTATCGGCTTCTATATCTGAAATGCCTATCGGCACCTATTTTTAAAATGCCAATCGGCAACTGTATCTGAAATGCTATCGGCACCTATATTTGAAATGCCTATCGGCACCTATTTTTATATTGCCTATCGGAAACTACATCTGAAATGCCTATCAGCACCTATATTTGAAATGCCTATCGGTTTCTATATCATAAATGCCTATCGGCACCTATCTTTAAAATGCCAATCGACAACTATATCTGAAATGCTTATCGGCACCTATATCTGAAATGCCTATCGGCACCTATTTTTGAAATGCCTATCGGAAACTACATCTAAAATGCCTATCAGCACCTATATTTGAAATGCCTATCGGCAACCAAATCAGAAATGCCTATCGGCATCTATATCTGAAATGCCTGTCGCCACCGATTTTTGAAATGCCCATCGGAAACTACATCTGAAATGCCTATCAGCACCTATATTTGAAATGCCTATCGGCAACCAAATCAGAAATGCTTATCGGCACCTAAATCTGAAATGCCTATCGGTACCTATATCTGAAATGCCTTTCGTCATTTATATCTGAAATGCCTATCGGCACCTATATTTGAAATGCCTACCGACAACTATATCTGATATGCCTATCGGCACCTATATCTGAAATGCCTATCGGCACCAATTTTTGAAATGCCTATCGGAAACTACATCTGAAATGACTATCGGCACCTATTTCTAAAATGCCAATCGGCAACTATATCTGAAATGCCTATCGGCACCTATATCTGAAATGCCTATCGGCACCTATTTTTGAAATGACTATCGGAAATTACATCTGAAATGCCTATCAGCACCTATATTTGAAATGCCTAACGGCAACCATATCTGAATTGCCTATCGACACCTATATTTGAAATACCTATCGGCTTCTATATCTGAAATGCCTATAGGCACCTATTTTTAAAATGCCAATCGGCAACTATATCTGAATTGCCTATCGGCTCTTATATCTGAAATGCCTATCGGCACCTATTTTTAAAATGCCAATCGGCAACTATATCTGAAATGCCTATCAGCACCTATATTTGAAATGCCTATCGGCAACCAAATCAGAAATGCCTACCGGCACATATTTTTGAAATGCCTATCGGCACCTATATCTGAAATGCCTATCAGCACCTATGTTTGAAATGCCTATCGGGAACCAAATCAGAAATGCCTATCGGCACCTATATTTGAAATGCCTATCGGCAACCAAATCAAAAGTGCCTATCGGCACCTATATTTGAAATGCCTATCGGCACCTATATCTGAAATGCCTATCAGCACCTATGTTTGAAATGCCTATTGGGAACCAAATCAGAAATGCCTCTCGGCACCTATATTTGAAATGCCTATCGGCACATATATTTTAAATGCCTATCTGCAACTATATCTGAAATGCCCATCGGCACCTATATTTGAAATGCCTATCGGCACCTATATCTGAAATGCCTATCAGCACCTATGTTTGAAATGCCTATTGGGAACCAAATCAGAAATGCCTATCGGCACCTATATTTGAAATGCCTATCGGCAACCAAATCAAAAGTGCCTATCGGCACCTATATTTGAAATGCCTATCGGCACCTATATCTGAAATGCCTATCGGCACCTGTTTTTAAAATGCCAATCTACAACTATATTTGAAATGCCTATCAGCACCCATTTTTGATTTGCCTATCGGCAACCATATCTGAAATGCCTATCGACACCTATATTTGAAATACCTATCGGCTTCTATATCTGAAATGCCTATCGGCACCTATTTTTAAAATGCCAATCGGCAACTGTATCTGAAATGCTATCGGCACCTATATTTGAAATGCCTATCGGCACCTATTTTTATATTGCCTATCGGAAACTACATCTGAAATGCCTATCAGCACCTATATTTGAAATGCCTATCGGTTTCTATATCTGAAATGCCTATCGGCACCTATCTTTAAAATGCCAATCGACAACTATATCTGAAACGCTTATCGGCACCTATATCTGAAATGCCTATAGGCACCTATTTTTGAAATGCGTATCGGAAACTACATCTGAAATGCCTATCAGCACCTATATTTGAAATGCCTATCGGCAACCAAATCAGAAATGTATATCGGTACCTATATCTGAAATGCCTTTCGGCATTTATATCTGAAATGCCTATCGGCACCTATATTTGAAATGCCTATCAGGAACCTATATTTTAAATGCCTATCGGCTTCTATATCTGAAATGCCTATCGGCACCTATTTTTAAAATGCCAATCGGCATTTATATCTGAAATGCCTATCGGCACCTATATTTGAAATGCCTATCGGCACCTATATTTTAAATGCCTATCGGTAACTATATCTGAAATGCCCATCGGCACCTATATTTGAAATGCCTATCGGCACCTATATCTGAAATGCCTATCGGCACCTATTTTAAAATGCCAATCGACAACTATATCTGAAATGCCTAACAGCACCTATATTTGAAATGCCTATTGGCAACCAACTCAAAAATGCCTACCGGCACATATTTTTGAAATGCCTATCGGCACCTATATCTGAAATGCCTATCAGCACCTATGTTTAAAATGCCTATCGGGAACCAAATCAGAAATGCCTATCGGCACCTATATTTGAAATGCCTATCGGCAACCAAATCAGAAATGTTTATCGGCATCTATATTTGAAATGCCTATCGGCACCTATATCTGAAATGCCTATCGGCACCTGTTTTTAAAATGCCCTATCTACAACTATATCTGAAATGCCTATCAGCACCCATTTTTGAAATGCCTATCGGCAACCATATCTGAAATGCCTATCGACACCTATATTTGAAATACCTATTGGCTTCTATATCTGAAATGCCAATCGGCAACTATATCTGAAATGCTATCGGCACCTATATTTGAAATGCCTATCGGCACCTATTTTTATATTGCCTATCGGAAACTACATCTGAAATGCCTATCAGCACCTATATTTGAATTGCCTATCGGCTTCTATATCTGAAATGCCTGTCGGCACCTATTTTTATAAATACCAATCGACAACTATATCTGAAATGCTTATCGGCACCTATATCTGAAATGCCTATCGGCACCTATTTTTAAAATGCCTATCGGAAACTACATCTGAAATGCCTATCAGCACCTATATTTGAAATGCCTATCGGCAACCAAATCAGAAATGCCTATCGGTACCTATATCTGAAATGCCTTTCGGCATTTATATCTGAAATGCCTATCGGCACCTATATTTGAAATGCCTATCGGCACCTATATTTTAAATGCCTATCGGGTTTTAAATCTGAAATGCCTATCGGCACCTATTTTTAAAATGCCAATCGGCAACTATATCTGAAATGCCTATCGGCACCTATATCTGAAATGCCTATCGGCACCGATTTTTGAAATGCGTATCGGAAACTACATCTGAAATGCCTATCAGCACCTATATTTAAAATGCCTATCGGCAACCAAATCATAAATGCCTATCGGCTCCTAAATCTGAAATGCCTTTCGGCATTTATATCTGAAATGCCTATCGGCACCTATATTTGAAATGCCTATCGGCACCTATATTTTAAATGCCTATCGGCAACTATATCTGAAATGCCTATCGGCACTTATATTTGAAATGCCTATCGGCACCTATATCTGAAATGCCTATCAGCACATATATTTGAAATGCCTATCGGCAACTATATTTAAAATGCCTTTCGGCATTTATATCTGAAATGCCTATCGGCATCTATATTTGATATGCCTATCGGCACCTATATTTTAAATGCCTATCGGCAACTATATCTGAAATGCCTATCGGCATCTTTTTCTGAAATGCCTATCGGCAACTATATCTGGAAAGCCTATCGGCACCTATATTTGAAATGCCTATCGACACCTATATCTGATATACCTATCGGCACCTAATTTTAAAATGCCAATCGGCAAATATATCTGAAATGCCTATCAGCACCTATATTTGAAATGCCTATCGGCAACCAAATCAGAAATACCTATCGGCACATATATTTGAAATGCCCATCGGAACCTATATCTGAAATGCCTATCTGCACCAATATTTGACATGCCTATCGGCAACCAAATCAGAAATGCCTATCGGCAACCAAATCAGAAATGCCTAATGGCACCTATATTTGAAATGCCTATCGGCACATATATCTGAAAAGCCTATCGGCACCTATTTTTAAAATGCCAATCGGCAACTTTATCTGAAATGCCTATCTGCACCAATATTTGAAATGCCTATCGGCAACCATATCTGAGATGCCTATCGACACATATTTGAAATACCTATCGGCTTCTATAACTGAAATGCCTATCGGCACCTATTTTTAAAAAGCCAATCGGCAACTATATCTGAAATGCCTATCGGCACCTATATCTGAAATGCCTATTGGCACCTATTTTTAAAAAGCCAATCGGCAACTACATCTGAAATGCCTATCATCACCTATATTTGAAATGCCTATCGCTAACCATATCTGGAATGCCTATCAGCACCTATATTGGAAATGCCTATCGGCTTCTATATCTGAAATGCCTATCGGCACCTATTTTTAAAATGTTAATCGGCAACTATATCTAAAATGCTTATCGGCACCTATATCTGAAATGCCTATCGGCACCTATTTTTGAAATGCCTATCGGAAACTACATCTGAAATGACTATCAGCACCTATATTTGAAATGCCTATCGGCAACCAAATCAGAAATGCCTCTTGGTACCTATATCTGAAATGCCTTTCGACATTTATATCTGAAATGCCTATCGGCACCTATATTTGAAATGCCTACCGGCAACTATATCTGATATGCCTATCGGCACCTATATCTGAAATGCCTATCGGCACCAATTTTTGAAATGCCTATCGGAAACTACATCTGAAATGACTATCGGCACCTATTTTTAAAATGCCAATCGGCAACTATATCTGAAATGCCTATCGGCACCTATATCTAAAATGCCTATCGGCACCTATTTTTGAAATGCCTATCGGAAACTACATCTAAATTGTCTATCAGCACCTATATTTGAAATGCCTATCGGCTTCTATATCTGAAATGCCTATCGGCACCTATTTTTAAAATGCCAATTGGCAACTATACCTGAAATGCCTATCGGCACCTATATCTGAAATGCCTAACGGCACTTATATGTGATATGCCTATCGGCTCCGATATTTTAAATGCCTATCCGCAACTATATCTAAAATGCCTATCGGCATCTATTTCTGAAATGCCTATCGACAAATATATCTGAAATGCCTATCGGCACCTATATCTGAAATGCCTATCGGCACCTATTTTTAAAATGCCAATTGGCAACTATATCTGAAATGCCTATCAGAACCTATATTTGAAATGCCTATCGGCAACCAAATCAGAAATACCTATCGGCACCTATATTTGAAATGCCTATCGGCACCTATATCTGAAATGCCTATCAGCACCTACATTTGAAATGCCTATCGGCAACCAAATCAGAAATGCCTATCGGCACCTATATTTGAAATGCCTATCGGCACCTATATCTGAAATGCCTATCGGCACCTATTTTTAAAATGCCAATCGGCAACTATATCTGAAATGCCTATAAGCACCCATATTTGAAATGCCTATCGGCAACCATATCTGAAATGCCTATTGACACCTATATTTGAAATACCTATCGGCTCCTATATCTGAAATGCTTATCGGCACCTATATCTGAAATGCCTATCGGCACCTATTTTTGAAATGCCTATCGGAAACTACAACTGAAATGACTATCAGCACCTATATTTGAAATGCCTATCGGCAACCAAATTAGAAATGCCTATCGGTACCTATATCTAAAATGCCTTTCGGCATTTATATCTGAAATGCCTATCGGCACCAATATTTGAAATGCCTACCGGCAACTATATCTGATATGCCTATCGGCACCTATATCTGAAATGCCTATCGGCACCAATTTTTGAAATGCCTATCGGAAACTACATCTGAAATGCCTACAGCACCTATATTTGAAATGCCTATCGGCTTCTATATCTGAAATGCCTATCGGCACCTATTTCTGAAATGCCTATCGACAAATATATCTGAAATGCCCATCGACACCTATATTTGAAATGCCTATCGGCACCTATATCTGAAATGCCTATCGGCACCTATTTTTAAAATGCCAATCGGCAACTATATCTGAAATGCCTATCGGCAACTATATCTTAAATGCCTAACGGCACCTATATGTGATATGCCTATCGGCTCCTATATTTTAAATGCTTATCGGCAACTATATCTGAAATGCCTATCGGCATCTATTTCTGAAATGCCTATCGACAAATATATCTGAAATGCCCATCGACACCTATATTTGAAATGCCTATCGGCACCTATATCTGAAATGCCTATCGGCACCTATTTTTAAAATGCCAATCGGCAACTATAACTGAAATGCCTATCAGAACCTATATTTGAAATGCCTATCGGCAACCAAATCAGAAATGCCTATCGGCACCTTTATTTGTAATGCCTATCGGCACCTATATCTGAAATGCCTATCAGCACCTACATTTGAAATGCCTATCGGCAACCAAATCAGAAATTCCTATCGGCACCTATATTTGATATGCCTATCGGCACCTATATCTGAAATGCCTATTGACACCTATATTTGAAATACCAATCGGCTCTTATATCTGAAATGCCTATCGGTACCTATTTTTAAAATGCCAATCGGCAACTATATCTGAAATGCCCATCGGCACCTATATCTGAAATGCCTATCGGCACCTATATCTGAAATGCCTATCGGCACCTATTTTTGAAATGCCTATCGGAAACTACATCTGAAATACCTATCAGCACCTATATTTGAAATGCCTATCGGCAACCATATCTGGAATGCCTATCGGCACCTATATTGGAAATGCCTATCGGCTTCTATATCTGAAATGCCTATCGGCACCTATTTTTAAAATGCCAATCGGCCACTATATCTTAAATGCCTATCGGCACCTATATCTGAAATACTTATCGGCAACCGAATCAGAAATGCCTATCGGCACCTATATCTGAAATGCCTTTCGGCATTTATATCTGAAATGCCTATCGGCACCTATATTTGAAATGGCTATCGGCACCTTTATTTTAAATGCCTATCGGCAAATATATCTGATATGCCTATCGGCACCTATATCTGAAATGTCTATCGGCACATATTTTTGAAATGCCTATCGGCACCTTTGTTTGAAATGCCTATCGGCACCTATATCTGAAATGCCTATCGGCACCTATTTTTAAAATGCCAATGGACAACTATATCGCAAATGCCTATCAGCACCTATATTTGAAATGCCTATCGGCAACCAAATCAGAAATGCCTATCGGCCCCTATATTTAAAATGCCTATCGGCACTTATATCTGAAATGCCTATCAGCACCTATATTTGAAATGCCTATCGGCAACCAAATCAGAAATGCCTATCGTCACCTATATTTGAAATGCCTATCGGCACCTATATCTGAAATACCTATCGGCACCTATTTTTAAAATGCCAATCGGCAACTATATCTGAAATGCCTATCAGCACCCATATTTGAAATGCCTATCGGCAACCATATCTGAAATGCCTATCGACACCTATATTTGAATTCCCAATCGGCTTCTATATCTGAAATGCCTTTCGGCACCTATTTTTGAAATGCCTATCGGATACTACATCTGAAATGCCTATCGGCACCTATATTTGAAATGGCAACC
This sequence comes from Venustoraphidia nigricollis, assembly GCA_034508555.1. Lineage (NCBI taxonomy): Eukaryota > Metazoa > Arthropoda > Insecta > Raphidioptera > Raphidiidae > Venustoraphidia > Venustoraphidia nigricollis. The sequence goes on from JAVRKA010000071.1 coordinate 19,886, forward strand.
ATATCTGGAATGCCTATCGGCACCTATATTTGAAATGCCTATCGGCAACCAAATCAGAAATGTTTATCGGCATCTATATTTGAAATGCCTATCGGCACCTATATCTGAAATGCCTATCGGCACCTGTTTTTAAAATGCCCTATCTACAACTATATCTGAAATGCCTATCAGCACCCATTTTTGAAATGCCTATCGGCAACCATATCTGAAATGCCTATCGACACCTATATTTGAAATACCTATTGGCTTCTATATCTGAAATGCCAATCGGCAACTATATCTGAAATGCTATCGGCACCTATATTTGAAATGCCTATCGGCACCTATTTTTATATTGCCTATCGGAAACTACATCTGAAATGCCTATCAGCACCTATATTTGAATTGCCTATCGGCTTCTATATCTGAAATGCCTGTCGGCACCTATTTTTATAAATACCAATCGACAACTATATCTGAAATGCTTATCGGCACCTATATCTGAAATGCCTATCGGCACCTATTTTTGAAATGCCTATCGGAAACTACATCTGAAATGCCTATCAGCACCTATATTTGAAATGCCTATCGGCAACCAAATCAGAAATGCCTATCGGTACCTATATCTGAAATGCCTTTCGGCATTTATATCTGAAATGCCTATCGGCACCTATATTTGAAATGCCTATCGGCACCTATATTTTAAATGCCTATCGGGTTTTAAATCTGAAATGCCTATCGGCACCTATTTTTAAAATGCCAATCGGCAACTATATCTGAAATGCCTATCGGCACCTATATCTGAAATGCCTATCGGCACCGATTTTTGAAATGCGTATCGGAAACTACATCTGAAATGCCTATCAGCACCTATATTTAAAATGCCTATCGGCAACCAAATCATAAATGCCTATCGGCTCCTAAATCTGAAATGCCTTTCTGCATTTATATCTGAAATGCCTATCGGCACCTATATTTGAAATGCCTATCGGCACCTATATTTTAAATGCCTATCGGCAACTATATCTGAAATGCCTATCGGCACTTATATTTGAAATGCCTATCGGCACCTATATCTGAAATGCCTATCAGCACATATATTTGAAATGCCTATCGGCAACTATATTTAAAATGCCTTTCGGCATTTATATCTGAAATGCCTATCGGCATCTATATTTGATATGCCTATCGGCACCTATATTTTAAATGCCTATCGGCAACTATATCTGAAATGCCTATCGGCATCTTTTTCTGAAATGCCTATCGGCAACTATATCTGGAAAGCCTATCGGCACCTATATTTGAAATGCCTATCGACACCTATATCTGATATACCTATCGGCACCTAATTTTAAAATGCCAATCGGCAAATATATCTGAAATGCCTATCAGCACCTATATTTGAAATGCCTATCGGCAACCAAATCAGAAATACCTATCGGCACATATATTTGAAATGCCCATCGGCACCTATATCAGAAATGCCTATCTGCACCAATATTTGACATGCCTATCGGCAACCAAATCAGAAATGCCTATCGGCAACCAAATCAGAAATGCCTAATGGCACCTATATTTGAAATGCCTATCGGCACATATATCTGAAAAGCCTATCGGCACCTATTTTTAAAATGCCAATCGGCAACTTTATCTGAAATGCCTATCTGCACCAATATTTGAAATGCCTATCGGCAACCATATCTGAGATGCCTATCGACACATATTTGAAATACCTATCGGCTTCTATAACTGAAATGCCTATCGGCACCTATTTTTAAAAAGCCAATCGGCAACTATATCTGAAATGCCTATCGGCACCTATATCTGAAATGCCTATTGGCACCTATTTTTGAAATGCCTATCGAAAACTACATCTGAAATGCCTATCATCACCTATATTTGAAATGCCTATCGCTAACCATATCTGGAATGCCTATCAGCACCTATATTGGAAATGCCTATCGGCTTCTATATCTGAAATGCCTATCGGCACCTATTTTTAAAATGTTAATCGGCAACTATATCTAAAATGCTTATCGGCACCTATATCTGAAATGCCTATCGGCACCTATTTTTGAAATGCCTATCGGAAACTACATCTGAAATGACTATCAGCACCTATATTTGAAATGCCTATCGGCAACCAAATCAGAAATGCCTCTCGGTACCTATATCTGAAATGCCTTTCGACATTTATATCTGAAATGCCTATCGGCACCTATATTTGAAATGCCTACCGGCAACTATATCTGATATGCCTATCAACACCTATATCTGAAATGCCTATCGGCACCAATTTTTGAAATGCCTATCGGAAACTACATCTGAAATGACTATCGGCACCTATTTTTAAAATGCCAATCGGCAACTATATCTGAAATGCCTATCGGCACCTATATCTGAAATGCCTATCGGCACCTATTTTTGAAATGCCTATCGGAAACTACATCTAAATTGTCTATTAGCACCTATATTTGAAATGCCTATCGGCTTCTATATCTGAAATGCCTATCGGCACCTATTTTTAAAATGCCAATTGGCAACTATATCTGAAATGCCTATCGGCACCTATATCTGAAATGCCTAACGGCACTTATATGTGATATGCCTATCGGCTCCGATATTTTAAATGCCTATCGGCAACTATATCTAAAATGCCTATCGGCATCTATTTCTGAAATGCCTATCGACAAATATATCTGAAATGCCTATCGGCACCTATATCTGAAATGCCTATCGGCACCTATTTTTAAAATGCCAATTGGCAACTATATCTGAAATGCCTATCAGAACCTATATTTGAAATGCCTATCGGCAACCAAATCAGAAATACCTATCGGCACCTATATTTGAAATGCCTATCGGCACCTATATCTGAAATGCCTATCAGCACCTACATTTGAAATGCCTATCGGCAACCAAATCAGAAATGCCTATCGGCACCTATATTTGAAATGCCTATCGGCACCTATATCTGAAATGCCTATCGGCACCTATTTTTAAAATGCCAATCGGCAACTATATCTGAAATGCCTATAAGCACCCATATTTGAAATGCCTATCGGCAACCATATCTGAAATGCCTATTGACACCTATATTTGAAATACCTATCGGCTCCTATATCTGAAATGCTTATCGGCACCTATATCTGAAATGCCTATCGGCACCTATTTTTGAAATGCCTATCGGAAACTACAACTGAAATGACTATCAGCACCTATATTTGAAATGCCTATCGGCAACCAAATTAGAAATGCCTATCGGTACCTATATCTAAAATGCCTTTCGGCATTTATATCTGAAATGCCTATCGGCACCAATATTTGAAATGCCTACCGGCAACTATATCTGATATGCCTATCGGCACCTATATCTGAAATGCCTATCGGCACCAATTTTTGAAATGCCTATCGGAAACTACATCTGAAATGCCTACAGCACCTATATTTGAAATGCCTATCGGCTTCTATATCTGAAATGCCTATCGGCACCTATTTCTGAAATGCCTATCGACAAATATATCTGAAATGCCCATCGACACCTATATTTGAAATGCCTATCGGCACCTATATCTGAAATGCCTATCGGCACCTATTTTTAAAATGCCAATCGGCAACTATATCTGAAATGCCTATCGGCAACTATATCTTAAATGCCTAACGGCACCTATATGTGATATGCCTATCGGCTCCTATATTTTAAATGCTTATCGGCAACTATATCTGAAATGCCTATCGGCATCTATTTCTGAAATGCCTATCGACAAATATATCTGAAATGCCCATCGACACCTATATTTGAAATGCCTATCGGCACCTATATCTGAAATGCCTATCGGCACCTATTTTTAAAATGCCAATCGGCAACTATATCTGAAATGCCTATCAGAACCTATATTTGAAATGCCTATCGGCAACCAAATCAGAAATGCCTATCGGCACCTTTATTTGTAATGCCTATCGGCACCTATATCTGAAATGCCTATCAGCACCTACATTTGAAATGCCTATCGGCAACCAAATCAGAAATTCCTATCGGCACCTATATTTGATATGCCTATCGGCACCTATATCTGAAATGCCTATTGACACCTATATTTGAAATACCAATCGGCTCTTATATCTGAAATGCCTATCGGTACCTATTTTTAAAATGCCAATCGGCAACTATATCTGAAATGCCCATCGGCACCTATATCTGAAATGCCTATCGGCACCTATATCTGAAATGCCTATCGGCACCTATTTTTGAAATGCCTATCGGAAACTACATCTGAAATACCTATCAGCACCTATATTTGAAATGCCTATCGGCAACCATATCTGGAATGCCTATCGGCACCTATATTGGAAATGCCTATCGGCTTCTATATCTGAAATGCCTATCGGCACCTATTTTTAAAATGCCAATCGGCCACTATATCTTAAATGCCTATCGGCACCTATATCTGAAATACTTATCGGCAACCGAATCAGAAATGCCTATCGGCACCTATATCTGAAATGCCTTTCGGCATTTATATCTGAAATGCCTATCGGCACCTATATTTGAAATGGCTATCGGCACCTTTATTTTAAATGCCTATCGGCAAATATATCTGATATGCCTATCGGCACCTATATCTGAAATGTCTATCGGCACATATTTTTGAAATGCCTATCGGCACCTTTGTTTGAAATGCCTATCGGCACCTATATCTGAAATGCCTATCGGCACCTATTTTTAAAATGCCAATGGACAACTATATCGCAAATGCCTATCAGCACCTATATATGAAATGCCTATCGGCAACCAAATCAGAAATGCCTATCGGCCCCTATATTTAAAATGCCTATCGGCACTTATATCTGAAATGCCTATCAGCACCTATATTTGAAATGCCTATCGGCAACCAAATCAGAAATGCCTATCGTCACCTATATTTGAAATGCCTATCGGCACCTATATCTGAAATACCTATCGGCACCTATTTTTAAAATGCCAATCGGCAACTATATCTGAAATGCCTATCAGCACCCATATTTGAAATGCCTATCGGCAACCATATCTGAAATGCCTATCGACACCTATATTTGAATTCCCAATCGGCTTCTATATCTGAAATGCCTTTCGGCACCTATTTTTGAAATGCCTATCGGATACTACATCTGAAATGCCTATCGGCACCTATATTTGAAATGGCAACCATATCTGGAATGCCTATCGGCACCTATATTTGAAATGCCTATCGGCTTCTATATCTGAAATGCCTATCGGCACCTATTTTAAAAATGCCAATCGGCAACTATATCTGAAATGCCTATCGGCACCTATATCTGAAATACCTATCGGCACCTATTTTTGAAATGCCTATTGGAAACTACGTCTGAAATGCCTATCAGCACCTATATTTGAAATGCCTATCAGCAACCAAATCAGAAATGCCTATCGGCACCTATATCTGAAATGCCTTTCGGCATTTATATCTGAAATACCTATCGGCACCTATATTTGAAATGCCTATCGGCACCTATATTTTAAATGCCTTTCGGCATTTATATCTGAAATGCCTATCGGCACCTATATCTGAAATGCCTATCGGCACCTATTTTTGAAATGCCTATCGGAAACTACATCTGAAATGCCTATCGGCACTTATATTTGAAATGCCTATCGGCACCTATATCTGAAATACCTATCGGCACCTATTTTTGAAATGCCTATTGGAAACTACGTCTGAAATGCCTATCAGCACCTATATTTGAAATGCCTATCAGCAACCAAATCAGAAATTCCTATCGGCACCTATATCTGAAATGCCTATTGGCACCTATTTTTGAAATGCCTATCGAAAACTACATCTGAAATGCCTATCAGCACCTATATTTGAAATGCCTATCGCTAACCATATCTGGAATGCCTATCGGCACCTATATTTGAAATGCCTATCGGCTTCTATATCTGAAATGCCTATCGGCACCTATTTTTAAAATGCTAATCGGCAACTATATCTGAAATGCTTATCGGCACCTATATCTGAAATGCCTATCGGCACCTATTTTTGAAATGCCTATCGGAAACTACATCTGAAATGACTATCAGCACCTATATTTGAAATGCCTATCGGCAACCAAATCAGAAGTGCCTATCGGTACCTATATCTGAAATGCCTTTCGGCATTTATATCTGAAATGCCTATCGGCACCTATATTTGAAATGCCTACCGGCAACTATATCTGATATGCCTATCGGCACCTATATCTGAAATGCCTATCGGCACCTATTTTTGAAATGCCTATCGGAAACTACATCTGAAATGTCTATCAGCACCTATATTTGAAATGCCTATCGGCTTCTATATCTGAAATGCCTATCGGCACCTATTTTTAAAATGCCAATTGGCAACTATATCTAAAATGCCTATCGGCACCTATATCTGAAATGCCTAACGGCACCTATATTTGATATGCCTATCGGCTCCTATATTTTAAATGCCTATCGGCAACTATATCTGAAATGCCTATTGGCATCTATTTCTGAAATGAATATCGACAAATATATCTGAAATGCCTATCGGCACCTATATTTGAAATGCCTATCGGCACCTATATCTGAAATGCCTATCGGCACCTATTTTTAAAATGCCAATCGGCAACTGTATCTGATATGCCTATCAGAACCTATATTTGAAATGCCTAACGGCAACCAAATCAGAAATGCCTATCGGCACCTATATTTGAAATGCCTATCGGCACCTATATCTGAAATGCCTATCAGCACCTACATTTGAAATGCCTATCGGCAACCACATCAGAAATGCCTATCGGCACCTATATTTGAAATGCCTATCGGCACCTATATCTGAAATGCCTATCGGCACCTATTTTTAAAATGCCAATCGGCAACTATATCTGAAATGCCTATTAGCAACCATATTTGAAATGCCTATCGGCAACCATATCTGAAATGCCTATTGACACCTATATTTGAAATACCTATCGGCTCCTATATCTGAAATGCCTATCGGCACCTATATCTGAAATGCCTATCGGCACCTATTTTTGAAATGCCTATCGGAAACTACATCTGAAATGCCTATCAGCACCTATATTTGAAATGCCTATCGGCAACCATATCTGGAATGCCTATCGGCACCTATATTTGAAATGCCTATCGGCTTCTATATCTGAAATGCGTATCGGCACCTATTTTTAAAATGCCAATCGGCAACTATATCTGAAATGCCTATCGGCACCTATATCTGAAATGCCTATCGGCACCTATTTTTGAAATGCCTATCAGAAACTACTTCTGAAATGCCTATCAGCACCTATATTTGAAATGCCTATCGGCAACCAAATCAGAAATGCCTATCGGCACCTATATTTGAAATGCCTATCGGCAACTATATTTGAAATGCCTTTCGGCATTTATATCTGAAATACCTATCGGCACCTATTTTTAAAATGCCAATCTGCAACTATATCTGAAATGCCTATCGGCATCTATTTCTGAAATGCCTATCGGCAACTATATCTGAAATGCCTATCGGCACCTATATTTGAAATGCCTATCGGCACCTATATCTGAAATGCATATCGGCACTTATTTTTAAAATGCTAATCGGCAACTATATCTGAAATGCCTATCAGCACCTATATTTGAAATGAGTATCGGCAACCAAATCAGAAATGCCTAACGGCACGTATATTTGAAATGCCTATCGGCACCTATATCTGAAATGCCTATCAGCACGTTTATTTGAAATGCCTATCGGCAACTATATTTGAAATGCCTTTCGGCATTTATATCTGAAATGCCTATCGGCACATATATTTGATATGCCTATCGGCACCTATATTTTAAATGCCTATCGGCAACTATATCTGAAATGCCTATCGGTATCTATTTCTGAAATGCCTATCGGCAACTATATCTTAAATGCCTATCGGCACCTATATTTGAAATGCCTATCGGCACCTATATCTGAAATGCCTATCGGCACCTATTTTTAAAATGCCAATCTGCAACTATATCTGAAATGCCTATCAGCACCTCTATTTGAAATGCCTATCGGCAACCAAATCGGAAATGCCTATCGGCAGCTATATTTGAAATGCCTATCGGCACCTATATCTAAAATGCCTATCAGCACCTATATTTGAAATGCTTATCGGCAACCAAATCAGAAATGCCTATCGGCACCTATATTTGAAATGCCTATCGGCACCTATATCTAAAATGCCTATCAGCACCTATATTTGAAATGCTATCGGCAACCAAATCGGAAATGCCTATCGGCACCTATTTTTAAAATGCCAATCGGCAACTATATCTGAAATGCCTATCAGCACCCATATTTGAAATGCCTATCGGCAACCATATCTGAAATGCCTATCGACACCTATATTTGAAATACCTATCGGCTTCTATTCTGAAATGCCTATCGGCACCTATTTTTAAAATGCCAATCGGCAACTATATCTGAAATGCCTATCGGCACCTATATCTGAAACCTATTTTTGAAATGCCAATCGGAAACTACATCTGAAATGCCTATCAGCACCTATATTTTAAATGCCTATCGGCAACCGCATCTGGAATGCCTATCGGCACCTATATTTGAAATGCTATCGGCTTCTTTATCTGAAATGCCTATCGGCACCTATTTTTAAAATGCCAATCGGCAACTATATCTCAAATGCCTACCGGCACCTATATCTGAAATGCCTATCGGCACCCATTTTTGAAATGCCTATCGGAAACTACATCTGAAATGCCTATCAGCACCTATATTTGAAATGCCTATCGGCAACCAAATAAGAAATGCCTATCGGCACTTATATCTGAAATGCCTTTCGGCATTTATATCTGAAATGCCTATTGGCACCTATATTTGAAATGCCTATCGGCACCTATATTTTAAATGCCTATCGGCAACTATATCTGATATGCCTATCGGCACCTATATCTGAAATGCCTATCGGCATCTATTTTTGAAATGCCTATCGGAAACTACATCTGAAATGCCTATCGGCACCTATTTTTAAAATGCCAATCGGCAACTATATCTGAAATGCCTATCGGCACCTATATCTGAAATGCCTATCGGCACCTATTTTTGAAATGCCTATCGGAAACTACATCTGAAATGCCTATCAGCACCTATATTTGAAATGCCTATCGGCAACCATATCTGAAGTGCCTATCGACACCTATATTTGAAATACCTATCGGCTTCTATATCTGAAATGCCTAATGGCACCTATTTTTAAATGCCAATCGGCAACTATATCTGAAATGCCTATCGGCACCTATATCTGAAATGCCCATCGGCACCTTTTTTTTAAATGCCTATCGGAAACTACATCTGAAATGCCTATCAGCACCTATATTTGAAATGCTATCGGCAACCATATCTGAACTGCCTATCGACACCTATATTTGAAATACCTATCGGCTTCTATATCTGAAAAGCCTATCGGCACCTTTTTTTAAAATGCCAATCGGCCACTATATTTGAAATGCCTATCGGCACCTATATCTGAGATGCCTATCGGCACCTATTTTTGAAATGCCTATCGGAAACTACATCTGAAATGCCTATCAGCACCTATATTTGAAATGCCTATCGGCAACCAAATCAGAAATGCCTATCTGCACCTATATTTGAAATGCCTATCGGCAACTATATTTAAAATGCCTTTCGGCATTTATATCTGAAATGCCTATCGTCACTTATATTTGATATGCCTATTGGCACCTATATTTGAAATGCCTATCGGCAACTATATCTGAAATGCCTATCTGTATCTATTTCTGAAATGCCTATCGGCAAATATATCTGAAATGCCTCTGGGCACCTATATTTGAGATGCCTATGGGCAGGCACCTATATCTGAAATGCCTATCGGCACCTATTCTTAAAATGCCAATCGGCTACTATATCTGAAATGCCTATCAGCACATATATCTGAAATGCCTTTCGGCATTTATATCTGAAATGCCTATCGGCACCTATATTTAAAATGCCTATCGGCACCTATATTTTAAATGCCTATCGGCCACTATATCTGATGTGTCTATCGGCACCATTATCTGAAATGCCTATCGGCACCTATTTTTAAAATGCCTATCGGAAACTACATCTGAAATGCCTATCGGCACCTATTTTTAAATTCCAATCCGCAACTATATCTGAAATGCCTATCGGCACCTATTTTTGAAATGCCTATCGGAAACTACATCTGAAATGCCTATCAGCACCTATATTTGAAATGCCTATCGGCAACCATATCTGAAATGCCAATCGACACCTATATTTGAAATACCTATCGGCTTCTATATCTGAAATGCCTATCAGCACCTATTTTTAAAATGCCAATCGGCAACTATATCTGAAATGCCTATTGGCACCTATATCTGAAATGCCTATCGGCACCTATTTTTGAAATGCCTATCGGAAACTACATCTGAAATGCCTATCAGCACCTATATTTGAAATGCCGATCGGCAACCAAATCAGAAATGCCTATCGGCACCTATATCCGAAATGCCTTTCGGCATTTATATCTGAAATGCCTATCGGCACCTATATTTGAAATGCCTATCGGCACCTATATCTGAAATGCCTATCGGCACCTATTTTTAAAATGCCAATCGGCAACTATATCTGAAATGCCTATCAGAACCTATATTTGAAATGCCTATCGGCAACCAAATCAGAAATGCCTATCGGCACCTTTATTTGTAATGCCTATCGGCACCTATATCTGAAATGCCTATCAGCACCTACATTTGAAATGCCTATCGGCAACCAAATCAGAAATTCCTATCGGCACCTATATTTGATATGCCTATCGGCACCTATATCTGAAATGCCTATTGACACCTATATTTGAAATACCAATCGGCTCTTATATCTGAAATGCCTATCGGTACCTATTTTTAAAATGCCAATCGGCAACTATATCTGAAATGCCCATCGGCACCTATATCTGAAATGCCTATCGGCACCTATATCTGAAATGCCTATCGGCACCTATTTTTGAAATGCCTATCGGAAACTACATCTGAAATACCTATCAGCACCTATATTTGAAATGCCTATCGGCAACCATATCTGGAATGCCTATCGGCACCTATATTGGGAATGCCTATCGGCTTCTATATCTGAAATGCCTATCGGCACCTATTTTTAAAATGCCAATCGGCCACTATATCTTAAATGCCTATCGGCACCTATATCTGAAATACTTATCGGCAACCGAATCAGAAATGCCTATCGGCACCTATATCTGAAATGCCTTTCGGCATTTATATCTGAAATGCCTATCGGCACCTATATTTGAAATGGCTATCGGCACCTTTATTTTAAATGCCTATCGGCAAATATATCTGATATGCCTATCGGCACCTATATCTGAAATGTCTATCGGCACCTATTTTTGAAATGCCTATCGGAAACCACATCTGAAATGCCTATCAGCACCTATATTTGAAATGCCTATCGGCAACCAAATCAGAAATGCCTATCGGCACCTATATCTGAAATGCCTTTCCGCATTTATATCTGAAATGCCTATCGGCACCTATATTTGAAATGGCTATCGGCACCTTTATTTTAAATGCCTATCGGCAACTATATCTGATATGCCTATCGGCACCTATATCTGAAATGTCTATCGGCACATATTTTTGAAATGCCTATCGGCACCTTTGTTTGAAATGCCTATCGGCACCTATATCTGAAATGCCTATCGGCACCTATTTTTAAAATGCCAATCGACAACTATATCGCAAATGCCTATCAGCACCTATATTTGAAATGCCTATCGGCAACCAAATCAGAAATGCCTATCGGCACCTATATTTAAAATGCCTATCGGCACATATATTTGAAATGCCTATTAGCACCCATATTTGAAATGCCTATCGGCAACCAAATCAGAAATGCCTATCGTCACCTATATTTGAAATGCCTATCGGCACTTATATCTGAAATACCTATCGGCACCTATTTTTAAAATGCCAATCGGCAACTATATCTGAAATGCCTATCAGCACCCATATTTGAAATGCCTATCGGCAACCATATCTGAAATGCCTATCGACACCTATATTTGAATTCCCAATCGGCTTCTATATCTGTAATGCCTTTCGGCACCTATTTTTGAAATGCCTATCGGATACTACATCTGAAATGCCTATCGGCACCTATATTTGAAATGGCAACCATATCTGGAATGCCTATCGGCACCTATATTTGAAATGCCTATCGGCTTCTATATCTGAAATGCCTATCGGCACCTATTTTAAAAATGCCAATCGGCAACTATATCTGAAATGCCTATCGGCACCTATATCTGAAATACCTATCGGCACCTATTTTTGAAATGCCTATTGGAAACTACGTCTGAAATGCCTATCAGCACCTATATTTGAAATGCCTATCAGCAACCAAATCAGAAATGCCTATCGGCACCTATATCTGAAATGCCTTTCGGCATTTATATCTGAAATGCCTATCGGCACCTATATTTGAAATGCCTATCGGCACCTATATTTTAAATGCCTTTCGGCATTTATATCTGAAATGCCTATCGGCACCTATATCTGAAATGCCTATCGGCACCTATTTTTGAAAGGCCTATCGGAAACTACATCTGAAATGCCTATCGGCACTTATATTTGAAATGCCTATCGGCACCTATATCTGAAATACCTATCGGCACCTATTTTTGAAATGCCTATTGGAAACTACGTCTGAAATGCCTATCAGCACCTATATTTGAAATGCCTATCAGCAACCAAATCAGAAATTCCTATCGGCACCTATATCTGAAATGCCTATTGGCACCTATTTTTGAAATGCCTATCGAAAACTACATCTGAAATGCCTATCAGCACCTATATTTGAAATGCCTATCGGCTTCTATATCTGAAATGCCTATCGGCACCTATTTTTAAAATGCTAATCGGCAACTATATCTGAAATGCTTATCGGCACCTATATCTGAAATGCCTATCGGCACCTATTTTTGAAATGCCTATCGGAAACTACATCTGAAATGACTATTAGCACCTATATTTGAAATGCCTATCGGCAACCAAATCAGAAGTGCCTATCGGTACCTATATCTGAAATGCCTTTCGGCATTTATATCTGAAATGCCTATCGGCACCTATATTTGAAATGCCTACCGGCAACTATATCTGATATGCCTATCGGCACCTATATCTGAAATGCCTATCGGCACCTATTTTTGAAATGCCTATCGGAAACTACATCTGAAATGTCTATCAGCACCTATATTTGAAATGCCTATCGGCTTCTATATCTGAAATGCCTATCGGCACCTATTTTTAAAATGCCAATTGGCAACTATATCTAAAATGCCTATCGGCACCTATATCTGAAATGTTTAACGGCACCTATATTTGATATGCCTATCGGCGCCTATATTTTAAATGCCTATCGGCAACTATATCTGAAATGCCTATTGGCATCTATTTCTGAAATGCCTATCGACAAATATATCTGAAATGCCTATCGGCACCTATATTTGAAATGCCTATCGGCACCTATATCTGAAATGCCTATCGGCACCTATTTTTAAAATGCCAATCGGCAACTGTATCTGATATGCCTATCAGAACCTATATTTGAAATGCCTAACGGCAACCAAATCAGAAATGCCTATCGGCACCTATATTTGAAATGCCTATCGGCACCTATATCTGAAATGCCTATCAGCACCTACATTTGAAATGCCTATCGGCAACCACATCAGAAATGCCTATCGGCACCTATATTTGAAATGCCTATCGGCACCTATATCTGAAATGCCTATCGGCACCTATTTTTAAAATGCCAATCGGCAACTATATCTGAAATGCCTATTAGCAACCATATTTGAAATGCCTATCGGCAACCATATCTGAAATGCCTATTGACACCTATATTTGAAATACCTATCGGCTCCTATATCTGAAATGCCTATCGGCACCTATATCTGAAATGCCTATCGGCACCTATTTTTGAAATGCCTATCGGAAACTACATCTGAAATGCCTATCAGCACCTATATTTGAAATGCCTATCGGCAACCATATCTGGAATGCCTATCGGCACCTATATTTGAAATGCCTATCGGCTTCTATATCTGAAATGCCTATCGGCACCTATTTTTAAAATGCCAATCGGCAACTATATCTGAAATGCCTATCGGCACCTATATCTGAAATACCTATCGGCAACCAAATCAGAAATGCCTATCGGCACCTATATCTGAAATGCCTTTCGGCATTTATATCTGAAATGCCTATCGGCACCTATATTTGAAATGGCTATCGGCACCTTTATTTTAAATGCCTATCGGCAACTATATCTGATATGCCTATCGGCACCTATATCTGAAATGTCTATCGGCAGCTATTTTTGAAATGCCTATCGGAAACCACATCTGAAATGCCTATCAGCACCTATATTTAAAATGCCTATCGGCAACCAAATCAGAAATGCCTATCGGCACGTATATCTGAAATGCCTTTCTGCATTTATATCTGAAATGCCTATCGGCACCTATATTTGAAATGGCTATCGGCACCTTTATTTTAAATGCCTATCGGCAACTATATCTGATATGCCTATCGGCACCTATATCTGAAATGTCTATCGGCACCTATTTTTGAAATGCCTATCGGCACCTTTATTTGAAATGCCTATCGGCACCTATATCTGAAATGCCTATCGGCACCTATTTTTAAAATGCCAATCGGCAACTATATCGCAAATGCCTATCAGCACCTATATTTGAAATGCCTATCGGCAACCAAATCAGAAATGCCTATCGGCACCTATATTTAAAATAATCGGCCCTTATATCTGAAATGCCTATCAGCACCTATATTTGAAATGCCTTAGGCAACCAAATCAGAAATGCCTATCGTCACCTATATTTGAAATGCCTATCGGCACCTATATCTGAAATACCTATCGGCACCTATTTTTAAAATGCCAATCGGCAACTCTATCTGAAATGCCTATCAGCACCCATATTTGAAATGCCTATCGGCAACCATATCTGAAATGCCTATCGACACCTATATTTGAATTCCCAATCGGCTTCTATATCTGAAATGCCTATCGGCACCTATTTTTGAAATGCCTATCGGATACTACATCTGAAATGCCTATCGGCACCTATATTTGAAATGCCTATCGAAAACTACATCTGAAATGCCTATCGGCACCTATATTTGAAATGACTATCGGCACCTATTTTTGAAATGCCTATCGAAAACTACATCTGAAATGCCTATCAGCACCTATATTTGAAATGCCTATCGGCAACCATATCTGGAATGCTTATCGGCACCTATTTTTAAAATGCCAATCGGCAACTATATTTGAAATGCCTACCGGCACCTATATTTGAAATGCCTATCGGCACCTATTTTTGAAATGCCTATCGGAAACTACATCTGAAATGCCTATCAGCACCTATATTTGAAATGCCTATCGGCAACCATATCTGGAATGCCTATCGGCACCTATATTTGAAATGCCTATCGGCTTCTATATCTGAAATGCCTATCGGCACCTATTTTTAAAATGTCAATCGGCAACTATATCTGAAATGCCTATCGGCACCTATATCTGAAATGCCTATCGGCACCTATTTTTGAAATGCCTATCGGAAACTACTTCTGAAATGCCTATCAGCACCTATATTTGAAATGCCTATCGGCAACCAAATCAGAAATGCCTATCGGCACCTATATTTGAAATGCCTATCGGCAACTATATTTGAAATGCCTTTCGGCATTTATATCTGAAATACCTATCGGCACCTATTTTTAAAATGCCAATCTGCAACTATATCTGAAATGCCTATCGGCATCTATTTCTGAAATGCCTATCGGCAACTATATCTGAAATGCCTATCGGCACCTATATTTGAAATGCCTATCGGCACCTATATCTGAAATGCATATCGGCACTTATTTTTAAAATGCCAATCGGCAACTATATCTGAAATGCCTATCAGCACCTATATTTGAAATGAGTATCGGCAACCAAATCAGAAATGCCTAACGGCACGTATATTTGAAATGCCTATCGGCACCTATATCTGAAATGCCTATCAGCACGTTTATTTGAAATGCCTATCGGCAACTATATTTGAAATGCCTTTCGGCATTTATATCTGAAATGCCTATCGGCACATATATTTGATATGCCTATCGGCACCTATATTTTAAATGCCTATCGGCAACTATATCTGAAATGCCTATCGGTATCTATTTCTGAAATGCCTATCGGCAACTATATCTTAAATGCCTATCGGCACCTATATTTGAAATGCCTATCGGCACCTATATCTGAAATGCCTATCGGCACCTATTTTTAAAATGCCAATCTGCAACTATATCTGAAATGCCTATCAGCACCTCTATTTGAAATGCCTATCGGCAACCAAATCGGAAATGCCTATCGGCAGCTATATTTGAAATGCCTATCGGCACCTATATCTAAAATGCCTATCAGCACCTATATTTGAAATGCCTATGGGCAACCAAATCAGAAATGCCTATCGGCACCTATATTTGAAATGCCTATCGGCACCTATATCTAAAATGCCTATCAGCACCTATATTTGAAATGCCTATCGGCAACCAAATCGGAAATGCCTATCGGCACCTATTTTTAAAATGCCAATCGGCAACTATATCTGAAATGCCTATCAGCACCCATATTTGAAATGCCTATCGGCAACCATATCTGAAATGCCTATCGACACCTATATTTGAAATACCTATCGGCTTCTATATCTGAAATGCCTATCGGCACCTATTTTTAAAATGCCAATCGGCAACTATATCTGAAATGCCTATCGGCACCTATATCTGAAACTTATTTTTGAAATGCCAATCGGAAACTACATCTGAAATGCATATCAGCACCTATATTTTAAATGCCTATCGGCAACCGCATCTGGAATGCCTATCGGCACCTATATTTGAAATGCCTATCGGCTTCTTTATCTGAAATGCCTATCGGCACCTATTTTTAAAATGCCAATCGGCAACTATATCTCAAATGCCTACCGGCACCTATATCTGAAATGCCTATCGGCACCCATTTTTGAAATGCCTATCGGAAACTACATCTGAAATGCCTATCAGCACCTATATTTGAAATGCCTATCGGCAACCAAATAAGAAATGCCTATCGGCACTTATATCTGAAATGCCTTTCGGCATTTATATCTGAAATGCCTATTGGCACCTATATTTGAAATGCCTATCAGCACCTATATTTTAAATGCCTATCGGCAACTATATCTGATATGCCTATCGGCACCTATATCTGAAATGCCTATCGGCACCTATTTTTGAAATGCCTATCGGAAACTACATCTGAAATGCCTATCGGCACCTATTTTTAAAATGCCAATCGGCAACTATATCTGAAATGCCTATCGGCACCTATATCTGAAATGCCTATCGGCACCTATTTTTGAAATGCCTATCGGAAACTACATCTGAAATGCCTATCAGCACCTATATTTGAAATGCCTATCGGCAACCATATCTGAAGTGCCTATCGACACCTATATTTGAAATACCTATCGGCTTCTATATCTGAAATGCCTAATGGCACCTATTTTTAAATGCCAATCGGCAACTATATCTGAAATGCCTATCGGCACCTATATTTGAAATACCTATCGGCTTCTATATCTGAAAAGCCTATCGGCACCTATTTTTAAAATGCCAATCGGCCACTATATTTGAAATGCCTATCGGCACCTAAATCTGAGATGCCTATCGGCACTTATTTTTGAAATGCCTATCGGAAACTACATCTGAAATGCCTATCAGCACCTATATTTGAAATGCCTATCGGCAACCAAATCAGAAATGCCTATCGGCACCTATATTTGAAATGCCTATCGGCAACCAAATCAGAAATGCCTATCGGCACCTATATTTAAAATGCCTATCGGCACTTATATTTGAAATGCCTATTAGCACCCATATTTGAAATGCCTATCGGCAACCAAATCAGAAATGCCTATCGTCACCTATATTTGAAATGCCTATCGGCACTTATATCTGAAATACCTATCGACACCTATTTTTAAAATGCCAATCGGCAACTATATCTGAAATGCCTATCAGCACCCATATTTGAAATGCCTATCGGCAACCATATCTGAAATGCCTATCGACACCTATATCTGAAATACCTATCGGCACCTATTTTTGAAATGCCTATTGGAAACTACGTCTGAAATGCCTATCAGCACCTATATTTGAAATGCCTATCGGATACTACATCTGAAATGCCTATCGGCACCTATATTTGAAATGGCAACCATATCTGGAATGCCTATCGGCACCTATATTTGAAATGCCTATCGGCTTCTATATCTGAAATGCCTATCGGCACCTATTTTAAAAATGCCAATCGGCAACTATATCTGAAATGCCTATCGGCACCTATATCTGAAATACCTATCGGCACCTATTTTTGAAATGCCTATTGGAAACTACGTCTGAAATGCCTATCAGCACCTATATTTGAAATGCCTATCAGCAACCAAATCAGAAATGCCTATCGGCACCTATATCTGAAATGCCTTTCGGCATTTATATCTGAAATGCCTATCGGCACCTATATTTGAAATGCCTATCGGCACCTATATTTTAAATGCCTTTCGGCATTTATATCTGAAATGCCTATCGGCACCTATATCTGAAATGCCTATCGGCACCTATTTTTGAAAGGCCTATCGGAAACTACATCTGAAATGCCTATCGGCACTTATATTTGAAATGCCTATCGGCACCTATATCTGAAATACCTATCGGCACCTATTTTTGAAATGCCTATTGGAAACTACGTCTGAAATGCCTATCAGCACCTATATTTGAAATGCCTATCAGCAACCAAATCAGAAATTCCTATCGGCACCTATATCTGAAATGCCTATTGGCACCTATTTTTGAAATGCCTATCGAAAACTACATCTGAAATGCCTATCAGCACCTATATTTGAAATGCCTATCGCTAACCATATCTGGAATGCCTATCGGCACCTATATTTGAAATGCCTATCGGCTTCTATATCTGAAATGCCTATCGGCACCTATTTTTAAAATGCTAATCGGCAACTATATCTGAAATGCTTATCGGCACCTATATCTGAAATGCCTATCGGCACCTATTTTTGAAATGCCTATCGGAAACTACATCTGAAATGACTATTAGCACCTATATTTGAAATGCCTATCGGCAACCAAATCAGAAGTGCCTATCGGTACCTATATCTGAAATGCCTTTCGGCATTTATATCTGAAATGCCTATCGGCACCTATATTTGAAATGCCTACCGGCAACTATATCTGATATGCCTATCGGCACCTATATCTGAAATGCCTATCGGCACCTATTTTTGAAATGCCTATCGGAAACTACATCTGAAATGTCTATCAGCACCTATATTTGAAATGCCTATCGGCTTCTATATCTGAAATGCCTATCGGCACCTATTTTTAAAATGCCAATTGGCAACTATATCTAAAATGCCTATCGGCACCTATATCTGAAATGTTTAACGGCACCTATATTTGATATGCCTATCGGCGCCTATATTTTAAATGCCTATCGACAACTATATCTGAAATGCCTATTGGCATCTATTTCTGAAATGCCTATCGACAAATATATCTGAAATGCCTATCGGCACCTATATTTGAAATGCCTATCGGCACCTATATCTCAAATGCCTATCGGCACCTATTTTTAAAATGCCAATCGGCAACTGTATCTGATATGCCTATCAGAACCTATATTTGAAATGCCTAACGGCAACCAAATCAGAAATGCCTATCGGCACCTATATTTGAAATGCCTATCGGCACCTATATCTGAAATGCCTATCAGCACCTACATTTGAAATGCCTATCGGCAACCACATCAGAAATGCCTATCGGCACCTATATTTGAAATGCCTATCGGCACCTATATCTGAAATGCCTATCGGCACCTATTTTTAAAATGCCAATCGGCAACTATATCTGAAATGCCTATTAGCAACCATATTTGAAATGCCTATCGGCAACCATATCTGAAATGCCTATTGACACCTATATTTGAAATACCTATCGGCTCCTATATCTGAAATGCCTATCGGCACCTATATCTGAAATGCCTATCGGCACCTATTTTTGAAATGCCTATCGGAAACTACATCTGAAATGCCTATCAGCACCTATATTTGAAATGCCTATCGGCAACCATATCTGGAATGCCTATCGGCACCTATATTTGAAATGCCTATCGGCTTCTATATCTGAAATGCCTATCGGCACCTATTTTTAAAATGCCAATCGGCAACTATATCTGAAATGCCTATCGGCACCTATATCTGAAATACCTATCGGCAACCAAATCAGAAATGCCTATCGGCACCTATATCTGAAATGCCTTTCGGCATTTATATCTGAAATGCCTATCGGCACCTATATTTGAAATGGCTATCGGCACCTTTATTTTAAATGCCTATCGGCAACTATATCTGATATGCCTATCGGCACCTATATCTGAAATGTCTATCGGCAGCTATTTTTGAAATGCCTATCGGAAACCACATCTGAAATGCCTATCAGCACCTATATTTAAAATGCCTATCGGCAACCAAATCAGAAATGCCTATCGGCACGTATATCTGAAATGCCTTTCTGCATTTATATCTGAAATGCCTATCGGCACCTATATTTGAAATGGCTATCGGCACCTTTATTTTAAATGCCTATCGGCAACTATATCTGATATGCCTATCGGCACCTATATCTGAAATGTCTATCGGCACCTATTTTTGAAATGCCTATCGGCACCTTTATTTGAAATGCCTATCGGCACCTATATCTGAAATGCCTATCGGCACCTATTTTTAAAATGCCAATCGGCAACTATATCGCAAATGCCTATCAGCACCTATATTTGAAATGCCTATCGGCAACCAAATCAGAAATGCCTATCGGCACCTATATTTAAAATAATCGGCCCTTATATCTGAAATGCCTATCAGCACCTATATTTGAAATGCCTTAGGCAACCAAATCAGAAATGCCTATCGTCACCTATATTTGAAATGCCTATCGGCACCTATATCTGAAATACCTATCGGCACCTATTTTTAAAATGCCAATCGGCAACTCTATCTGAAATGCCTATCAGCACCCATATTTGAAATGCCTATCGGCAACCATATCTGAAATGCCTATCGACACCTATATTTGAATTCCCAATCGGCTTCTATATCTGAAATGCCTATCGGCACCTATTTTTGAAATGCCTATCGGATACTACATCTGAAATGCCTATCGGCACCTATATTTGAAATGCCTATCGAAAACTACATCTGAAATGCCTATCGGCACCTATATTTGAAATGACTATCGGCACCTATTTTTGAAATGCCTATCGAAAACTACATCTGAAATGCCTATCAGCACCTATATTTGAAATGCCTATCGGCAACCATATCTGGAATGCTTATCGGCACCTATTTTTAAAATGCCAATCGGCAACTATATTTGAAATGCCTACCGGCACCTATATTTGAAATGCCTATCGGCACCTATTTTTGAAATGCCTATCGGAAACTACATCTGAAATGCCTATCAGCACCTATATTTGAAATGCCTATCGGCAACCATATCTGGAATGCCTATCGGCACCTATATTTGAAATGCCTATCGGCTTCTATATCTGAAATGCCTATCGGCACCTATTTTTAAAATGTCAATCGGCAACTATATCTGAAATGCCTATCGGCACCTATATCTGAAATGCCTATCGGCACCTATTTTTGAAATGCCTATCGGAAACTACTTCTGAAATGCCTATCAGCACCTATATTTGAAATGCCTATCGGCAACCAAATCAGAAATGCCTATCGGCACCTATATTTGAAATGCCTATCGGCAACTATATTTGAAATGCCTTTCGGCATTTATATCTGAAATACCTATCGGCACCTATTTTTAAAATGCCAATCTGCAACTATATCTGAAATGCCTATCGGCATCTATTTCTGAAATGCCTATCGGCAACTATATCTGAAATGCCTATCGGCACCTATATTTGAAATGCCTATCGGCACCTATATCTGAAATGCATATCGGCACTTATTTTTAAAATGCCAATCGGCAACTATATCTGAAATGCCTATCAGCACCTATATTTGAAATGAGTATCGGCAACCAAATCAGAAATGCCTAACGGCACGTATATTTGAAATGCCTATCGGCACCTATATCTGAAATGCCTATCAGCACGTTTATTTGAAATGCCTATCGGCAACTATATTTGAAATGCCTTTCGGCATTTATATCTGAAATGCCTATCGGCACATATATTTGATATGCCTATCGGCACCTATATTTTAAATGCCTATCGGCAACTATATCTGAAATGCCTATCGGTATCTATTTCTGAAATGCCTATCGGCAACTATATCTTAAATGCCTATCGGCACCTATATTTGAAATGCCTATCGGCACCTATATCTGAAATGCCTATCGGCACCTATTTTTAAAATGCCAATCTGCAACTATATCTGAAATGCCTATCAGCACCTCTATTTGAAATGCCTATCGGCAACCAAATCGGAAATGCCTATCGGCAGCTATATTTGAAATGCCTATCGGCACCTATATCTAAAATGCCTATCAGCACCTATATTTGAAATGCCTATGGGCAACCAAATCAGAAATGCCTATCGGCACCTATATTTGAAATGCCTATCGGCACCTATATCTAAAATGCCTATCAGCACCTATATTTGAAATGCCTATCGGCAACCAAATCGGAAATGCCTATCGGCACCTATTTTTAAAATGCCAATCGGCAACTATATCTGAAATGCCTATCAGCACCCATATTTGAAATGCCTATCGGCAACCATATCTGAAATGCCTATCGACACCTATATTTGAAATACCTATCGGCTTCTATATCTGAAATGCCTATCGGCACCTATTTTTAAAATGCCAATCGGCAACTATATCTGAAATGCCTATCGGCACCTATATCTGAAACTTATTTTTGAAATGCCAATCGGAAACTACATCTGAAATGCATATCAGCACCTATATTTTAAATGCCTATCGGCAACCGCATCTGGAATGCCTATCGGCACCTATATTTGAAATGCCTATCGGCTTCTTTATCTGAAATGCCTATCGGCACCTATTTTTAAAATGCCAATCGGCAACTATATCTCAAATGCCTACCGGCACCTATATCTGAAATGCCTATCGGCACCCATTTTTGAAATGCCTATCGGAAACTACATCTGAAATGCCTATCAGCACCTATATTTGAAATGCCTATCGGCAACCAAATAAGAAATGCCTATCGGCACTTATATCTGAAATGCCTTTCGGCATTTATATCTGAAATGCCTATTGGCACCTATATTTGAAATGCCTATCAGCACCTATATTTTAAATGCCTATCGGCAACTATATCTGATATGCCTATCGGCACCTATATCTGAAATGCCTATCGGCACCTATTTTTGAAATGCCTATCGGAAACTACATCTGAAATGCCTATCGGCACCTATTTTTAAAATGCCAATCGGCAACTATATCTGAAATGCCTATCGGCACCTATATCTGAAATGCCTATCGGCACCTATTTTTGAAATGCCTATCGGAAACTACATCTGAAATGCCTATCAGCACCTATATTTGAAATGCCTATCGGCAACCATATCTGAAGTGCCTATCGACACCTATATTTGAAATACCTATCGGCTTCTATATCTGAAATGCCTAATGGCACCTATTTTTAAATGCCAATCGGCAACTATATCTGAAATGCCTATCGGCACCTATATCTGAAATGCCCATCGGCACCTTTTTTTTAAATGCCTATCGGAAACTACATCTGAAATGCCTATCAGCACCTATATTTGAAATGCTATCGGCAACCATATCTGAAATGCCTATCGACACCTATATTTGAAATACCTATCGGCTTCTATATCTGAAAAGCCTATCGGCACCTATTTTTAAAATGCCAATCGGCCACTATATTTGAAATGCCTATCGGCACCTAAATCTGAGATGCCTATCGGCACTTATTTTTGAAATGCCTATCGGAAACTACATCTGAAATGCCTATCAGCACCTATATTTGAAATGCCTATCGGCAACCAAATCAGAAATGCCTATCGGCACCTATATTTGAAATGCCTATCGGCAACTATATTTAAAATGCCTTTCGGCATTTATATCTGAAATGCCTATCGTCACTTATATTTGATATGCCTATTGGCACCTATATTTGAAATGCCTATCGGCAACTATATCTGAAATGCCTATCTGCATCTATTTCTGAAATGCCTATCGGCAAATATATCTGAAATGCCTCTGGGCACCTATATTCGAGATGCCTATGGGCAGGCACCTATATCTGAAATGCCTATCGGCACCTATTCTTAAAATACCAATCGGCTACTATATCTGAAATGCCTATCAGCACATATATTTGAAATGCCTGTCGGCAACCAAATCAGAAATGCCTATCGGCATCTATATCTGAAATGCCTTTCGGCATTTATATCTGAAATGCCTATCGGCACCTATATTTAAAATGCCTATCGGCACCTATATTTTAAATGCCTATCGGCCACTATATCTGATGTGTCTATCGGCACCATTATCTGAAATGCCTATCGGCACCTATTTTTAAAATGCCTATCGGAAACTACATCTGAAATGCCTATCGGCACCTATTTTTAAATTCCAATCCGCAACTATATCTGAAATGCCTATCGGCACCTATATCTGAAATGCCTATCGGCACCTATTTTTGAAATGCCTATCGGAAACTACATCTGAAATGCCTATCAGCACCTATATTTGAAATGCCTATCGGCAACCATATCTGAAATGCCAATCGACACCTATATTTGAAATACCTATCGGCTTCTATATCTAAAATGCCTATCAGCACCTATTTTTAAAATGCCAATCGGCAACTATATCTGAAATGCCTATTGGCACCTATATCTGAAATGCCTATCGGCACCTATTTTTGAAATGCCTATCGGAAACTTCATCTGAAATGCCTATCAGCACCTATATTTGAAATGCCGATCGGCAACCAAATCAGAAATGCCTATCGGCACCTATATCTGAAATGCCTTTCGGCATTTATATCTGAAATGCCTATCGGCACCTATATTTGAAATGCCTATCGGCAACTATATCTGATATGCCTATCGGCAGCTATTTCTGAAATGCCTATCGGCACCTATTTTTGAAATGCCTGTCGGCACCTATTTTTTAAATGCCTATCGGAAACTACATCAAAAATGCCTATCGGCACCTATTTTTAAAATGCCAATCGGCAACTATATCTGAAATGCCTATCGGCACCTATATTTGAAATGCCTATCGGCACCTATTTTAGAAATGCCTATCGAAAACTACATCTGAAATGCCTATCAGCACCTATATTTGAAATGCCTATCAGCAACTATATCTGAAATGCCTATCGGCACCTATATCTGAAATGCCTATCGGCACCTATTTTTGAAATGCCTATCGGAAAATACATCTGAAATGCCTATCAGCACCTATATTTGAAATGCCTATCGGCAACCATATCTGGAATGCCTATCGGCACCTATATTTGGAATGCCTATCGGCTTCTATATCTGAAATGCCTATCGGCACATATTTTTAAAATGCCAATCGGCAACTATATCTGAAATGCCTATCGGCACCTATATCTGATATGCCTATCGGCACCTATATCTGAAATGCCTATCGGCACCTATTTTTGAAATGCCTATCGGAAACTACTAATGAAATGCCTATCAGCACCTATATTTGAAATGCCTATCGGCAACCAAATCAGAAATGCCTATCGGCACCTATATTTGAAGTGCCTATCAGCAACTATATTTGAAATGCCTTTCGGCATTTATATCTAAATGCCTATCGGCACCTATATTTGATTTGCCTATCGGCACCTATATTTTAAATGCCTATCGGCAACTATATCTGAAATGCCTATCGGAATCTATTTATGAAATGCCTATCGGCAACTATATCTGAAATGCCTATCGGCACCTATATTTGAAATTCCTATCGGCACCTATATCTGAAATGCCTATCGGCACCTATATTTTAAATGCCTATCGGCAACTATATCTAAAATGCCTATCGGAATCTATTTATGAAATGCCTATCGGCAACTATATCTGAAATGCCTATCGGCACCTATATTTGAAATGCCTATCGGCACCTATATCTGAAATGCCTATCGGCACCTATTTTTAAAATGCCAATCGGCAACTATATCTGAAATGCCTATCAGCACCTATATTTGAAATGCCTATCGGCAAACAAATCAGAAATGCCTATCGGCACCTTTATTTGAAATGCCTATCGGCACCTATATCTGAAATGCCTATCAGCACCTATATTTTAAATGCTTATCGGCAACTATATCTGAAATGCCTATCGGCATCTATTTTTAAAATGCCTATCGGCAACTATATCTGAAATGCCTATCGGCACCTATATTTTAAATGCCTATCGGCACCTATATCTGTAATGCCTATCGGCACCTATTTTTAAAATGCCAATTGGCAACTATATCTGAAATGCCTCTCAGCACCTATATTTGAAATGCCTATCGGCAACCAAATCAGAAATGCCTCTCGGCACCTATATTTGAAATGCCTATCGGCACCTATATCTGAAATGCCTATCAGCACCTAGATTTGAAATGCCTATCGGCAACCAAATCAGAAATGCCTATCGGCACCTATATTTAAATTGCCTATCGGCACCTATTTCTGAAATGCCTATAGGCACCTATATCTGAAATGCCTGTCAGATATAGTTGCCGATAGGCATTTCAAATATAGTTGCCGATAGGCATTTCAAAAATAGATGCCGATAGGCATTTCAGGTATAGTTGCCGATAGGCATTTAAAATATAGGTGTTGATAGGCATTTCAAATATAGGTGCCGATAGGCATTTGAGATATAGTTGCCGATAGGAATTTCAAATATAGGTGCCGATATGCATTTCAGATATGGTTGCCGATAGGCATTTTAAATATAGATACTGATAGGCATTTCAGATATGGTTGCCGATAGGCATTTTAGATATAGTTGCCGATTGGCATTTTAAAAATAGGTGCCGATAGGCATTTCAGATATAGGTGCCGATAGGCATTTCAAATATAGGTGCCGATAGGCATTTCAGATATGGTTGCCGATAGGCATTTCAAATATAGCTTCTGATAGGCATTTCAGATATAGTTGCCGATTGGCATTTAAATATAGGTGCTGATAGGCATTTCCGATATAGTTGCCGATTGGCATTTTAAAAATTGGTGCCGATAGGTATTTCAGATATAGGTGCCGATAGACATTTTAAATATAGGTGTCGATAGGCATTTCAGATATGGCTGCCGATAGGCATTTTAAATATAGGTGCCGATAGGCAGTTCAAATATTGATGCCGATAGGCATTTCAAATGTAGTTGCCGATAGGTATTTCAGAAATAGATGCCGATAGGCATTTCAGATATAGTTGCCGATAGGCATTTCAAATATAGGTGCCGATAGGCATTTCAGATATAGGTGCCGATAGGCATTTCAAATATAGGTGCCGATAGGCATCTCAGATATAGATGCCGATAGGTATTTCAGATATAGTTGCCGATAGGCATTTAAAATATAGGTGCCGATAGGCATTTAAAATATAGGTGCCGATAGGCATTTCAGATATAGTTGCCGATAGGCATTTCAGAAATAGATGCCGATAGGCATGTCAGATATAGTTGCCGATAGGCATTTAAAATATTGATGCCGATAGGCATTTCAAATATAGGTGCCGATAGGCATTTCAGATATAAATGCTGAGAGGCATTTCAAATATAGGGGCCGATAGGCATTTGAAATATAGGTGCCGATAGGCAGTTCAAATATAGGTGCCGATAGGCATTTCAGAAATAGATGCTGATAGGCATTTCAGATATAGTTGCCGATTGGCATTTTAAAAATAGGTTCCGATAGGCATTTCAGATATAGGTGCCGATAGGCATTTCAAATATAGGTGCCGATAGGCATTTTAGATATGGTTGCCGATAGGCATTTCAAATATAGGGGCCGATAGGCAGTTCAAATATTGGTGCCGATAGGCATTTCAAATGTAGTTGCCGATAGGCATTTCAGAAATAGATGCCGATGGCATTTCAGATACAGTTGCCGATAGGCATTTAAAATATAGGTGCCGATCGGCATTTCAAATATAGGTGCCGATAGGCATTTTAAATATAGGTGCCGATAGGCAGTTCAAATATTGGTGCCTATAGGCATTTCAAATGTAGTTGCCGATAGGCATTTCAGAAATAGATGCCGATAGGCATTTCAGATATAGTTGCCGATAGGCATTTAAAATATAGATGCCGATCGGCATTTCAAATATACGTGCCGATAGGCATTTCAGATATGGTTGCCGATAGGCATTTCAGATATAGTTGCCGATTAGCATTTTAAAAATAGGTGCCGATAGGCATTTCAGATATAGGCGCCGATAGGCATTTCAGATATAGGTGCAGATAGGCATTTCAGATATAGTTGCCGATAGGTATTTCAAATATAGGTGCCGATAGGCAGTTCAAATATTGGTGCCGATAGGAATTTCAGATATAGTTGCCGATAGGCATTTCAGAAATAGATGCCGATAGGCATTTCAGATATAGTTGCCGATAGGCATTTCGAATATAGGTGCCGATAGGCATTTTAAATATAGGTGCCGATAGGCATTTCAGATATGGTTGCCGATAGGCATTTCAAATTTAGGTGCTGATAGGCATTTCAGATATATTTGCTGATTGGCATTTTAAAAATAACGGCCGATAGGCATTTCAGATATAGGTGCTGATAGGCATTTCAGATATAGGTTCCGATAGGCATTGCAAATATAGTTGCCGATAGGCATTTAAATTATAGGTGCCGATAGGCATTTCAAATATAGTTGCCGATAGGCATTTCAGATATGGTTGCCGATAGGCATTTCAAATATAGGTGCTGATAGGCATTTCAGATATAGTTGCCGATTGGCATTTTAAAAATAGGTGCCGATAGGCATTTCAGATATATGTACCGATAGGCATTTAAGATATAGGTGCCTATAGACATTTCAGATATAGTTGCCGATAGGCATTTCAAATATAGGTGCTGATAGGCAGTTCAAATATTGGTTGCCGATAGGCATTTCAGATATAGTTGCCGATAGGCATTTCAGAAATAGATGTCGATAAGCATTTCAGATATAGTAGCCGATAGGCATTTAAAATATACGTGCCGATAGGCATTTCAGATATAGGTGCCGATAGGCATTTCAAATATAGGTGCCGATAGGCATTTCAGATATGGTTGCCGATAGGCAGTTCAAATATAGGACTGATAGGCATTTCAGTTATAGTTGCCGATTGGCATTTCAGATATAGTTGCCGATAGGCATTTCAAATATAGGTGCCGATAGGCATTTCAGATATGGTTGCCAATAGGCATTTCAAATATAGGTGCTGATTGGCATTTCAGATATGATTGCCGATAGGCATTTCAAATATAGGTGCTGATAGGCATTTCAGATATAGTTGCCGATTGGCATTTTAAAAATAGGTGCCGATAGGCATTTCAGATATAGGTGCCGATAGACATTTTAGATATAGTTGCCGATAGGCATTTCAGAAATAGATGCCGACAGGCATTTCAGATATAAATGTCGATAGGCATTTAAAATATAGGTGCCGATAGGCAATTCAAATATAGGTGCCGATAGGCATCTCAGATATTGTTGCCGATAGGCATTTCAAATTTAGGTGCTGATAGGCATTTCAGATATAGGTGCCGATTGTAATTTCAGAAATAGTTGCCGATAGGCAATTCAAATATAGGTGCCGATAGGCAGTTCAAATATTGGTGCCGATATGCATTTCAGAAATAGATGCCGATAGGCATTTCAGATATAGTTGCCGATAGGCATTAAAAGTATAGGTACTGATAGGCATTTCAAATATAGGTGCTGATAGGCATTTCAGATATAAAGGCTTAAAGGCATTTCAAATATAGGTGCCAATAGGCACTTCAGATATAACAATCAAGAAAGCATAGTTACTTCTTACCACAATAGATTTATTCATTGAATGTACATTTCGAGAGCAAAGCTCCCATCTTCAGCAAACAGTGTAGTGTTTGCTGAAGATGGGAGCTTTGCTCTCGAAATGTACATTCAATGAATAAATCTATTGTGGTAAGAAGTAACTATGCTTTCTTGATTGTTATTGTTTCAACCACAGTGCTCATAATATATATATACTTCAGATATAGTTGGCGATAGGCATTTAAAATATAGGTGCCGACAAGCATTTCAGATATAGGTGCCGATTGGCATTTTAAAAATAGGTGCCGATAGGCATTTCAGATAAAGATGCCGATAGGCATTTCAGATATAGGTGCCGATAGGCAATTAGATATAGTTGCCGATAGGCATTTCAAATATAGGTGCCGATAGGCAGTTCAAATATAGGTGCCGATAGGCATTTCAGATATAAATGCCGAAGGGCATTTCAAATATAGGTCAAGATAGGCACTTTAGATATAGTTGGCGACAGGCATTATAAATATAGGTGCCGATAGGCATTTCAGATATAGGTGCCGATGGGCATTTCAAATATAGGTGCCGATAGGCATTTTAGAAATGGTTGCCGATAGGCATTTCAAATATAGCTTTTGATAGGCATATCAGATATAGTTGCCGATTGGCATTTTAAAAATAAGTGCCGATAGGCATTTCAGATATAGGCGCCGATAGGCATTTCAGATATAGGTGCCGATAGGCATTTCAGATATAGTTGCCAATAGGCATTTCAGATATAGGTGCCGATAGGCAGTTCAAATATTGGTGCCGATAGGCATTTCAGATATAGTTGCCGATAGGCATTTCAGAAAGAGATGCCGATAGGCATTTCAGATATAGTTGCCGATAGGCATTTAAAATATAGGTGCCGACAGGCATTTTAAATATAGGTGCCGATAGGCATTTCAGATATAGTTGCCGATAGGCATTTCAAATATAGGTGCTGATAGGCATTTCAGATATAGTTGCCGATAGGCATTTCAAATATAGGTGCTGATAGACATTTCAGATATAAATGCCGAAAGGCATTTCAAATATAGGTGCCGATAGGAATTTCAAATATAGGTGCCGATAGGCATTTCAGAAATAGATGCCGATAGGCATTTCAGAAATAGTTGCCGATAGGCATTTCAGAAATAGATGCCGATAGGCATTTCAGATATGGTTGCCGATAGGCATTTCAAATGTAGTTGCCGATAGGCATTTCAGAAATAGATGATAGGCATTTCAAATATAGTTGCCGATAGGCATTTAAAATATAGGTGCCGATAGGCATTTCAAATATAGGTGCTGATAGGCATTTCAGATATGGTTGCCGATAGGCATTTCAAATATAGGTGCTGATAGGCATTTCAGATATAGTTGTCGATAGGCATTTCAAATATAGGTGCTGATAGACATTTCAGATATAGTTGCCAATTGGCATTTTAAAAATAGGTGCCGATAGGCATTTCAGATATAGCTGCCGATAGACATTTTAAATATAGGTGCCGAAAGGCATTTCAGATATGTTTGCCGATAGGCATTCCAAGTATATGTGCTGATAGGAATTTCAGATATAGTTGCCGATTAGCATTTTAAAAATAGGTGCCGATAGGCATTTCAGATATAGGTGCCGATAGGCATCTAAAATATAGGTGCCGATAGGCATTTCAAATATAGATGCCGATAGGCATTTTAGATATGGTTGGGGATAGGCATTACAAATTTAGGT
The DNA here is from genome assembly GCA_034508555.1 of Venustoraphidia nigricollis. Lineage (NCBI taxonomy): Eukaryota > Metazoa > Arthropoda > Insecta > Raphidioptera > Raphidiidae > Venustoraphidia > Venustoraphidia nigricollis. The sequence continues at coordinate 51,821 of JAVRKA010000071.1, forward strand.
GCTGATAGGCATTTCAGATATAGTTGCCGATTGGCATTTTAAAAATAGGTGCCGATAGGCATTTCAGATATAGGTGCTGATAGGCATTTCAGATATAAATGCTTAAAGGCATTTCAAATATAGGTGCCGATAGACACTTCAAATATAGTTGGCGATAGGCATTTAAAATATAGGTGCCGATAGGCATTTCAAATATAGGTGCCAATAGGCATTTCGGATATGGTTGCCGATAGGCATTTCAAATATAGGTGCTGATAGGCATTTCAGATATAGTTGCTGATTCTCATTATAAAAATATGTGCCAATAGGCATTTCAGATATAGGTGCCGATAGACATTTTAGATATAGTTGCCGATAGGCATTTCAGAAATAGATGCCGACAGGCATTTCAGATATAGTTGCCGATAGGCATTTAAAATATAGGTGCCGATAGGCATTTCAAATATAGGTGCCGATAGGCATTTCAGATATTGTTGCCGATAGGCATTTCAAATTTAGGTGCTGATAGGCATTTCATATATAGGTGCCGACAGGCATTTCAGATATAGTTGCCGATAGGCAATTTAAATATAGGTGCCGATAGGCAGTCCAAATATTGGTGCCGATAGGCATTTCAGAAATAGATGCCGATAGGCATTTCAGATATAGTTGCCGATAGGCAATTCAAATATAGGTGCCGATAGGCAGTTGAAATATTGGTGCCGATAGGCATTTCAGAAATAGGTGCCGATAGGCATTTCAGATATAGTTGCCGATAGGCATTAAAAATATAGGTACCGATAGGCATTTAAATATAGGTGCTGATAGGCATTTCAGATATAAAGGCTTAAAGGCATTTCAAATATAGGTGCCGATAGGCACTTCAGATATAATTGCCGATAGGCAATTCAAATATAGGTGCCGATAGGCAGTTCAAATATTGGTGCCGATAGGCATCTGAGAAATAGATGCCGATAGGCATTTCAGATATAGTTGCCGATAGGCAATTAAATATAGGTACCGATCGGCATTTCAAATATAGGTGCTGATAGGCATTTCAGATATAAAGGCTTAAAGGCATTTCAAATATAGGTGCCGATAGGCACTTCATATATAGTTGGCGATAGGCATTTAAAATATAGGTGCCGATAGGCATTTCAGATATAGGTGCCGATAGGCATTTCAAATATAGGTGCCGATAGGCATTTCAAATATGGTTTCCTATAAGCATTTCAAATATAGGTGCTGATAGGCATTTCAGATCTAGTTGCCGATTTGCATTTTAAAAATAGGTGCCGATAGGCTTTTCAGATATAGGTGCCGATAAACATTTCAGATATAGGTTCCGATAGGCATTTCAGATATAGTTACCGATAGGCAATTCAAATATAGGTGCCTATAGGCTGTACATATATTGGTGCCGATAGGCATTTCAGAAATAGATGCCGATAGGCATTTCAGATATATTTGCCGATAGGCATTAAAAATATAGGTAGCGATAGGCATTTCAAATATAGGTGCTGATAGGCATTTCAGATATAAAGGCTTTAAGGCATTTCAAATATAGGTGCCGATAGGCACTTCAGATAGAGTTGGCGATAGACAGTTAAAATATAGGTGCCGATAGGCATTTCAGATATAGGTGCCGATAGGCATTTCAGATAAGGTTGCCGATAGGCATTTCAAATATAGGTGCCGATAGGCAGTTCAAATATAGGTGCCGATAGGCATTTCAGATATAGTTGCCGATAGGCATTTCAGAAATAGATGCCGATAGGCATTTCAGATATAGGTGCCGATAGGCATTTCAGATATAGTTACCGATAGGCAATTCAAATATAGGTGCCTATAGGCTGTTCAAATATTGGTGCCGATAGGCATTTCAGAAATAGATGCCGATAGGCATTTCAGATATAGGTGCCGATAGGCATTAAAAATATAGGTAGCGATAGGCATTTCAAATATAGGTGCCGATAGGCATTTCAGATATAAAGGCTTAAAGGCATTTCAAATATAGGTGCCGATAGGCAGTCCAAATATTGGTGCCGATAGGCATTTCAGAAATAGATGCCGATAGGCATTTCAGATATAGTTGCCGATAGGCAATTCAAATATAGGTGCCGATAGGCAGTTGAAATATTGGTGCCGATAGGCATTTCAGAAATAGGTGCCGATAGGCATTTCAGATATAGTTGCCGATAGGCATTAAAAATATAGGTACCGATAGGCATTTAAATATAGGTGCTGATAGGCATTTCAGATATAAAGGCTTAAAGGCATTTCAAATATAGGTGCCGATAGGCACTTCAGATATAATTGCCGATAGGCAATTCAAATATAGGTGCCGATAGGCAGTTCAAATATTGGTGCCGATAGGCATCTGAGAAATAGATGCCGATAGGCATTTCAGATATAGTTGCCGATAGGCAATTAAATATAGGTACCGATCGGCATTTCAAATATAGGTGCTGATAGGCATTTCAGATATAAAGGCTTAAAGGCATTTCAAATATAGGTGCCGATAGGCACTTCATATATAGTTGGCGATAGGCATTTAAAATATAGGTGCCGATAGGCATTTCAGATATAGGTGCCGATAGGCATTTCAAATATAGGTGCCGATAGGCATTTCAAATATGGTTTCCTATAAGCATTTCAAATATAGGTGCTGATAGGCATTTCAGATCTAGTTGCCGATTTGCATTTTAAAAATAGGTGCCGATAGGCTTTTCAGATATAGGTGCCGATAAACATTTCAGATATAGGTTCCGATAGGCATTTCAGATATAGTTACCGATAGGCAATTCAAATATAGGTGCCTATAGGCTGTACATATATTGGTGCCGATAGGCATTTCAGAAATAGATGCCGATAGGCATTTCAGATATATTTGCCGATAGGCATTAAAAATATAGGTAGCGATAGGCATTTCAAATATAGGTGCTGATAGGCATTTCAGATATAAAGGCTTTAAGGCATTTCAAATATAGGTGCCGATAGGCACTTCAGATAGAGTTGGCGATAGACAGTTAAAATATAGGTGCCGATAGGCATTTCAGATATAGGTGCCGATAGGCATTTCAGATAAGGTTGCCGATAGGCATTTCAAATATAGGTGCCGATAGGCAGTTCAAATATAGGTGCCGATAGGCATTTCAGATATAGTTGCCGATAGGCATTTCAGAAATAGATGCCGATAGGCATTTCAGATATAGGTGCCGATAGGCATTTCAGATATAGTTACCGATAGGCAATTCAAATATAGGTGCCTATAGGCTGTTCAAATATTGGTGCCGATAGGCATTTCAGAAATAGATGCCGATAGGCATTTCAGATATAGGTGCCGATAGGCATTAAAAATATAGGTAGCGATAGGCATTTCAAATATAGGTGCCGATAGGCATTTCAGATATAAAGGCTTAAAGGCATTTCAAATATAGGTGCCGATAGGCATTTCAGATATAGGTGCCGATAGGAATTTCAAATATAGGTGCCGATAGGCATTTCAGATATGGTTGCCGATAGGCATTTCAAATATAGGTGCTGATAGGCATTTCAGATATAGATGCCGATTGGCATTTTAAAAATAGGTGCCGCTAGGCATTTCATATATAGATGCCGATAGGCATTTCAAATATAGGTGCCGATAGGGATTTCAAATATGGTTGCCGATAGGCATTTCAAATATAGCTTCTGATAGGCATATCAGATATTGTTGCCGATTGGCATTTTAAAAATAGGTGCCGATAGGCATTTCAGATATAGGCGCCGATAGGCATTTCAGATATAGGTGCCGAGAGGCACTTCAGATATAGTTGCCAATAGGCATTTCAAATATAGGTGCCGATAGGCCGTTCAAATATTTGTGCCGATAGGCATTTCAGATATAGTTCCCGATAGGCATTTCAGAAATAGATGCCGCTAGGCTTTTCAGATATAGTTGCCGATAGGCATTTAAAATATAGGTGCCGATAGGCATTTCAAATATAGGTGCCGATAGGCATTTTAGATATAGTTGCCGATAGGCATTTCAGAAATAGATGCCGCTAGGCTTTTCAGATATAGTTGCCGATAGGCATTTAAAATATAGGTGCCGATAGGCATTTCAAATATAGGAGCCGATAGGCATTTTAGATATAGTTGCCGATAGGCATTTAAAATATAGATGCCGATAGGCATTTCAAATATAGGTGCCGATAGGCATTTCAGAAATAAATGCCGAAAGGTATTTCAAATATAGGTGCCGATTGGCATTTAAAATATAGGTGCCGATAGGCATTTCAAATATAGGTGCCGATAGGCATTTCAGAAATAGATGGCGATAGGCATTTCAGATATAGTTGCCGATAGGCATTTAAAATATAGGTGCCGATCGGCATTTCAAATAAAGGTGCCGATAAGCATTTCAGATATAGTTGCCGATAGGCATTTCAGAAATAGATCCCGATAGGCATTTCAAATATAGTTGCCGATAGGCCTTTAAAATATAGGTGCCGATAGGCATTTCATATAGAAGGTGCAGATAGGCATTTCAGATATTGTTGCCGATAGGCATTTCAAATATAGGTGCTGATAGGCATTTCAGATATGGTTGCCAATAGGCATTTCAAATATAGGTGCTGATAGGCATTTCAGATATAGGTGCCGATAGGCATTTTAAATATAGGTGCCGAAAGGCATTTCAGATATGGTTGCCGATAGGCATTCCAAGTATAGGTGCTTATAGGCATTTCAAATATAGTTGCCGATTAGCATTTTAAAAATAGGTGCCGATAGGCATTTCAGATTTAGGTGCCGATAGGCATTTCAGATATAGGTCCCGATAGGCATTTCAGATATAGTTGCCGATAGGCATTACAAATATAGGTGCCGATAGGCAATTAAAATATTGGTGCCGATAGGCATTTCAAATATAGGGGCTGATAGGCATTTCAGAAATAGATGCCGATAGGCATTTCAGATATAGTTGCCGATAGGCATTTAAATATAGGTGCTGATAGGCATTTCAGATATAGTTGCCGATTGACATTTTAAAAATAGGTGCCGATAGTCATTTCTTATATAGGTGCCGATAGGCATTTCTAATATAGGTGCCGATAGGCATTTCAGATATGGTTGCCGATAGGCATTTCAAATATAGGTGCCGATAGGCAGTTCAAACATTGCATTGGTGCCGATAGGCATTTCAAATGTAGTTGCCGATAGGCATTTCAGAAATAGATGTCGATAGGCATTTCAGATATAGTTGCCGATAGGTATTTCAAATATAGCTTCTGATAGGCATATCAGATATAGTTGCCGAGTGGCATTTTAAAAATAGGTGCCGATAGGCATTTCAGATATAGGCGCCGATAGGCATTTCAGATATAGGTGCCGATAGGCATTTCAGATATAGGTCCCGATAGGCATTTCAGATATAGTTGCCGATAGGCATTACAAATATAGGTGCCGATAGGCAATTAAAATATTGGTGCCGATAGGCATTTCAAATATAGGGGCTGATAGGCATTTCAGAAATAGATGCCGATAGGCATTTCAGATATAGTTGCCGATTGGCATTTTAAAAATAGGTGCCGATAGTCATTTCTTATATAGGTGCCGATAGGCATTTCTAATATAGGTACCGATAGGCATTTCAGATATGGTTGCCGATAGGCATTTCAAATATAGGTGCCGATAGGCAGTTCAAATATTGGTGCCAATAGGCATTTCAGATATAGTTGCCGATAGGCATTTCAGAAACAGATGCCGATAGGCATATCAGATATAGTTGCCGATAGGCATTAAAAATATAGGTGCCGATAGGCATTTCAGATATAGTTGCCGATAAGCATTTAAAATATAAATGCCGATAGACATTTCAAATATAGGTGACGATAGGCATTTCAGAGATAAATTCCAAAAGGCATTTCAAATATAGGTGCCGATAGGCACTTAAAATATAGGTGCCGATAGGCATTTCAAATATAGGTGCCGATAGACATTTAAATATAGGTGCTGATAGGCATTTCAGATATAGTTGCCGATTGGCATTTTAAAAATAGGTGCCGATAGGCATTTCAGATATAGGTGCCGATAGGCATTTCAAAAATAGGTGCCGATAGGCATTTCCAGATATGGTTGCCGATAGGCATTTCAAATATAGGTGCTGATAGGCATTTCAGATATGGTTGCCGATAGGCATTTCAATATAGGTGCTGATAGGCATTTCAGATATAGTTGCCGATCGGCATTTTAAAAATAGGTGCCGATAGGCATTTCAGATATAGGTGCCGATAGACATTTTAAATATAGGTGCTGATAGGCATTTCAAATATGGTTTCCGACAAGCGATTTAAATATAGGTGCTGATAGGCATTTCAGATATAGTTGCCGATTGGCATTTTAAAAATAGGTGCCGATAGGCTTTTCAGATATAGGTGCCAATAGGCATTTCAGATATAGATGCCGATAGGCATTTCAGATATAGTGTCCGATAGGCATTTCAAATATAGGTGCCGATAGGCAGTTCAAATATCGGTGCCGATAGGCATTTCAGAAATAGATGTTGATAGGCATTTCAGATATAGTTGCCGACAGGCATTTAAAATATAGGTACCGATAGGCATTTCAAATATAGGTGCCGATAGGCATTTCAGATATAAATGCTTAAAGGCATTTCAAATATAGGTGCCGATAGGCACTTCAGATATAGTTGGCGATAGGCATTTAAAATATAGTTGCCGATAGGCATTTCAGATATAGGTGCCGATTGGCATTTCAGATATAGTTGCCGATAGGCATTACAAATATAGGTGCCGATAGGCAGTTAAAATATAGGTGCCGATAGGCATATCAGATATAGTTGCCGATAGGCATTTCAGAAATAGATGCCGATAGGCTTTCAGGTATAGTTGCCGATAGGCATTTCAAATATAGGTGCCGATAGGCACTTCAGATATAGTTGGCGATAGGCATTATAAATATAGGTGCCGATAGGCATTTCAGAAATAGGTGCCGATAGGAATTTCAAATATAGGTGCCGATAGGCATTTCAGATATTGTTGCCGATAGGCATTTCAAATATCGGTGCTGATAGGCATTTCAGATATGGTTGCCGATTGGCATTTCAAATATAGCTTCTGATAGGCATTACAGATATAGTTGCCGATTGGCATTTTAAAAATAGTTGCCGATAGTCATTTCAGATATAAGTGCCGATAGGCATTTCAAATATAGGTGCCGATAGGCACTTCAGATATAGTTGGCGATAGGCATTATAAATATAGGTGCCGATAGGCATTTCAGAAATAGGTGCCGATAGGAATTTCAAATATAGGTGCCGATAGGCATTTCAGATATGGTGTCCGATAGGCATTTCAAATATCGGTGCTGATAGGCATTTCAGATATAGTTGCCAATTGACATTTTAAAAATAGGTGCCGATAGGCATTTCAAATATAGGCGTCGATAGGCATTTCAGATATAGGTGCCGATAGGCATTTCAGATATAGTTGCCAATAGGCATTTTAAATATAGGTGCCGATAGGCAGTTCACATATTGGTGCCGATAGGCATTTCAGATATAGTTGCCGATAGGCATTTCAGAAATAGATGCCGATAGGCATTTCAGATATAGTTGCCGATAGGCATTTAAAATATAGGTGCCGATAGGCATTTTAAATATAATAATAAATATACTTTATTCTTTAAATACTGCGAATACAGTGTAGAATGAGTCCGGATAAAACTTACATTAGAATTATTAACATTATTTTTTTATTGATAAACACATTAAAAGTCAGTATTAAAAAAAAAACAATTTGGCGTGCTTAAAAATTCATCGAGGCAGTAGAAGTTGTTCTGTAGAAGAAAGTTTTTTAAACGTTTTTTAAATTTTTGGTAAGGTAAATCTTTAATATGTTGTGGCAATTTGTTGTATATTTTCAATATAATGTTTAAGGGACCTTTGTTTACTTTAACACGAGATGTGACATAATCATTTTTCGTCCGTGTTTCATACCCATGGGTACGAATGTTTTCTGCAAATAGCTGCGGATATTTTTTAACGAAAGAGGCGCTTTCCAGTATATATATATCGTATAGTGTCAATATATTATGCTTCTTAAACAGCGGTTTACAGGACTGTCTTGGACCAACCTTTTCAATAGCTCTAAGGCTTCTTTTTTGAATTTTAAACAAGTTCTCCATATTAGAAGAGGAACCCCAGAAAATTATGCCAAAACGCAAGTTTGACTCTACAAAAGCATGATAAATATTTAAAGAAATAGTAATCGGAACGAACTTGCTAATTGACCTAAGTAAGTAAATATATTTGTTTATTTTAGATATAACGTGTTCTACATGACTGTTCCACTTCAAATTTTTATCTATATATACCCCTAGAAATTTAACACAATTATCTACGGGAATAGAGGTAGCATTTGCTAAGTTCAAACTAAAGGGAAAGTCCCCATAATTGCCAAATTTAATGAATTTAGTCTTGTTTAAATTCAAAGCTAGACTGTTTTGATAAAACCAGTCTTTAATGGAAACCATTGAGCTATCAATATGTTTAAGCAAGAGATCTAAATTTTTATTTTCGAAAACTACCGCCGTATCATCCGCAAACAGTATGATGTTGTCATCGAAATTTTTTGAAAAGTCATTGGTGTACAATATAAAAAGCAGCGGACCAAGTATCGATCCCTGAGGTACTCCTCTTGTCACTGGGTGACTAAGGGATCTGATAGAATGGACATGACTATTCTTTATATTGTTCAGTTGCACTGTTTGTGTGCGATCGGACAAATAAGATGATACCAAATCTAGGGCAGCACCTCTTATTCCATAGTTGTATAATTTAGCACAAAGTAGCTCATGATGGACACTGTCAAAGGCTTTAGAAAGGTCAAGCAGTGCCGTAACAGACAAATTCCCGTCATTCCACGCTTTAATAATTGGATTTATCATTTTGAAAATTGCTAATTCAACTGAACTACCACTGCGAAAACCAAATTGGTTGCTAGATATTATATTATTTTTTTGCAGAAAAGTTTGAAATCTGTTTAAGATAATTTTTTCAATAATTTTTGAGACATTGCTTAATAAGGAAATAGGCCGATAGTTATCACAACTACTAGCGTCTCCTTTTTTGTGCAGCGGTTTAACGATCGCCCGTTTAAGAAGAGACGGGAATTTTCCTTGTAAAAAGCATTGATTGATAATATAGCATAACGGCTTTGCTATTACATGAGCACATGATTTCAAAACATTATTGGAAAAATTATCCCAGCCTACTGATTTTTTATTATTCAATGATAAACAGATATTATATATTTCATTCTCATTACATGGGTAGAGGAAGATGCTGCTGCCATTATTTAATGGCGTTAGATTTATGTTCATCGATGGATCTTTTAAGTTAAGATTCTCTGAAACGTTAACAAAATACTCATTAAAGCTATTTGCTACTTCTAGTGGATCAGATATACAAACTCCGTTGCTATTGATAATGGGTACCGTATCATGTTTAGTGTTGAGTTCTTTTCCATTCAGGTTATTAATAAGTTGCCAAGTCGCCTTAGATTTGTTGCTAGCATTTTCTATGTGTTTGCTATAATAAGATTTTTTTGCATCATTCACACATCGTGTGATTTGTTTACAAATATTTGTATAATTTGCTTTAATTAATGCAGTATGTTGACCTAAATCGGTTTGATTTTTCATTATTAAATACAGGGTACGTTTACAATCCGAAAGGTGTTTAATTTCTGGTGTTATCCATCCTCTGCTAATATTAAACTTGTTTTTAGCCAAATTGACTTTTTTTTAATAAATGAAATATTATAATAATACGTCAAGGTATCATGAAAACTTAGATAACTCATATCAACATCTTTTTGTTCAAATACTGAATCCCAGGTTTCATTATTCAATAAACGATGAAAAGTTAGATAATTTTCATCCGATAAGACATTTATTGTTTTATATAAGTTTTCATGAACTTTATTCTTAGAATTACAATGGAAACAACACATGACAGCATGATGATCCGAAAGCGCATTCGCTACAACCTTGGTTTCACACCAATTCGGTTTAATGTTAGATAGAACATTGTCGATCAATGACACAGAATTACTTGTTACCCTTGTAGCGTCTTTGACCCGACCAGCTATGTTATATGACGCTAACAGATTATCCAATTTTGTTACTTTTATGTCAGTGGCATTCAACCAATTTATATTAAAGTCCCCATAAATAAAAAAATGGTACTTAGATTTTCTGAACAGGAATAGAATAGTATCAATTTTTTCTAAAAATATACTAAAGTCACTATTTGGAGGTCTATAAATACACACCACTATAAATATGTGTTTTGTGCTTTTCACAGCGCAACATTCCATTTCCATCTCCACAGAAAGCTCATCAATTTCATGTATTTTTCCATAATCTGAGGAATTTTTACAATAGATGGCAACTCCGCCATGAATATGGTTTTTTCTGCAATAAGAAGATAATAATGTGAAGTTGTTTATTTTCGTTACGGTAATTTCAGTTTCTGTAAGCCAGTGTTCTGAAATACATAATATGTCCGGGCTACTTTCATTTAAAAACACTTCTACTTCACCAACTTTGTTTCTAAGGCATTGAATATTTTTAAAATCCGGAATAAAGTTACTTTCTTGAATTAAATTTGTTTCATTCTCTTTGTAATCTAGATTATTCGAATCACACTGGTTTTTGACGAAAAAACAAAAACCTTTTTATAATAAGTCCAGAAGGCCAGGTAGCAGGGTTGTATAGTTGTTCATTTAGTGAAGCATCCGCTCCTATTTTGAAACTTGCATGGCCTTTAGATTGTAATTTCTCACATTCAAATTTAAAGCTAGGAAATTTGATGTTTAAATAATTTAAAATATCTTCTCTTGTCACACTGTGGTCTATCTTTCCAAGATACAGCCAAATTTTCTTATTTGCAATTTTTAATAAGTCATTTTCAGATATAGTTGTCGATAGGCCTTTCAGAAATAGATGCCGATAGGCATTTCAAATATAGTTGCCGATAGGCATTTCAGATATAAATGCCGAAAGGCATTTCAAATATAGGTGCCGATAGGCATTTAAAATATAGGTGCCGATAGGCATTTCAGAAATAGATGCCGATAGGCATTTCAGATATAGTTGCCGATAGGCATTTAAATATAGGTGCTGATAGGCATTTTAGATATAGTTGCCGATTGGCATTTTAAAAATAGGTGCCGATAGGCATTTCAGATATAGGTGCCGATAGGCATTTTAAATATAGGTGCCGATAGGCATTTCAGATATGGTTGCCGATAGGCATTTCAAATATAGGTGCCCATAGGCAGTTCAAATATTGGTGCCGATAGGCATTTCAAATGTAGTTGCCGATAGGCATTTCAGAAATAGATGCCGATAGGCATTTCAGATATAGTTGCCGATAGGCATTTAAAATATAGGTGCCGATAGGCATTTTAAATATAGGTGCCGATATGCATTTCAAATATAGGTGCCGATAGGCATTTAAAATATAGGTGCCGATAGGCATTTCAAATATAGTTGCCGATAGGCATTTCAGAAATAGATGCCGATAGGCATTTCAGATATAGTTGCCGATAGGCATTTAAATATAGGTGCTGATAGGCATTTTAGATATAGTTGCCGATTAGCATTATAAAAATAGGTGCGGATAGGCATTTCTGATATAGGTGCCGATACGCATTTTAAATATAGGTGCCGATAGGCTTTTCAGATATGGTTGCCGATAGGCATTTCAAATATAGGTGCCGATAGGCAGTTCAAATATTGGTGCCGATAGGCATTTCAAATGTAGTTGCCGATAGGCATTTCAGAATTAGATGCCGATAGGCATTTCAGATATAGTTGCCGATAGGCATTTCAAATATAGGTGCTGATAGGCATTACAGATATGGTTGCCGATAGCCATTTCAAATATAGGTGCTGATAGGCATTTCAGATATAGGTGCCGATACACATTTTAAATATAGTTGCCGAAAGGCATTTCAGATATGGTTGCCGATAGGCATTCCAAGTATAGGTGCTGATAGGCATTTCAGATATAGTTGCCGATTAGCATTTTAAAAATAGGTTCCGATAGGCATTTCAGATATAGGTGCCGATAGGCATTTCAGATATAGGTCCCGATAGGCATTTCAGATATAGTTGCCCATAGGCATTTCAAATATAGGTGCCGATAGGCAGTTCAAATATTGGTGCCGAGAGGCATTTCAGATATAGTTGCCGATATGCATTTCAGAAATAGATGCCGATAAGCATTTCAGATATAGGTCCCGATAGGCATTTCAGATATAGTTGCCCATAGGCATTTCAGATATAGGTGCCGATAGGCATTTCAAATATAGGTGCCGATAGTAATTTTAGATATGATTGCCGATAGGCATTTCAAATATAGGTGCTGATAGGCATTTCAGATATAGTTACCGATTGGCATTTTAAAAATAGGTGCCGATAGGCATTTCAGATATAGGTGCCGATAGGCATTTCTGATATAGGTGCCGATAAGCATTTCAGATAGAGTTGCCAATAGGCATTTCAAATTTAGGTGCCGATAGGCAGTTCAAATACTGGTGCCGATAGGCATTTCAGGTATAGTTGCCGATAGGCATTTCAAATTTAGGTGCCGATAGGCAGTTCAAATACTGGTGCCGATAGGCATTTCAGGTATAGTTGCCGATAGGCATTTCAAATTTAAGTTGCCGATAGGCTTTTCTGATTTGGTTGCCGATAGGCATTTCCAATATAGGTGCTGATAGGCATTTCAGATATAGTTGCTGATTGGCATTTTAAAAATAGGTGCCGATAGGCATTTCAGATATAGGTGCCGATAGGCATTTCTGATATAGGTGCCGATAAGCATTTCAGATATAGTTGCCAACAGGCATTTCAAATTTAGGTGCCGATAGGCAGTTCAAATACTGGTGCCGATAGGCATTTCAGATATAGTTGCCGATAGGCATTTGAAATGTAGGTGCCGATAGGCATTTCAGATATAGTTACCGATAGGCATTTTAAAAATAGGTGCCGATAGGCATTTCAGATATAAATGCCGAAAGGCATTTAAAATATAGGTGCCGATCGGCATTTCAGATATGGTTGCCGATAGGCATTTCAAATATAGGTGCTGATAGGCATTTAAGATATAGTTGCCGATTGGCATTTTAAAAAAAGGTGCCGAAAGGCATTTCAGATATAGGTGCCGATAGGAATTTCCAATATAGGTGCCGATAGGTATTTCAGATATGGTTGCCGATAGGCATTTCAAATATAGGTGCTGTTAGGCATTTCAGATATAGTTGCCGATAGGCATTTAAAATATAGATGCCGATAGGCTTTTCAAATATAGGTGCCGATAGGCATTTCAGATATGGTTGCCGATAGGCATTTCAAATATAGGTGCCGATAGGCAGTTCAAATATTGGTGCCGATAGGCATTTCAAATGTAGTTGCCGATAGGCATTTCAGAAATAGATGCCGATAGGCATTTTAGATATAGTTGCCGATAGGCATTTCAAATATAGGTGCTGATAGGCATTACAGATATGGTTGCCGATAGCCATTTCAAATATAAATGCTGATAGGCATTTCAGATATAGGTGCCGATAGGCATTTCAGAAACAGATGCCGATAGGCATTTCAAATATAGTTGCCGATAGGCATTTCAAATATAGGTGCCGATCGGCATTTCAAATATAGGTGCCGATAGGCATTTCAGATATGGTTGCGATAGGCATTTTAAATATAGGTGCTGATAGGCATTTCAGGTATGGTTGCCGATAGGCATTTCAAATATAGGTGCTGATAGGCATTTCAGATATAGGTGCCGATAGGCATTTCAAATATAGGTGCCGATAGGCATTTCAGATATGGTTGCCGATAGGCATTTTAAATATAAGTGCTGATAGGCACTTCAGATACAGTTGCCGATTGGCATTTTAAAAATAGGTGCCGATAGGCATTTCAGATATAGGTGCCGATAGGCATTTCAAATACAGGTGCCGATGGGCATTTTAGATATGCCTGCCGATAGGCATTTCAAATATAGGTGCTGATAGGCATTTAAGATATAGTTGCCGATTGGCATTTTAAAAATAGGTGCCGAAAGGCATTTCAGATATAGGTGCCGATAGGCATTTCAAATATAGGTGCCGATAGGCATTTCAGATATGGTTGCCGATAGGCATTTTAAATATAAGTGCTGATAGGCACTTCAGATATAGTTGCCGATTGGCATTTTAAAAATAGGTGCCGATAGGCATTTCAGATATAGGTGCCGATAGGCATTTCAAATACAGGTGCCGATGGGCATTTTAGATATGCCTGCCGATAGGCATTTCAAATATAGGTGCTGATAGGCATTTAAGATATAGTTGCCGATAGGCATTTAAAATATAGGTGCCGATAGGCATTTTAAATATAGGTGCCGATAGGCATTTCAGATATAGTTGCCGATAGGCATTTCAGAAATAGATGCCGATAGGCATTTCAAATATAGTTGCCGATAGGCATTTCAAATATAGGTTCCGATAGGTATTTCAGATATAGGTGCCGATTGGCATTTTAAAAATAGTTGCCGATAAGCATTTCAGATAAAGGTGCCGATAGGCATTTCAGATATAGGTGCCGTTAGGCATTTCAGATATAGTTGCCGATAGGCATTTCAAATATATGTGCCGATAGGCAGTTCAAATAAAGGTGCCGACAGGCATTTCATATATAGTTGCCGATAGGCATTTCAGAAATAGATCACGATAGGCATTTCAGATATAGTTGCCGATAGGCATTTAAAATATAGGTGCCGATAGGCATTTCAAATATAGGTGCCGATAGGCATTTCAGATATAAATACCCAAAGGCATTTCAAATATAGGTGCCGATAGGCATTTCAGATATGGTTGCCGATAGGCATTTCAAATATAGGTGCTGATAGGCATTTCAGATACAGTTGCCGATTAGCATTTTAAAAATAGGTGCCGATAGGCATTTCAGATATAGGTGCCGACAGGCATTTTAAATATAGGTGCCGATAGGCATTTCAGATATGGTTGCCTATAGGCATTTCAAATATAGCTTCTGATAGGCATTTCAGATATAGTTGCCGATTGGCATTTTAAAAATAGGTGCCGATAAGCATTTCAGATATAGGCGCCGATAGGCATTTCAGATATAAGTGCCGATAGGCATTTCAGATATAGTTGCCAATAGGCATTTCAAATATAGGTGCCGATAGGCATTTCAGTTATAAATGCCAAAAGGCATTTCAAATATAGGCGCCGATAGGCATTTAAAATATAGGTGCCGATAGGCAGTTCAAATATAGGTGCCGACAGGCATTTCAGAAATAGATGCCGATAGGCATTTCAGATATAGTTGCCGATAGGCATTTCAGATACAGTTGCCGATAGGCATTTAAATTATAGGTGCCGATAGGCATTTCAAATATAGGTGCTGATAGGCATTTCAGATATAGTTGCCGATTGGTATTTTGAAAATAGGTGCCGATAGGCATTTCAGATATAGGTGCCGATAGGCATTTCAGATATAGGTGCCGATAGACATTTCAGATATAGTTGCCGATAGGCATTTCAAATATAGGTGCCGTTAGGCAGTTCAAATATTTGTGCAGATAGGCATTTCAGATAAAGTTGCCAATAGGCATTTCAGAAATAGATGTCGATAAGCATTTCAGATATAGTTGCCGATAGGCATTTAAAATATAGGTGCCGATAGGCATTTCAGATTTAGGTGCCGATAGGCATTTCAAATATAGGTGCCGATAGGCATTTCAGATATGGTTGCCGATAGGCAGTTCAAATATTGGTGCCGATAAGCATTTGAGTTATAGTTGCCGATAGGCATTTGAAATATAGGTACTGATAAGCATTTCAGATATAGTTGCCGATTGGCATTTTAAAAATAGATGCCGATAGGCATTTCAGTTATAGGTGCCGATATGCATTTCAAATACAGGTGCCGATAGGCATTTCAGATATGGTAGCCGATAGGCATTTTTAATATAGGTGCTGATAGGCATTCCAGATATATTTGCCGATTGGCATTTTAAAAATGGGTGCCGATAGGCATTCCAGATATAGGTGCCGATAGGCATTTTAGATATAGTTGCCGATAGGCATTTAAAATATAGGTGCCGATAGGCATTTCCGATATAGTTGCCGATAGGCATTTCAAATATAGGTGCCGATAGGCATTTCAGATATGGTTGCCGATGGGATTTCAATTATAGGTGCTGATTGGCATTTCAGATATAGTTGCCGATAGGCATTTCAAATATAGGTGCCGATAGGCAGTTCAAATATAGGTGCCGATAGGCATATCAGATATAGTTGCCGATAGGCATTTCAGAAATAGATGCCGATAGGCATTTCAGGTATAGTTGCCGATAGGCATTTCAGATATAGTTGCCGATAGGCATTTTAAATATAGGTGCCGATAGGCAGTTCAAATATAGGTGCCGATAGGCATATCAGATATAGTTGCCGATAGGCATTTCAGAAATAGATGCCGATAGGCATTTCAGGTATAGTTGCCGATAGGCATTTCAAATATAGGTGCCGATAGGCACTTCAGATATAGTTGGCGATAGGCATTATAAATATAGGTGCCGATAGGCATTTCAGATATAGGTGCCGATAGGAATTTCAAATATAGGTGCCGATAGGCATTTCAGATATGGTTGTCGATAGGCATATCAAATATAGGTGCTGATAGGCATTTCAGATATGGTTGCTGATTGGCATTTCAAATATAGCTTCTGATAGGCATTTCAGATATAGTTGCCGATTAGCATTTTAAAAATAGGTGTTGATAGGCATTTCAGATATAGGTGCTGATAGGCATTTCAAATATAGGTGCCGATAGGCATTTCAGATATGGTTGCCGATATGCATTTCAAATATAGCTTCTGATAGGCATTTCAGATATAGTTTGCTGATTGACATTTTAAAAATAGGTGCCGATAGGCATTTCAAATATAGGCGCCGATAGGCATTTCAGATATAGGTGCCGATAGGCATATCAGGTATAGTTGCCAATAGGCATTTTAAATATAGGTGCCGATAGGCAGTTCACATATTGGTGCCGATAGGCATTTCAGATATAGTTGCCGATAGGCATTTAAGAAATAGATGCCGATAGGCATTTCAGATATAGTTGCCGATAGGCATTTAAAATATAGGTGCCGATAGGCATTTCAAATATAGGTGCCGATAGGCATTTCAGATATAGTTGCCGATAGGCATTTAAAATATAGATGCCGATAGGCATTTCAAATATAGGTGCCGATAGGCATTTCAGATATGGTTGCCGATAGGCATTTCAAATATAAGTGCCGATAGGCAGTTCAAATATTGGTGCCGATAGGCATTTTAAATGTAGTGTCCGATAGGCATTTCAGAAATAGATGCCGATAGGCATTTCAGATATAGTTGCCGATAGGCATCTAAAATATAGGTGCCGATCGGCATTTCAAATATAGGTGCCGATATGCATCTCAGATATAGTTGCCGATAGGCATTTCAGAAATAGATGCCAATAGGCATTTCAAATATAGTTGCCGATAGGCATTTAAAATACAGATGCCGTTAGGCATTTCAAATATAGGTGCCGATAGGCATTTCAGATATGGTTGCCAATAGTCATTTTAAATATAGGTGCTGATAGGCATTTCAGAAATGGTTGCCGATAGGCATTTCAAATATAGGTGCTGATAGGCATTTCAGATATAGGTGCCGATACACATTTTAAATATAGGTGCCGATAGGCACTTCAGATATATTTGGCGATAGGCATTTAAAATATAGGTGCCGATAGGTATTTCAGATATAGGTGCCGATTGGCATTTTAAAAATAGGTGCCGATTAGCATTTCAGATAAAGGTGCCGATAGGCATTTCAGATATAGGTGCCGATAGGCATTTCAGTTATAGTTGCCGATAGGCATTTCAAATATATGTGCCGATAGGCAGTTCAAATATAGGTGCCGATAGGCATTTCAGATATAGTTGCCGATAGGCATTTCAGAAATAGATCACGATAGGCATTTCAGATATAGTTGCCAATAGGCATTTGAAATATATGTGCCGATAGGCATTTCAAATATAGGTGCCGATAGGCATTTCAGATATAAATACCCAAAGGCATTTCAAATATAGGTGCCGATAGGCACTTCAGATATAGTTGGCGATAAGCATTTAAAATATAGGTGCCGATAGGCATTTAAATATAGGTGCTGATAGGCATTTCAGATATAGTTGCCGATTGGCATTTTAAAAATAGGTGCCGATAGGCATTTCAGATATAGGTGCCGATAGGCATTTCAAATATAGGTGCCGATAGGCATTTCAGATATGGTTGCCGATAGGCATTTCAAATATAAGTGCCGATAGGCAGTTCAAATATTGGTGCCGATAGGCATTTCAAATGTAGTTGCCGATAGGCATTTCAGAAATAGATGCCGATAGGCACTTCAGATATAGTTGATGATAGGCATCTAAAATATAAGTGCCGATCGGCATTTCAAATATAGGTGCCGATATGCATTTCAGATATATTTGCCGATAGGCATTTCAGAAATAGATGCCGATAGGCATTTCAAATATAGTTGCCGATAGGCATTTAAAATACAGGTGCCGTTAGGCATTTCAAATATAGGTGCCGATAGGCATTTCAGATATGGTTGCCAATAGGCATTTTAAATATAGGTGCTGATAGGCATTTCAGATATGTTTGCCGATAGGCATTTCAAATATAGGTGCTGATAGGCATTTCAGATATAGGTGCCGATACACATTTTAAATATAGGTGCCGATAGGCACTTCAGATATAGTTGGCGATAGGCATTTAAAATATAGGTGCCGATAGGTATTCCAGATATAGGTGCCGATTGGCATTTTAAAAATAGGTGCCGATCATCATTTCAGATAAAGGTGATGATAGGCATTTCAGATGTAGGTGCCGATAGGCATTTCAGTTATAGTTGCCGATAGGCATTTCAAATATATGTGCCGATAGGCAGTTCAAATATAGGTGCCGATAGGCATTTCAGATATAGTGGCCGATAGGCATTTCAGAAATAGATCACGATAGGCATTTCAGATATAGTTGCCGATAGGCATTTGAAATATATGTGCCAATAGGCATTTCAAATATAGGTGCCGTAGGCATTTCAGATATAAATATTTAAAGGTATTTCAAATATAGGTGGCTATAGGCACTTCAGATATAGTTGGCTATAAGCATTTAAAATATAGGTGCCGATAGGCATTTCAGTATAGGTGCCGATAGGAATTTCAAATATAGGTGCCATTAGGCATTTCAGATATGGTTGCTGATAGGCATTTCAAATATAGGTGCTGATAGGCATTTCAGATATAGTTGCCCATTAGCATTTTAAAAATAGGTGCCGATAGGCATTTCAGATATAGGTGCCGATAGGCATTTTAAATATAGGTGCCGATAGGCATTTCAGATATAGTTGCCAATAGGCATTTCAAATATAGGTGCCGATAGGCTGTTCAAATATTGGTGCCGATACGCATTTAAGATATAGATGCCGATAGGCATTTAAAATATAGGTGCCGATAGGCATTTCAAATATAGGTGCCGATAGGCATTTCAGATATAGTTGCCGATAGGCATTTTAATATAGGTGCTGATAGGCATTTCAGATATAGTTGCCGATAGGCATTTAAAATATAGATGACGATAGGCATTTCAAATATAGGTGCCGATAGGCATTTTAGATATAAATGCCGAAAGGCATTTCAAATATAGGTGCCGATAGGCATTTCAAATATAGGTGCCGATAGGCATTTCAGAAATAGATGCTGATAGGCATTTCAGATATAGTTACCGATAGGCATTTAAATATAGGTGCTGATAGGCATTTCAGATATAGTTGCCGATTGGCATTTTAAATATAGGTGCCGATAGGCATTTCAGATATTGGTGCCGATAGGCATTTCAAATATAGATGCCGATAGGCATTTCAGACATGGTTGCCGATAGGCATTTCAAATATAGGTGCCGATATGCAGTTCAAATAATGGTGCCGATAGGCATTTCAAATGTAGTTGCCGATAGGCATTTCAGAAATAGATGCCGATAGGCATTTCAGATATAGTTGCCGATAGGCATTTAAAATATAGGTGCCGATCGGCATTTCAAATATAGGTGCCGATATGCATTTTAGATATAGTTGCCGATAGGCATTTCAGAAATAGATGCCGATAGGCATTTCAAATATAGTTGCCGATAGGCATTTAAAATACAGGTGCCGATAGGCATTTCAAATATAGGTGCCAATAGGCATTTCAGATATGGTTGCCAATAGGCATTTCAAATATAGTTGCTGATAGGCATTTCAGATATGGTTGCCGATAGGCATTTCAAATATAGGTGCTGATAAGCATTTCAGATATAGGTGCCGATACACATTTTAAATATAGGTGCCGATAGGCACTTCAGATATAGTTGGCGATAGGCATTTCAGATATAGTTGCCGATAGACATTTCAAATATATGTGCCGATAGGCAGTTCAAATATAGGTGCCGACAGGCATTTCAGATATAGTTGCCGATAGGCATTTCAGAAATAGATCACGATAGGCATTTCAGATATAGTTGTTGATAGGCATTTCAGATATAGTTGCCGATAGGCATTTAAAATATAGGTGTTGATAGGCATTTCAAATATAATTGGTGATTGGCATTTTAAAAATAGGTGCCGATAGGCATTTCAGATATAAATGCCGATAGGCATTTCAAATATGGGTGTCGATAGGCATTTCAGATATGGTTGCCGATAGGCATTTCAAATATAGGTGCTGATAGGCATTTCTGATATAGTTGCCGATTGGCATTTTAAAAATAGGTTCCGATAGGCATTTCAGTTATAGGTGCCCATAGGCATTTCAAATATAGGTGCCGATAGGCATTTCAGATATGGTTGCCGATAGGCATTTCAAATATAGCTTCTGATAGGCATTACAGATATAGTTGCCGATTGGCATTTTAACAATAGGTGCCGATAGGCATTTCAGATATAGGCGCCGATAGGCATTTCAGATATAAGTGCCGATAGGCATTTCAGATATAGTTGCACATAGGCATTTCAAACATAAGTGCCGATAGGCTGTTCAAATATTGGTGCCGATACGCATTTAAGATATAGTTGCCGATAGGCATTTCAGAAATAGATGCCGATAGGTATTTCAGATATAGTTGCCGATAGGCATTTAAAATATAGGTGACGAAAGGCATTTCAAATATAGTTGCCGATAGGCATTTCAGATATGGTTGCCGATAGGCATTTCAAATATAGGTGCTGATAGGCATTTCAGATATAGTTGCCGATTGGCATTTTAAAAATAGATGCCGATAGGCATTTTAGATATAGGTGCCGATATGCATTTCAAATATAGGTGCCGATAGGCATTTTAGATATGGTCGCCGATAGGCATTTAAAATATAGGTGCCGATAGGAATTTCAAATATAGGTGCCGATAGGCATTTCAGATATAGTTGCTGATAGTCATTTCAAATATAGGTGCCGATAGGCATTTCAGATATGGTTGCCCATAGGGATTTCAAATATAGGTGCTGATTGGCATTTCAGATATGGTTGCCGATAGGCATTTCAAATATAGGTGTTGATAGGCATTTCAAATATAGTTGGTGATTGGCATTTTAAAAATAGGTGCCGATAGGCATTTCAGATATAGGTGCCGATAGGCATTTCAAATATAGGTGCCGATAGGCATTTCAGATATAAATGCTTAAAGGCATTTCAAATATAGGTGCCGATAGGCACTTCAGATATAGTTGGCGATAGGCATTTAAAATATAGGTGTCGATAGGCATTTCACATATAGGTGCCGATTGGCATTTAAAAAATAGGTGCCGATAGGCATTATAGATAAAGGTGCCGATAGGCATTTCAGATATAGGTGCCGATAGGCATTTCAGATATATTTGCCGATAGGCATTTCAAATATAGGTGCCGATAGGCAGTTCAAATATAGGTGCCGATAGGCATATCAGATATAGTTGCCGATAGGCATTTTAGAAATAGATGTCGATGGGCATTTCAGGTATAAATGCTTAAAGGCATTTCAAATATAGGTGCCGATAGGCACTTCAGATATAGTTGGCGATAGGCATTATAAATATAGGTGCCGATAGGCATTTCAGATATAGGTGCCGATAGGAATTTCAAATATAGGTGCGGATAGGCATTTCAGATATGGTTGCAGATAGGCATTTCAAATATAGGTGCTGATAGGCATTTCAGATATGGTTGCCGATTGGCATTTCAAATATAGCTTCTGATAGGCATTTCTGATATAGTTGCCGATTAGCATTTTAAAAATAGGTGCTGATAGGATCTTCAGATATAGGTGCCGATAGGCATTTCAAATATAGGTGCCGATAGGCATTTCAGATATGGTTGCCGATAGGCATTTCAAATATAGCTTCTGATAGGCATTTCAGATATAGTTGCCGATTGACATTTTAAAAATAGGTGCCGATAGGCATTTCAAATATAGGCGCCGATAGGCATTTCAGATATAGGTGCCGATAGGCATTTCAGATATAAATGCCGAAAGGCATTTCAAATATAGGTGCCGATAGGCATTTAAAATATAGGTGCCGATAGGCATTTCAAATATAGGTGCCGATAGGCATTTCAAAAATAGATGCCGATAGGCATTTCAGATATAGTTGCCGATAGGCATTTAA
This sequence comes from Venustoraphidia nigricollis, assembly GCA_034508555.1. Classification (NCBI taxonomy): domain Eukaryota; kingdom Metazoa; phylum Arthropoda; class Insecta; order Raphidioptera; family Raphidiidae; genus Venustoraphidia; species Venustoraphidia nigricollis. The sequence continues at coordinate 74,599 of JAVRKA010000071.1, forward strand.
ATATAGGTGCTGATAGGCATTTCAGATATAGTTGCCGATTGGCATTTTAAAAATAGGTGCCGATAGGCATTTCAGATATAGGTGCCGATAGGCATTTCAAATATAGGTGCCGATAGGCATTTCAGAAATGGTTGCCGATAGGCATTTCAAATATAAGTGCCGATAGGCATTTCAGATAAGGTTGCCGAAAGGCATTTTAATATTGGTGCTGATAGGCATTTCAGATATAGTTGCCGATAGGCATTTTAATATAGGTGCTGATAGGCATTTCAGATATAGTTGCCGATTGGCATTTTAAAAATAGGTGCCGATAGGCATTTCAGATATAGGTGCCGATAGGCATTTCAAATATAGGTGCCGATAGGCATTTCAGATATGGTTGCCGATAGGCATTTCAAATATAAGTGCCGATAGGCATTTCGGATATAGTTGCCGATAGGCATTTTAATATAGGTGCTGATAGGCATTTCAGATATAGTTGCCGATAGGCATTTAAAATATAGGTGCCGATAGGCATTTCAAATATAGGTGCCGATAGGCATTTCAGATATAGTTGCCGATAGGCATTTTAATATAGGTGCTGATAGGCATTTCAGATATAGTTGCCGATAGGCATTCAAAATATAGATGCCGATAGGCATTTCAAATATAGGTGCCGATAGGCATTTCAGATATAGTTGCCGATAGGCATTTTAATATAGGTGCTGATAGGCATTTCAGATATAGTTGCCGATAGGCATTTAAAATATAGATGCCGATAGGCATTTCAAATATAGGTGCCGATAGGCATTTCAGAAATAGATGCCTATAGGCATTTCAGATATAGTTGGCGATAGGCATTTAAAATATAGGTGTCGATAGGCATTTCACATATAGGTGCCGATTGGCATTTAAAAAATAGGTGCCGATAGGCATTATAGATGAGAGGTGCCGATAGGGATTTCAGATATAGGTGCCGATAGGCATTTCAGATATAGTTGCCGATAGGCATTTCAAATATAGGTGCCGATAGGCTGTTCAAATATAGGTGCCGATAGGCATATCAGACATAGTTGCCGATAGGCATTTTAGAAATAGATATCGATAGGCATTTCAGGTATAGTTGCCGATAGGCATTTCAAATATAGGTGCCGATAGGCACTTCATATATAGTTGGCGATAGGCATTATAAATATAGGTGCCGATAGGCATTTCAGATATAGGTGCCGATAGGAATTTCAAATATAGGTGCGGATAGGCATTTCAGATATGGTTGCCGATAGGCATTTCAAATATAGGTGCTGATAGGCATTTCAGATATGGTTGCCGATTGGCATTTCAAATATAGCTTCTGATAGGCATTTCAGATATAGTTGCCGATTAGCATTTTAAAAATAGGTGCTGATAGGATCTTCAGATATAGGTGCCGATAGGCATTTCAAATATAGGTGCCGATAGGCATTTCAGATATGGTTGCCGATAGGCATTTCAAATATAGCTTCTGATAGGCATTTCAGATATAGTTGCCGATTGACATTTTAAAAATAGGTGCCGATAGGCATTTCAAATATAGGCGCCGATAGGCATTTCAGATATAGGTGCCGATAGGCATTTCAGATATAGTTGCCAATAGGCATTTTAAATATAGGTGCCGATAGGCAGTTCACATATTGGTGCCGATAGGCATTTCAGATATAGCTGCCGATAGCCATTTAAGAAATAGATGCCGATAGGCATTTCAGATATAGTTGCCGATAGGCATTTAAAATATAGGTGCTGATAGGCATTTCAAATATAGGTGCCGATAGGCATTTCAGATATAGTTGCCGATAGGCATTTAAAATATAGATGCCGATAGGCATTTCAAATATAGGTGCTGATAGGCATTTCAGATATAAATGCCGAAAGGCATTTCAAATATAGGTGCCGATAGGCATTTAAAATATAGGTGCCGATAGGCATTTCAAATATAGGTGCCGATAGGCATTTCGAAAATTGATGCCGATTGGCATTTCAGATATAGTTGCCGATAGGCATTTAAATATAGGTGCTGATAGGCATATCAGATATAGTTGCAGATGAGCATTTTAAAAATAGGTGCCGATAGGCACTTCAGATATAGGTGCCGATAGGCATTTCAAATATAGGTGCCGATAGGCATTTCAGATATGGTTGCCGATAGGCATTTCAAATATAAGTGCCGATAGGCAGTTCAAATATTGGTGCCGATAGGCATTTCAAATGTAGTTGCCGATAGGCATTTCAGAAATAGATGCCGATAGGCATTTCAGACATAGTTGCCGATAGGCATCTAAAATATAGGTGCCGATCGGCATTTCAGATATGGTTGCCGATAGGCATTTCAAATATAAGTGCCGATAGGCAGTTCAAATATTGGTGCCGATAGGCATTTCAAATGTAGTTGCCGATAGGCATTTCAGAAATAGATGCCGATATGCATTTCAGATATAGTTGCCGATAGGCATTTCAGAAATAGATGCCGATAGGCATTTCAAATATAGTTGCCGATAGGCATTTAAAATACAGGTGCCGATAGGCATTTTAAATATAGGTGCCGATAGGCATTTCAGATATGGTTGCCAATAGGCATTTCAAATATAGGTGCTGATAGGCATTTCAGATATGGTTGCCGATATGCATTTCATATATAGGTGCTGATAGGCATTTCAGATATAGGTGCTGATACACATTTTAAATATAGGTGCCGATAGGCATTTCAGATATAGTTGGCGATAGGCATTTAAAATATAGGTGCCGATAGGTATTTCAGATATAGGTGCCGATTGGCATTTTAAAAATAGGTGCCGATTAGCATTTCAGATAAAGGTGCCGATAGGCATTTCAGATATAGGTGCCGATAGGCATTTCAGTTATAGTTGCCGATAGGCATTTCAATTATATGTGCCGATAGGCAGTTCAAATATAGGTGCCGATAGGCATTTCTGATATAGTTGCCGATAGGCATTTCAGAAATAGATCACGATAGGCATTTCAGATATAGTTGCCGATAGGCATTTAAAATATATGTGCCGATAGGCATTTCAAATATAGGTGCCGATAGGCATTTCAGATATAAATACCCAAAGACATTTCAAATATAGGTGCCGATCGGCACTTCAGTTATAGTTGACGATAAGCATTTAAAATATAGGTGAAGATAGGCATTTCAGATATAGGTGCCGATAGGAATTTCAAATATAGGTGCCGATAGGCATTTCAGATATGGTTGCCGATAGTCATTTCAAATATAGATGCTGATAGGCATTTCAGATATAGTTGCCGATTAGCATTTTAACAATAGGTGCCGATAGGCATTTCAGATATAGGTGCCGATAGGCATTTTAAATATAGGTGCCGATAGGCATTTCAGATATAGTTGCCAATAGGCATTTAAAATATAGGTGCCGATAGGCTGTTTAAATATTGGTGCCGATACGCATTTAAGATATAATTGCCGATAGGCATTTCAGAAATAGATGCCGATAGGTATTTCAGATATAGTTGCCGATAGGCATTTAAAATATAGGTGCCGATAGGCATTTCAAATATAGGTGCCGATAGGCATTTCAGATATAGTTGCCGATAGGCATTTTAATATAGGTGCTGATAGGCATTTCAGATATAGTTGCCGATAGGCATTTAAAATATAGATGCCGATAGGCATTTCAAATATAGGTGCCGATAGGCATTTCAGATATAGTTGCCGATAGGCATTTTAATATAGGTGCTGATAGGCATTTCAGATATAGTTGCCGATAGGCATTTAAAATATAGATGCCGATAGGCATTTCAAATATAGGTGCCGATAGGCATTTCAGAAATAGATGCCGATAGGCATTTCAGATATAGTTGGCGATAGGCATTTAAATTATAGGTGTCGATAGGCATTTCACATATAGGTGCCGATTGGCATTTAAAAAATAGGTGCCGATAGGCATTATAGATAAAGGTGCCGATAGGCATTTCAGATATAGGTGTCGACAGGCATTTCAGATATAGTTGCCGATAGGCATTTCAAATATAGGTGCCGATAGGCAGTTCAAATATAGGTGCCGATAGGCATATCAGATATAGTTGCCGATAGGCATTTTAGAAATAGATGTCGATAGGCATTTCAGGTATAGTTGCCGATAGGCATTTCAAATATAGGTGCCGATAGGCACTTCAGATATAGTTGGCGATAGGCATTATAAATATAGGTGCCGATAGGCATTTCAGATATAGGTGCCGATAGGAATTTCAAATATAGGTGCGGATAGGCATTTCAGATATGGTTGCCGATAGGCATTTCAAATATAGGTGCTGATAGGCATTTCAGATATAGTTGCCGATTGGCATTTCAAATATAGCTTCTGATAGGCATTTCAGATATAGTTGCCGATCAGCATTTTAAAAATAGGTGCTCATAGGATATTCAGATAATGGTGCCGATAGGCATTTCAAATATAGGTGCCGATAGGCATTTCAGATATGGTTGCCGATAGGCATTTCAAATATAGCTTCTGATAGGCATTTCAGATATAGTTGCCGATTGACATTTTAAAAATAGGTGCCGATAGGCATTTCAAATATAGGCGCCGATAGGCATTTCAGATATAGGTGCCGATAGGCATTTCAGATATAGTTGCCAATAGGCATTTTAAATATAGGTGCCGATAGGCAGTTCACATATTGGTGCCGATAGGCATTTCAGATATAGCTGCCGATAAGCATTTAAGAAATAGATGCCGATAGGCATTTCAGATATAGTTGCCGATATGCATTTAAAATATAGGTGCCGATAGTCATTTCAAATATAGGTGCCGATAGGCATTTCAGATATAGTTGCCGATAGGCATTTAAAATATAGATGCCGATAGGCATTTCAAAAATAGGTGCCGATAGGCATTTCAGATATAAATGCCGAAAGGCATTTCAAATATAGGTGCCGATAGGCATTTAAAATATAGGTGCCGATAGGCATTTCAAATATAGGTGCCGATAGGCATTTCAAAAATAGATGCCAATAGGCATTTCAGATATAGTTGCCGATAGGCATTTAAATATAGGTGCTGATAGGCATTTCAGATATAGTTGCCGATTGGCATTTTAAAAATAGGTGCCGATAGGCATTTCAGATATAGGTGCCGATAGGCATTTCAAATATAGGTGCCGATAGGCATTTCAGATATGGTTGCCGATAGGCATTTCAAATATAAGTGCCGATAGGCAGTTCAAATATTGGTGCCGATAGGCATTTCAAATGTAGTTGCCGATAGGCATTTCAGAAATAGATGCCGATAGGCATTTCAGATATAGTTGCCGATAGGCATCTAAAATATAGGTGCCGATCGGCATTTCAAATATAGGTGCCGATATGCATTTCAGATATGGTTGCCAATAGGCATTTCAAATATAGGTGCTGATAGGCATTTCAGATATGGTTGCCGATAGGCATTTCAAATATAGGTTCTGATAGGCATTTCAGATATAGGTGCTGATACACATTTTAAATATAGGTGCCGATAGGCATTTCAGATATAGTTGGCGATAGGCATTTAAAATATAGGTACCGATAGTTATTTCAGATATAGGTGCCGATTGGCATTTTAAAAATAGGTGCTGATTAGCATTTCAGATAAAGGTGCCGATAGGCATTTCAGATATAGGTGCCGATAGGCATTTCAGTTATAGTTGCCGATAGGCATTTCAAATATATGTGCCGATAGGCAGTTCAAATATAGGTGCCGATAGGCATTTCAGATATAGTTGCCGATAGGCATTTCAGAAATAGATCACGATAGGCATTTCAGATATAGTTGTTGATAGGAATTTAAAATATATGTGCCGATAGGCATTTCAAATATAGGTGCCGATAGGCATTTCAGATATAAATACCCAAAGACATTTCAAATATAGGTGCCGATAGGCACTTCAGATATAGTTGGCGATAAGCATTTAAAATATAGGTGCCGATAGGCATTTCAGATATAGGTGCCGATAGGAATTTCAAATATAGGTGCCGATAGGCATTTCAGATATGGTTGCCGATAGTCAATTCAAATATAGGTGCTGATAGGCATTTCAGATATAGTTGCCGATTAGCATTTTAACAATAGGTGCCGATAGGCATTTCAGATATAGGTGCCGATAGGCATTTTAAATATAGGTGCCGATAGGCATTTCAGATATAGTTGCCAATAGGCATTTCAAATATAGGTGCCGATAGGCTGTTTAAATATTAGTGCCGATACGCATTTAAGATATAGTTGCCGATAGGCATTGCAGAAATAGATGCCGATAGGCACTTCAGATAGAGTGGCCGATAGGCATTTAAAATATAGGTGCCGATCGGCATTTCAAATATAGGTGCCGATATGCATTTCAGATATAGTTGCCGATAGGCATTTCAGAAATAGATGCCGATAGGCATTTCAATATAGTTGCCGATAGGCATTTAAAATACAGGTGCCGATAGGCATTTCAAATATAGGTGCCGATAGGCATTTCAGATATGGTTGCCAATAGGCATTTCAAATATAGGTGCTGATAGGCATTTCAGATATGGTTGCCGATAGGCATTTCAAATATAGGTGCTGATAGGCATTTCAGATATAGGTGCCGATACACATTTTGAATATAGGTGCCGATAGGCACTTCAGATATAGTTGGCGATAGGCATTTAAAATATAGGTTCCGATAGGTATTTCAGATATAGGTGCCGATTGGCATTTTGAAAATAGTTGCCGATAAGCATTGCAGATAAAGGTGCCGATAGGCATTTCAGATATAAGTGCCGATAGGCATTTCAGATATAGTTGCCGATAGGCATTTCAAATATATGTGCTGATAGGCAGTTCAAATATAGGTGCCGACAGGCATTTCAGATATAGTTGCCGATAGGCATTTCAGAAATAGATCACGATAGGCATTTCAGATATAGTTGCCGATAGGCATTTAAAATATAGGGGCCGATAGGCATTTCAAATATAGGTGCCGATAGGCATTTCAGATATAAATACCCAAAGGCATTTCAAAAATAGGTGCCGATAGGCATTTCAGATATGGTATCCGATAGGCATTTCAAATATAGGTGCTGATAGGCATTTCAGATATAGTTGCCGATTAGCATTTTAAAAATAGGTGCCGATAGGCATTTCAGATATAGGTGCCGATAGGCATTTTAAATATAGGTGCCGATAGGCATTTCAGATATGGTTGCCGATAGGCATTTCAAATATAGCTTCTGATAGGCATTTCAGATATAGTTGCCGATTATCATTTTAAAAATAGGTGCCGATAAGCATTTCAGATATAGGCGCCGATAGGCATTTCAGATATAAGTGCCGATAGGCATTTCAGATATAGTTGCCCATAGGCATTTCAAATATAGGTGCCGATAGGCTGTTCAAATATTGGTGCCGATACGCTTTTAAGATATAGTTGCCAATAGGCATTTCAGAAATAGATGCCGATAGGTATTTCAGATATAGTTGCCGATAGGCATTTAAAATATAGGTGCAGATAGGCATTTCAAATATAGGTGCCGATAAACATTTCAGATATGGTTGCCGATAGGCATTTTAATATAGGTGCTGATAGGCATTTCAGATATAGTTGCCGATAGGCATTTAAAATATAGATGCCGATAGGCATTTCAAATATAGGTGCCGATAGGCATTTCAGTTATAAATGCCAAAAAGCATTAAAAATATAGGCGCCGATAGGCATTTAAAATATAGGTGCCGATAGGCAGTTCAAATATAGGTGCCGACAGGCATTTTAGAAATAGATGCCGATAGGCATTTCAGATATAGTTGCCGATGGGCATTTAAATATAGGTGCTGATAGGCATTTCGGATATAGTTGCCGATTGGCATTTTAAAAATAGGTGCTGATAGGCATTTCAGACATAGGTGCCGATAGGCATTTCAAATATAGGTGTCGATAGGCATTTCAGATTTGGTTGCCGATAGGCATTTCAACTATAGGTGCCGATAGGCAGTTCAAATATTGGTGCCGATAGGCATTTCAAATGTAGTTGCGGATAGGCATTTCAGAAATAGATGCCTATAGGCATTTCATATATAGTTGCCAATAGGCATTTAAAATATAGGTGCCGATCGGCATTTCAAATATAGGTGCCGATAGGCATTTCAGATAAAGTTGCCGATAGGCATTTCATAAATAGATCACGATAGGCATTTCAGATATAGTTGCCGATAGGCATTTAAAATATAGGTGCCGATAGGCATTTTAAATATATGTGCCGATAGGCAGTTCAAGTATAGGTGCCGACAGGCATTTCAGATATAGTTGCCGATAGGCATTTCAGAAATAGATCACGATAGGCATTTCAGATATAGTTGCCGATAGGCATTTAAAATATAGGTGCCGATAGGCATTTCAAATATAGGTGCCGATAGGCATTTCAGATATAAATACCCAAAGACATTTCAAATATAGGTGCCGATCGGCACTTCAGTTATAGTTGGCGATAAGCATTTAAAATATAGGGGTCGATAGGCATTTCAGATATGGTTGCCGATAGTCATTTCAAATATAGATGCTGATAGGCATTTCAGATATAGTTGCCGATTAGCATTTTAACAATAGGTGCCGATAGGCATTTCAGATATAGGTGCCGATAGGCATTTTAAATATAGGTGCCGATAGGCATTTCAGATATAGTTGCCAATAGGCATTTCAAATATAAGTGCCGATAGGCTGTTTAAATATTGGTGCCGATACGCATTTAAGATATAGTTGCCGATAGGCATTTCAGAAATAGATGCCGATAGGTATTTCAGATATAGTGTCCGATAGGCATTTAAAATATAGGTGCCGATAGGCATTTCAAATATAGGTGCCGATAGGCATTTCAGATATAGTTGCCGATAGGCATTTTAATATAGGTGCTGATAGGCATTTCAGATATAGTTGCCGATAGGCATTTAAAATATAGATGCCGATAGGCATTTCAAATATAGGTGCCGATAGGCATTTCAGATATAGTTGCCGATAGGCATTTTAATATAGGTGCTGATAGGCATTTCAGATAAAGTTGCCGATAGGCATTTAAAATATAGATGCCGATAGGCATTTCAAATATAGGTGCCGATAGGCATTTCAGAAATAGATGCCGATAGGCATTTCAGATATAGTTGGCGATAGGCATTTAAAATATAGGTGTCGATAGGCATTTCACATATAGGTGCCGATTGGCATTTAAAAAATGGGTGCCGATAGGCATTATAGATAAAGGTGTCGATAGGCATTTCACATATAGGTGCCGATTGGCATTTAAAAAATGGGTGCCGATAGGCATTATAGATAAAGGTGCCGATAGGCATTTCAGATATAGGTGCCGATAGGCATATCAGATATAGTTGCCGATAGGCATTTTAGAAATAGATGTCGATAGGCATTTCAGGTATAGTTGCCGATAGGCATTTCAAATATAGGTGCCGATAGGCACTTCAGATATAGTTGGCGATAGGCATTATAAATATAGGTGCCGATAGGCATTTCAGATATAGGTGCCGATAGGAATTTCAAATATAGGTGCGGATAGGCATTTCAGATATGGTTGCCGATACGCATTTCAAATATAGGTGCTGATAAGCATTTCAGATATAGTTGCCGATTGGCATTTCAAATATAGCTTCTGATAGGCATTTCAGATATAGTTGCCGATTAGCATTTTAAAAATAGGTGCTGATAGGATATTCAGATATAGGTGCCGATAGGCATTTCAAATATAGGTGCCGATAGGCATTTCAGATATGTTTGCCGATAGGCATTTCAAATATAGCTTCTGACAGGCATTTCAGATATAGTTGCCGATTGACATTTTAAAAATAGGTGCCGATAGGCATTTCAAATATAGGCGCCGATAGGCATTTCAGATATAGGTGCCGATAGGCATTTCAGATATAGTTGCCAATAGGCATTTTAAATATAGGTGCCGATAGGCAGTTCACATATTGGTGCCGATAGGCATTTCAGATATAGCTGCCGATAGGCATTTAAGAAATAGATGCCGATAGGCATTTCAGATATAGTTGCCGATAGGCATTTAAAATATAGGTGCCGATAGACATTTCAAATATAGGTGCCGATAGGCATTTCAGATATAGTTGCCGATAGGCATTTAAAATATAGATGCCGATAGGCATTTCAAATATAGGTACCGATAGGCATTTCAGATATAAATGCCGAAAGGCATTTCAAATATAGGTGCCGATAGGCATTTAAAATATAGGTGCCGATAGGCATTTCAAATATAGGTGCCGATAGGCATTTCAAAAATTGATGCCAATAGGCATTTGAGATATAGTTGCCGATAGGCATTTAAATATAGGTGCTGATAGGCATTTTAGATATAGTTGCCGATTGGCATTTTAAAAATAGGTGCCGATAGGCATTTCAGATATAGGTGCCGATAGGCATTTCAAATATAGGTGCCGATAGGCATTTCAGATATGGTTGCCGATAGGCATTTCAAATATAAGTGCCGATAGGCCGTTCAAATATTGGTGCCGATAGGCATTTCAAATGTAGTTGCCGATAGGCATTTCAGAAATAGATGCCGATAGGCATTTCAGATATAGTTGCCGATAGGCATCTAAAATATAGGTGCCGATCGGCATTTCAAATATAGGTGCCGATATGCATTTCAGATATAGTTGCCGATAGGCATTTCAGAAATAGATGCCGATAGGCATTTCAAATATAGTTGCCGATAGGCATTTAAAATACAGGTGCCGATAGGCATTTCAAATATAGGTGCCGATAGGCATTTCAGATATGGTTGCCAATAGGCATTTCAAATATAAGTGCTGATAGCCATTTCAGATATGGTTGCCGATAGGCATTTCAAATATAGGTTCTGATAGGCATTTCAGATATAGGTGCTGATACACATTTTAAATATAGGTGCCGATAGGCATTTCAGATATAGTTGGCGATAGGCATTTAAAATATAGGTACCGATAGGTATTTCAGATATAGGTGCCGATTGGCATTTTAAAAATAGGTGCCGATTAGCATTTCAGATAAAGGTGCCGATAGGCATTTCAGATATAGGTGCCGATAGGCATTTCAGTTATAGTTGCCGATAGGCATTTCAAATATATGTGCTGATAGGCAGTTCAAATATAGGTGCCGATAGGCATTTCAGATATAGTTGCCGATAGGCATTTCAGAAATAGATCACGATAGGCATTTCAGATATAGTTGCCGATAGGAATTTAAAATATATGTGCCGATAGGCATTTCAAATATAGGTGCCGATAGGCATTTCAGATATAAATACCCAAAGACATTTCAAATATAGGTGCCGATAGGCACTTCAGATATAGTTGGCGATAAGCATTTAAAATATAGGTGCCGATAGGCATTTCAGATATAGGTGCCGATAGGAATTTCAAATATAGGTGCCGATAGGCATTTCAGATATGGTTGCCGATAGTCAATTCAAATATAGATGCTGATAGGCATTTCAGATATAGTTGCCGATTAGCATTTTAACAATAGGTGCCGATAGGCATTCAGATATAGGTGCCGATAGGCATTTTAAATATAGGTGCCGATATGCATTTCAGATATAGTTGCCAATAGGCATTCCAAATATAGGTGCCGATAGGCTGTTTAAATATTAGTGCCGATACGCATTTAAGATATAGTTGCCGATAGGCATTGCAGAAATAGATGCCGATAGGCACTTCAGATATAGTGGCCGATAGGCATTTAAAATATAGGTGCCGATCGGCATTTCAAATATAGGTGCCGATATGCATTTCAGATATAGTTGCCGATAGGCATTTCAGAAATAGATGCCGATAGGCATTTCAATATAGTTGCCGATAGGCATTTAAAATACAGGTGCCGATAGGCATTTCAAATATAGGTGCCGATAGGCATTTCAGATATGGTTGCCAATAGGCATTTCAAATATAGGTGCTGATAGGCATTTCAGATATGGTTGCCGATAGGCATTTCAAATATAGGTGCTGATAGGCATTTCAGATATAGGTGCCGATACACATTTTGAATATAGGTGCCGATAGGCACTTCAGATATAGTTGGCGATAAGCATTTAAAATATAGGTTCCGATAGGTATTTCAGATATAGGTACCGATTGGCATTTTGAAAATAGTTGCCGATAAGCATTGCAGATAAAGGTGCCGATAGGCATTTCAGATATAGGTGCCGATAGGCATTTCAGATATAGTTGCCGATAGGCATTTCAAATATTTGTGCCGATAGGCAGTTCAAATATAGGTGCCGACAGGCATTTCAGATATAGTTGCCGATAGGCATTTCAGAAATAGATCACGATAGGCATTTCAGATATAGTTGCCGATAGGCATTTAAAATATAGGTGCCGATAGGCATTTCAAATATAGGTGCCGATAGGCATTTCAGAAATAGATGCCGATAGGCATTTCAGATATAGTTGCCGATGGGCATTTAAATATAGGTGCTGATAGGCATTTCGGATATAGTTGCCGATTGGCATTTTAAAAATAGGTGCTGATAGGCATTTCAGATATAGGTGCCGATAGGCATTTCAAATATAGGTGTCGATAGGCATTTCAGATTTAGTTGCCGATAGGCATTTCAAGTAGAGGTGCCGATAGGCAGTTCAAATATTGGTGCCGATAGGCATTTCAAATGTAGTTGCCGATAGGCATTTCAGAAATAGATGCCGATAGGCATTTCATATATAGTTGCCAATAGGCATTTAAAATATAGGTGCCGATCGGCATTTCAAATATAGGTGCCGATAGGCATTTCAGATATAGTTGCCGATAGGCATTTCATAAATAGATCACGATAGGCATTTCAGATATAGTTGCCGATAGGCATTTAAAATATAGGTGCCGATAGGCATTTCAAATATATGTGCCGATAGGCAGTTCAAGTATAGGTGCCGACAGGCATTTCAGATATAGTTGCCGATAGGCATTTCAGAAATAGATCACGATAGGCATTTCAGATATAGTTGCCGATAGGCATTTAAAATATAGGTGCCGATAGGCATTTCAAATATAGGTGCCGATAGGCATTTCAGATATAAATACCCAAAGGCATTTCAAATATAGGTGCCGATAGGTATTTCAGATATGGTTGCCGATAGGCATTTCAAATATAGGTGCTGATAGGCATTTCAGATATAGTTGCTGATTAGCATTTTAAAAATAGGTGCCGATAGGCATTTCAGATATAGGTGCCGATAGGCATTTTAAATATAGGTGCCGATAGGCATTTCAGATATGGTTGCCGATAGGCATTTCAAATATAGCTTCTGATAGGCATTTCAGATATAGTTGCCGATTATCATTTTAAAAATAGGTGCCGATAAGCATTTCAGATATAGGCGCCGATAGGCATTTCAGATATAAGTGCCGATAGGCATTTCAGATATAGTTGTCAATAGGCATTTCAAATATAGGTGCCGATAGGCTGTTCAAATATTGGTGCCTATACGCATTTAAGACATAGTTGCCAATAGGCATTTCAGAAATAGATGCCGATAGGTATTTCAAATATAGTTGCCGATAGGCATTTAAAATATAGGTGCAGATAGGCATTTCAAATATAAGTGCCGATAGGCATTTCAGATATTGTTGCCGATAGGCATTTTAATATAGGTGCTGATAGGCATTTCAGATATAGTTGCCGATAGGCATTTAAAATATAGATGCCGATAGGCATTTCAAATATAGGTGCCGATAGGCATTTCAGTTATAAATGCCAAAAAGCATTAAAAATTTAGGCGCCGATAGGCATTTAAAATATAGGTGCCGATAGGCAGTTCAAATATAGGTGCCGACAGGCATTTCAGAAATAGATTCCGATAGGCATTTCAGATATAGTTGCCGATGGGCATTTAAATATAGGTGCTGATAGGCATTTCGTATATAGTTGCCGATTGGCATTTTAAAAATAGGTGCTAATAGGCATTTCAGATATAGGTGCCGATAGGCATTTCAAATATAGGTGTCGATAGGCATTTCAGATTTGGTTGCCGATAGGCATTTCAAGTATAGGTGCCGATAGGCAGTACAAATATTGGTGCCGATAGGCATTTCAAATGTAGTTGCCGATAGGCATTTCAGAAATAGATGCCGATAGGCATTTCATATATAGTTGCCAATAGGCATTTAAAATATAGGTGCCGATCGGCATTTCAAATATAGGTGCCGATAGGCATTTCAGATATAGTTGCCGATAGGCATTTCAAATATAGGTGCCGATAGGCATTTCAGATATAGGTGCCGATAGGCATTTCAAATATAGGTGCCGATAGGCATTTCAGATATAGTTGCCGATAGGTATTTCAGAAATAGATGCCGATAGGTATTTCAGATATAGTTGCCGATAGGCATTTAAAATATAGGTGCCGATAGGCATTTCAAATATAGGTGCCGATAGGCATTTCAGATATAGTTGCCGATAGGCATTTCAAATTTAGGTGCTGATTGGCATTTCAGATATAGTTGCCGATTGGCATTTTAAAAATAGGTGCCGATAGGCATATCAGATATAGATGCCGATAGGCATTTTAAATATAGGTGCCGATAGGCATTTCAAATATGGTTGCCGATAGGCATTTAAAATATAGGTGCTAATAGGCATTTCAGATATAGTTGCCCATTGGCATTTTAAAAATAGTAGCCGATAGGCTTTTCAGATATAGGTGCTGATAGGCATTTCAGATAAAGGTGCCGATAGGCATTTCAGATATAGTTGTCGATAGGCATTTCAAATATAGGTGCCGATAGGCAGTTCAAATATTGGTGCCGATAGGCATTTCAGAAATAGATGCCGATAGGCATTTCAGATATAGTTGCCGATAGGCATTTAAAATATAGGTGCCGATAGACATTTAAAATATGGGTGCCGATAGGCATTTCAGATATAGTTGCCGATAGGCATTTCAGAAATAGATGCCGCTAGGCATATTAGATACAGTTGCCGATAGGCATTTAAATTATAGGTGCCGATAGGCATTTCAATATAGTTGCCGATAGGCATTTCAGATATGGTTGCCAATAGGCATTTCAAATATAGGTGCTGATAGGCATTTCAGATATAGTTGCCGATTGGCATTTTAAAAATAGGTGCCGATAGGCATTTCAGATATAGGTGCCGATAGGCATTTCAGATATAGGTGCCGATAGACATTTCAGATATAGTTGCCGACAGGCATTTCAAATATAGGTGCCGATAGGCAGTTCAAATATTGGTGCCGATAGGCATTTCAGATATAGTTGACGATAGGCATTTCAGAAATAGATGTCGATAAGCATTTCAGATATAGTTGCCGATAGGCATTTAAAATATAGGTGCCGATAGGCATTTCAGATTTAGGTGCCGATAGGCATTTCAAATATAGGTGCCGATAGGCATTTTAGATATAGTTGCCGATAGGCATTTAAAATATAGATGCCGATAGGCATTTCAAATATAGGCGCCGATAGGCATTTAAAATATAGGTGCCGATAGGCAGTTCAAATATAGGTGCCGACAGGCATTTCAGAAATAGATGCCGATAGGCATTTCAGATATAGTTGCGGATAGGCATTTAAATATAGGTGCTGATAGGCATTTCGGATATAGTTGCCGATTGGCATTTTAAAAATAGGTGCTGATAGGCATTTCAGATATAGGTGCCGATAGGCATTTCAAATATAGGTGTCGATAGGCATTTCAGATATGGTTGCCGATAGGCATTTCAAGTATAGTTGCCGATAGGCAGTTAAAATATTGGTGCCGATAGGCATTTTAAATGTATTTGCCGATAGGCATTTCAGAAATAGATGCCGATAGGCATTTCATATATAGTTGCCGATAGGCATTTAAAATATAGGTGCCGATCGGCATTTCAAATATAGGTGCCGATAGGCATTTCAGATATAGTTGCCGATAGGCATTTCAGAAATAGATGCCGATAGGTATTGTACTGGTAGCGGGTCTTTTAATGGACCCTGGGCCGAACGTTTTTGTAGGAGGCGGGATTGAGGTTTTTGTTCATAGAAGGTTTATTATGGTATTTAGTAAAAACATTATTCTCTTACCAGTCTTTTTATTACACGTCGTCACTTAATTTTACAAAATTGACAAACTACACTCTCTGACTGAACTGCCCGAGCCCGACTCAAAACCGACTGAACTCAACTGACTGAGCTCAACTTTTTTTTTTTTTTTTTTTTTTGTGCGGAGGAGGAAATGCATTTACGCACACCCAGGGAAGATAGCCCTGGGTAGTGTGGGACTCGGGCAAGACCCCATACCCACTAAAACCTCCTCCGTCTCGCTCCATATATCCTCCCTGCGGTACCGACGTCCTGCCATTCCTTCGCAGGGAGGGGAGTTGCAGCTAAGCCGACTGCTCTATGTCCTGCGTATGATCTGTCGCGATTTCCTACGCCTCCGTAGCTCGTCTTGCCTCAGAGTCTGCATGACTGCGGCTACAAATTGACAGCCAGCGTCCCACTTCTCCTTCGAGCACAGCATGCTGCTGACGAATGTGTCTGCTGTTAGGGCAACACCCATGTGCTGCTGAAGTTCCTCTCTCTCTTTCTCGAACCGAATGCATTCCAGCAAAACATGCTCTGCACTTTCCGGCTGCTCAAGGCAGTTTGGGCAGTTAGCGCATTCCTCTGCGCCAATTCTCTTAAGATACTCTCTAAACCCACCGTGTCCAGAGAGTATCTGTGTGAGATGGTGGTCCACCTGCCCATGGTTCCTACATGCCCATGCCTTCATGTCAGGGATGAGTCGGTGGGTCCATCTCCCCTTGTCCGAGTCATCCCATCTCAACTGCCATGCCGCTAGGGTGCCTTCCTTGATGTCTTGCGCATCCACCTCTTCCGAGCCATGTACTCTATCGTACTGTTTCTTCCGTTCTATGGCCAGAAGGTCCAATGGCGGTAGTCCCGCTATGACCAACACCGCGTCATTCGAGATTGTTCGATACGCTGCCGCCACCTTTAGGGCTCCTAGTCTGTAAACCGGACAGACCAGCCTGCTATAGGACGTTACCTCTAGGGCCTGGGCCCAGACTGGCGCTCCGTATAGTAAGATGGAGGTGCATGCACTGGCCAGTATCTTACGTCTAATTTGGCGCGGTCCTCCAGCATTAGGCATGATTCTTGAGATTGCCTTCATGACCCTGCTTGCTTTTTCCCCTGTGTATGCGAGGTGCTCCTTAAAGCTCAGTCGCTGGTCCACCTTAACCCCCAAGTATTTTATGGACGACTGTGTAGTCAGCACGTGTCCATCAAAGTTAAGGGTAATGTTCTCCCTCTTTTTTTTTCCAGTGATCAGTACCGCTTCGGTCTTGTGTACTGCAAGGGATAACCCGTTGACTTCCATCCATGTTGCAACTCGCGTCATCATATCTTCATAGATACTTTGCATATCCCCCAGGCTGCCCACAATAGTCGCAGCAACGTCATCCGCAAACGTTATTAGCTCCACCCCCGGGGGCATTTCCTCATGTAGTAAGCTGTCCAACTACCTCAATAATAGGCTACTGTGGGTTGATACCGCGAACGGCCCCGTCAATTATAACGTGACTACGGGAGTCCCCCAGGGATCAGTCTTAGGACCAACCTTATGGAACATCCTCTACGACTGAGCTCAACTGACTCAACACAACTGACTGAACTCCCCTGACTGAACTCCCCTGACTGAACCCGTGATCAACCAATGAACCCCCTTTTATCCGTTTGTGGATGAAACCTTTGGACGGCAAAAGTCCCATGTCAGTTTTTTAACCGTGAGACTTCCGCCGAGCTGGACTTCGGATCCACTTACGTTGCGATATTTTCACGCGCCGTAAGTTTGGTTGCAAGGTGGCATTTATTGCAACACAGGGACGTACTATTACATCCCCCTCACCTTAAAATGAAGTACTACCTTGAAGAGGTAGGACTTCTCCAAACCGTTTACTTGGGACTCCTCGTCAGGACCACCCGGCGTATTACTTTTACAATCACCGGATGTTCAACCTTGGGAGTGACAAGTAAAGGTATTCCGAAATTTATTACGGCGCTGCGCTGATAATAGAGACTTCCATGATTGATCTAACTACGCAAAATCCACACGTAAAACAAGCTTATAGCTTACAAATAAAATAAAGTAAAGAAAAAGCAGTTAACTTATAACATATTAATTCTATTTTTCGCAAGGAATCCAGAGTTTTATATTTCGCAACCGAGCAAAGAAAAAAGAAAAGTTAATTAATAAATGAAAGTGACATGTCTTCATCCCCCAAAATGCCTGAAGCTCAACTTCGGGACCGCTTGGAATCCTGGTATAATGACCAAGCGCTCGACTTCAGGAGCGACTGGCAATTTAGTCTGAAACATTTTGTTCTCTGGATTCCGTCTATCTTATACTTAAAAACAATACATATAAATATCTAAACACTTATGCCGTTTTTTTTTCTCTAGAGTCTTTCAAGTCTTTGTTTTGCACGAGTATTTACTACCTCAGTCTACAGTGATGGAGACTCACACGAAAAATTTACCACCACAATGTCCGTGGGACAATAAGTGAACTTTGGGAGGAGGGGAACACACTTATTAGTTAGGCTTTAGTTTCTGAACCTGTTAATCGCTTCGGGACACACTTGACACCACTTATGTTGTTGCATGGTCGACATATTTCTGCACGCGTCTGTTGAATGCTGATCTAGCGCAATTGTATGCACTACTGTACAGCTGAACACCTTGCAGTACGTTGTGCTGGAGTCGCATTTTGTTTGTTGTGATGACGCGATCCTCTGGTTGTTGAACAGCTGTTATCTTTGTAACGTGTAGGTCTGCTCTTTGCTAATTATGGCGAACCCCTCGCACTCCTGAGTTCCTTGTTTGTGAGTCATCGCATCCTGGTTTTTGTAGCACTCGTGTCATAAAAATAAACAAAACAATTTACGGCAGTATTACGATACTAATATAAATCTTATCTATAACTAATACATTTAATACAATCAATAAAAATCAATAAATTCATAATAAAAATCGTAAGTCAATAAAAAAAATTTTTTTTTTTCAATTGTTGGGCAGCCATTTTGGATACAACGAACTCCCAGTCCCCGTTTTTTCTTCGGCATCCCCCATTTCTATCGATTTACTCTCGCCCGCTTCTACTCTTACTTCATCATTAGTTTTTTGAGAATGATGTTTATGTATAAAGTACATAGTAATGCTATCTAGGAACGCTCCAATTAATTTTATGCTGAACCCAAAAATTTCATAAAGTAAGAACCCGTGAATAATGGTATCGATTAAAAATTTAATACTCTTCCCAATCATATAAAATCCCATAATTCCTGAAGTTACTGTCCCTATAAAGGTAAACCATTGCCACATCGAAGCAGCTGCCTTCTTAAACCAGGCATTAATGGTGAATTCATCGATCAGTTTGTAGAAGTTTGTTCCTTGCAGATCGGTTGTCAGTCCAATCATACCGCGAGAAATTATACCAGTTACGGCCTGACGTTCACTGGGGAGAAATAGATGCTCCTGAAGGGCCATCATATCTTTTTGGGTGTACAAACCTCCTTTAAATAAATTGCCGGGGCTGGTATAATGCCACTTATTGTTATTATTCGGTTCCATGGTTTGCGGGGGTGGAATTTCATGGAGCCCTCTTGAGCTTTTATACCACGTGTTTTGAACTTTAAAGGACGGGTAAAGGAATGGGTTACAACCTATCTCTGTTCCAAATTTTTGAATTATATGGTTCCTCGGTGTCATAAAGAGCGATTTGTTATCGTATACTATCGGTAATTCATGGTAACAACTTTCAGAGCTTCGTACAGACACTTCTACTGGTGTACATTGTAAAATATGTACGACCTCCCCGTAATTAAAGGCCGTGTACCCTGGGACTTGCATTTTAGCAAATGCAAATTCTGCCGGAGCAGTTATCGCCAAGGTTTGGAGATTTCTTAAAACTTGTTGTTCTAACATGCATCTCTGTTCCACTACATCGGCATAGAGGGCCGAGATTTGATTTCTGAGATGCCTTTCGACAAAAACTACTTTTGAATTTACGTAGGTGGTGGGGTCCATATTTAATAAATTTAGCGTTTTAGATTTGAAATAAAAATTGCCGGTTTCAGATGGTTTGATTATAAAAAATTTTGGGTGGTCAGTCTCATAGGCGGTCTGACCACATATCATGGTAGGGTTGGCAATTGGCATTGCAAACACCATATCGCCTTGGTCTACTGAATATATGACGGCGTCTGAATTGTTGTCGTTAAATTTCTCTGGTGAAAGTTTGTTAGCCAACCCCTCGTACAAAATAGTGTATTTAGTTTCTGAGCATTGACTATTATCGACGTGGTCCCAGAAACTAAATCCATACATCGTATCTACACAAAATCGTTCTTTATAAGGACACGTCATACCATCGGTTAAAATTATTTTGTTATCTTTAGTGAAAGCGGATGCATACCTTTCTTGTAGTGTTATTTCCAGGGCCGCCTGAACAAGAACATCAGACCAGCTTCCTTTATGGTCTTCATAATGTGCTCCCTGACATCTTGCGTCGGCACTGACCCATCCGGCCATGAGGGCGGTTGCGTGTGTCGTACCATTAATAACTAATCCGTCGATGTTTTTCCCATAGAAATCGACCAACACTTGGGTCTGATGCATTTTAATGCATCTATCACGGGTTACGGGGTAGATATAACTTGCATATCCGTCAGCTACTGCCGAACTGTGAGAATGCATCCCGCAGTGCGTTATCACCCTGGAGATCTTAATCTTGCATTGCATGACCCTGACGACCTCGATGTCGTTGACCTGTAGTAATTGTACGCGCTCTTGACTAGTCCGTACGCGGCTGGTTGGTGGTTTGCAGGTCCCCATGTCGGTTAGACTAAATGTGGAAATATTCAGTCCTTTGTTTTGACAGTCATATGCGATTAAGGCTGCTGCTGCCGTACACAAAAAACCGATGATTATGGTCCTCAACATCTTCATTGTGATATTTGAAGTTCCGGTGCTGTTTATATTTCGTACTTTTATTTCTTAAACGAACTACAACAGAATAAATAAATTCTATACTGAAAATTGTCTCCTTATAACGTGTACCAAACTGTTCTGCAAAGCAAGTAATTTATAAACACATTAATATTAAAATAAACAACAAAATTAAATATAGAGAAATAATAATCTTATCTGCTAAATGATTTATTGATAAAGGTTCAACTTCTTTCCAAGGGCCTAGGTAATACCCATGGGTGATCACTAACGCGTCCTTTACTTCGACTCCTGTACGCCGTTTGGGCTTCTACTTCCTGCGCTGTTTCAGCGAATTCGAGGTCTGGTTGGACTGGTAAAAAGGGTTCTATCGCGTAATCTTCATCTTCTGTGGCTTCGTTTTCTTCGTCTTCTAGTGACGTTTTTTCTTCTAGTGACGTTTTTTCGATACATTTTAAGCCTATTCACGTGCACGACTTGCTCATCGTTTCCTTCTCTTGTTTGGATTTTGACGGTGACTGGTCCAATCTCTTCTATGATGTCGTACGGTCCTTTCCATGGCTTACCAAGTTTTTTAGATATGCCAATTTTTGTAGTCGGGTCGTTTAAGTAAACGATGTCCCCAACCTCAAAATTATGTTGTTTGGCTTTTTTGTTATATTGGCGTTCTCGTTGGCCTGCGGCTGTCGTCAAGTGCTGTCTAACCGTTTCAAAAGTAGAGTGTAACCTAGCTGTCATTTCGGATAAGTAGTTAGTGTCGTAGTCATAACGTCGGTCGAGTGGTCGTGTAATGTTGTCGTATGGTAATTCTATGTCTCTTCCGTGCATCATGAAAAAGGGCGTTTCTCCAGTTGAAGTATGTACTGATGCTTTATAAGCTAGCAGAACGTACGGTAGCCATGTGTCCCAATCTGTTTGTGATGACGCTATATAAAATGATAAAATGTCTTTCAGTACACGATGCATTCTTTCTACCATTCCGTTTGACATTGGATGGTATGCTGTCGTCTGCACCTTTTTGACTCCTAGAAACTGACAAATTTTTTTCATTAAGTGGGAAGTAAAGTTGCTTCCCTGATCGGTTATTAATTTCCTTGGCACTCCGTGTCGACATATAATATTTTCAACAAATGCTTTAGCCACTGTGTCTGGGCGTTGATCTGGAATAGGGATAGCCTCGGGATGTTTTGTGAAATAATCCTGGAACGTAAGAATATATTTATTACCTTTTTCCGTAGTGACGAGTGGACCAACGATGTCCATGGCTGTTAGTTCAAAAGGATAATTCGCTTCTTCAAATTTCTGGAGTAATGTCGGCTTCCTACCTGCAGGATTTTTCCTAGCATTGCACGCTAAACATTTTTCGATATACATTTTAATATCGTTATGCATTCCTTTCCAAAAGTGTTTTTGTCTTATTAAATTAAACGTTTTGTCACATCCTTGATGGCCTGCGAAAGGTAATTCGTGGTAGTCTTTAAGTACCTGCGGAACAAAACTTTTAGGAATTACCAACCGATCGTGCCTCTGTTCGTTCTCTTTTAATTTAAACAGTAGTCCCTCTTCGTCTTCATAAAAAGCGACGTATTCCGGTTCATTTCTGATTCGATTCCTTATATCGTTCAACGTGGTGTCGTTCATTTGCTCTTTTCTAATATGTTCTCTGCTCCATACGGGTTCATATGCTGTGTCCACTTCTACAAAATTTATTGGTAACCGACTCAAAGCGTCCGCGTTATTGTGCTTTTTGCCGGGACGATATATCACTTCATAGTCATATTCCGATAGTAAGTTAGCCCATCTTGCCAGTCTTGAGGTCGGATCCTTTAAAGATATCAACCATTTCAACGATCTATGGTCCGTAATAACGTTAAATCTGTGACCGTATAGATAACATCTGAAATGCTTAATTCCCCATACCACTGCTAAGCACTCCTGTTCCGTTACACTATAGTTTTTCTCTGCGCTGTTCAACTGTCTGCTTGCGTAAGCTATAGGTTTTTCGTCCCCGTCCACATTTTGACTTAAAATGGCTCCTATGGCTGTGCCTGAAGCATCCGTAGACAAAATGAAAGGTAATTCAAAATCCGGATAGCTCAAAACAGGTGGCTGACATAGTTTTCGTTTTAAGTACTGAAATGCTTTGTCCGTCTCTTCCGTCCACTTGTAAGTCACTCCTTTTTTTGTTAGTTGCGTTAATGGTATAGCATGGCGTGCAAATTCTGTAATAAACCGTCTGTAAAATCCTACCAAACCCAAAAATCCTCTGACTTCCTTTACATTTCTCGGAATCGGATATTCTTCAACCACTTTCAGTTTGTCGGGATCTGGCTTAACTCCTTGTGACGAAATTAAGTGTCCTAAATATTTAGTCTCCAATTTCATGAGCTGACATTTCGACGGCTTCAGCTTAAGATTAGCTTCTCGTAATCTCTTGAATACGGCCTCTAATCGTTCTAGGTGTAACTGAAAATCGTTACTAAAAATAATTATGTCATCTAGATATACCAAACATTTCTCTCCTGTCAATCCTGACAGTACTGAGTACATTAGGCGTTGAAAGGTGCTAGGTGAATTTGCCAGTCCAAAAGGCATTCTGTTGCATTCATAGTGGCCATCCGGGGTTGTGAAAGCGGTTTTTTCTCTATCATCGGGGTGAACTTCTACTTGCCAGTATCCGCTTGCCAAATCTAGAGTTGAAAAGTATTTCGCATTTCCTAGCTGATCTAACGTTTCCTGTAAATGGGGGAGGGGAAAAAAATCTCGTTTCGTGACTGCATTTAGGGCCCTGTAGTCTATGCAGACTCGAATTTTGTTTTCTCCTTCCGCAGCCTTTTTTGACACCATGATGACTGGAGCAGACCACGGTGAATTTGATTCCACTATAATTTTTTGTTCCAACATATCTTCAATTTGTCGTTTTAACTCTTCTCTCTGCGCAAATGGTATTCGATAAGGTTGTTTCGCTATTGGTGTAACATCCTCTGTTATAATTCGATGTTTCACTTGATGGGTACATCCTAATTGTGACCCACTCGTAAGAAAAACATCGGAGTACTTTTCTAAGAGCTCCTTTAACTTTGGCCGTGCTTCGATGTCGATGTGACTCCAGTCAACACTGTCGGTAATTGTTTTACCGTTATCTGCTGACATTGAAGAATTTACTGCATACACTTTACACTTCGTGTCTTGTTTCACGCTTCCGTCAGCATTTTGTTCGAGGTCGTACACATATACTTCTGTAATTGTGTTGTTGAAAATTTTCTTAATGAGGTGTTTGACATTTGTCCACTTAAGTTTATCTAATCCACATCCAATTTTTGGCATGGCCAACTTGCATATTTTATTTTGCTTCATGTGTTCCTTCATTTTTATTAGTGACTGTTCTAACATGTCCAAAGTAGGTTTGTCGCAACTTTTTTCCTTAGTTACGAGATAATATATAGAACGCCCGTCTATTTTTAAATAAACCATTCCGCCTATTTGAGGTCCTTGAGCACGCAATTTTTCAATATTTCCAAATTTCTTCTTAAATTCTTTGGCTATTCCACATCCCATTCTTAGATCGGCCGCAACGCAATGTGCTAACGCATACTCCTCAGGTGCCGTAAATAAATCTCCAGTTATTTCTTGTACCTGAAATTCAGTTTCTTCCTGATGAATATTCTCCTTCTGGTTGTCCATCCCTTCAACCACTTCGCTGTAAGCTATCTTCGTATTTTTCGGTAGTCTTATTCTCTTGTCCGAAACATTTAACAAACATATTGGCACTTCTCTAGTCCCTTTTGGTACTGACCTTGCTACCAATAATCCGTGAATTTGCGTTTCAATGGGCTCCACCAATACGTCAACATCAGGATTCCGGATATCCTGTACAGCAGTACACCTAAACTGACATCTCGGGGGTATCTCAATTTGTTCTTCTATGAAGACCGGGTAGCGACCAACTACCTTGTCTTCGGCGTCTTCCACTATTGGTCGTAGCGGTAATGACGTCATGTCCCTCAATGTTTCGTCTTTGGTGACTGACGGATTATGATGATCGGTGTCCCTCTCTTCAGATTCTCTCGCTTCCTCTATTGTTTCGTCGGCTTCCATCGGCCTTTGCTTTTTATTTCTTACCTTTCTTTCTTTTTGTACTACATTAACTTTCTTTTCTTTTACAGCCTCTGCTTCATGTCGCTCTGGCCCCGTTTGTGTGTCTTTGTCGTTGACCGTTTGCGCTCCCATATCTCGTGTAGTTTCTTCAAACTTGACCTCTTTTTTGTTTATTACTCCCTGAAGTCCCCTCTCGGGTTTTATATTGCTGCTCATGTCCATTTCTCGTCCGTTTAAGATTACAAGATTACGCTGATAGTCGATCACTGCATTGAAATTCCTTAGGGCATTTCTCCCTAACAGTCCGTCTGCTTGTAACGGAATGCTGTCTGGGCAGATTACACATTCCAATGGGTGACTTCCTTCCTTTGTCTGAACTCGAACTGTAGCGGTTCCTAAACATGGAAGTTCGACACCTGTGATCCCTTTCAGCGTCATATTGCGATCTGTATATATAATTCCCCTGCTTTGTCTTATCACTTTTTCTTTAAGTATAGTTACCGCCGCGCCGGTATCTACCAACATCTCTATTAGCATTCCGTCCACTTCTAGCTGGATCGTGCCTGAGTCGTCATGGTTGTAGTCTGACTCATTCTCTACGCGCGGTATTAATATCGCTGGTCTCACTGGCGCCTTTGACCTCCGCTCTGGGGTGAACGAAGGTGCGGACGGGTTTAAATTATTCCGGTAGTGTCCCTGTCCTCCTCCACTGGTGGAAACTTGGCGGTTTGGCCTCCTTCTACACTCCCTCGCTAAATGTCCTGTGGAGTTACATACAAAACATCTGTTTAATAGTGAAGCTCGACAGTCACGTGCCATGTGTCCCCTACGTTGACAATTATAGCACTGAATGGAGTTGGCTGCATCCCTCTGTTGATAGGGTCTTTGGTTTTGGTGGTTATAGTGGTTTCCTGATGAATTCCCGGCCCTATTGTTGTTTGTTCTGTATTGCGATGTCCTGCGGCTTTGATTTTCCTCTAGTCGATGTCGCTCTGTTTCTACTAAATATAAATCTTCCGTCCTACGAGTCAGGGTTAACATCTCCCTACCTATTTCTGCTTTCTGTGCTAGCTCCACCACTTCATCGAATTTCATTGTGGTATTTTTTCGTACTTCCAACATTATCATTTGTGCGATTCCTTTATCTACTCCTTTCAAGAATTGATTGATCAGATCCCGTTCGTGTCTCTTTTTTACAGCTTTTGTTTCTCCGCCATCATCATAACTTAAGTTTTCTTCTAAAAGACGTTTTCCAACTACTTTTATTCTTGTGGAATACTGATCCACACTTTCGTGACTCTTCTGTGTACAACGTGACAGCTCTAATTCTGCTTGTCCTGGGATGAGCTTAGGGCTGTATTTCTTCTTGATCGCTTTTACGAAATCGGCGTACCTGATGTTATCTTGATTTAATGTGGGTTCTGAATCCAAAAACCTGAAAGCGTCTCCGGTTATTTGGCAACGAGCTACTGCCAGAGTTTGTTCTTCAGTCCAGGCGTCGATTCGCGCTCGCTGGCACAGTTTGACGAAAAATTCATCCACATTTTCCTGGGGTCTTCCAGAAAACTGTTGTAACCCCACTAGGGTTTGACCTATGGTTCGATCCATAGTGGCGGGTGCGGGTGCCGTTGGGATGATCGGGGTTAGTGGATTTGTAGGCATTGTACATATATTTTTATGCAAGTATTGAAGAGGAGAAAACAGACTTTTTATTTTACAATAATGTGAGACAACAAATCATATCAACAGAAAAAATTAAACCAACATAATTCACAACAAAAAGAAAACAGAAATTAAGTTAGATTGCGCTACACCCATGTCTGCTATATAGTAAATCGCATTGAAACATCAGCTGTTCATACGTGAGGTATCTATTTCTACCTTATCATCTTTTTAACGGACATTGTTCGCTATCTGATATGTGAGACCACATACTTTTTATATAGTCAGCCGGAAGTGTGACGCAATATAAATAATTACATCTCTTAATTGTCATTTTAATATCATAGGTATAAAATATCAATTTTCCTTCTATGAACAAATATTACTTATTTATTCTTTAAACTTTTTCTAGCTGCCACCATTTTAGGGAAAAAATCAATCCCATTCTTTCTAATTTAATAATTGTTGAAAATAAATTCTACCATCTTGACATCAAATGTGTTGGTGCCAATTCATCCCACCGCTGTACACCAAATGTACTGGTAGCGGGTCTTTTAATGGACCCTGGGCCGAACGTTTTTGTAGGAGGCGGGATTGAGGTTTTTGTTCATAGAAGGTTTATTATGGTATTTAGTAAAAACATTATTTTCTTACCAGTCTTTTTATTACAAGTCGTCACTTAATTTTACAAAATTGACAAACTACACTCTCTGACTGAACTGCCCGAGCCCGACTCAAAACCGACTGAACTCAACTGACTGAGCTCAACTGACTCAACACAACTGACTGAACTCCCCTGACTGAACCCGTGATCAACCAATGAACCCCCTTTTATCCGTTTGTGGATGAAACCTTTGGACGGCAAAAGTCCCATGTCAGTTTTTTAACCGTGAGACTTCCGCCGAGCTGGACTTCGGATCCACTTACGTTGCGATATTTTCACGCGCCGTAAGTTTGGTTGCAAGGTGGCATTTATTGCAACACAGGGACGTACTATTACAGTATTTCAGATATAGTTGCCGATAGGCATTTCAGATATAGGTGCCGATAGGCATTTCAAATATAGGTGCCGATAGGCATTTCAGATATAGTTGCCGATAGGCATTTCAGAAATAGATGCCGATAGGTATTTCAAATATAGTTGCCGATAGGCATTTTAAATATAGGTGCCGATAGGCATTTCAAATATAGGTGCCATTAGGCATTTCAGATATAGTTGCCGATAGGCATTTCAAATTTAGGTGCTGATTCGCATTTCAGATATAGTTGCCGATTGGTATTTTAAAAATAGGTGCCGATTGGTATTTTAAAAATAGGTGCCGATAGGCATATCAGATATAGATGCCGATAGGCATTTCAAATATAGGTGCCGATAGGCATTTAAATATGGTTGCCGATGGGCATTTCAAATATAGGTGCTAATAGGCATTTCAGATATAGTTGCCCATTGGCATTTTAAAAATAGTAGCCGATAGGCTTTTCAGATATAGGTGCTGATAGGCATTTCAGATATAGGTGCCGATAGGCATTTCAGATATAGTTGTCGATAGGCATTTCAAATATAGGTGCCGATAGGCTGTTCAAATATTGGTGCCGATAGGCATTTCAGAAATAGATGCCGATAGGCATTTCAGATATAGTTGCCGATAGGCATTTAAAATATAGGTGCCGATAGACATTTTAAATATGGGTGCGGATAGGCATTTTAGATATAGTTGCCGATAGGCATTTCAGAAATAGATGCCGATAGGCATTTTAGATACAGTTGCCGATAGGCATTTAAATTATAGGTGTTGATAGGCATTTCAATATAGTTGCCGATAGGCATTTCAGATATGGTTGTCAATAGGCATTTCAAATATAGGTGCTGATAGGCATTTCAGATATAGTTGGCGATTGGCATTTTAAAAATAGGTGCCGATAGGCATTTCAGATATAGGTGCCGATAGGCATTTCAGATATAGGTGCCGATAGACATTTCAGATATTGTTGCCGATAGGCATTTCAAATATAGGTGCCGATAGGCAGTTCAAATATTGGTGCCGATAGGCATTTGAGATATAGTTGCCGATAGGCATTTCAGAAATAGATGTCGATAAGCATTTCAGATATAGTTGCCGATAGGCATTTAAAATATAGGTGCCGATAGGCATTTCAGATTTAGGTGCCGATAGGCATTTCAAATATAGGTGCCGATAGGCATTTCAGATATGGTTGCCGATAAGCAGTTCAAATATTGGTGCCGATAAGCATTTCAGATATAGTTGCCGATAGGCACTTTAAATATAGGTACTGATAGGCATTTCAGATATAGTTGCCGATTGGCATTTTAAAAATAGATGCCGATAGGCATTTCAGATATAGGTGCCGATATGCATTTCAAATATAGGTGCCGATAGGCATTTCAGATAGGGTCGCCGATAGGCATTTTAAATATAGGTGCTGATAGGCATTTCAGATATAGTTACCGATTGGCATTTCAAAAATAGGTGCCGATAGGCATTCCAGATATAGGTGCCGATAGGCATTTCAGATATAGTTGCCGATAGGCATTTAAAATATAGGTGCCGATAGGAATTTCAAATATAGGTGCCGATAGGCATTTCAGATAATGTCCGATAGGCATCTAAAAGTAGGTGCCGATAGGCATTTCAAATATAGGTGCTGATTGGCATTTCAGATATGGTTGCCGATAGGCATTTTAAATATAGGTGCTGATAGGCATTTCAGATATAGTTGCCGATTGGCATTTTAAAAATAGGTGCCGATAGGCATTCCAGATATAGGTGCCGATAGGCATTTCAGATATAGTTGCCGATAGGCATTTAAAATATAGGTGCCGATAGGAATTTCAAATATAGGTGCCGATAGGCATTTCAGATATTGTTGCCGATAGGCATTTCAAATATAGGGGCCGATAGGCATTTCAGATATGGTTGCCGATAGGCATTTCAAATATAGGTGCTGATTGGCATTTCAGATATGGTTGCCGATAGGCATTTCAAATATAGGTGCTGATAGGCATTTCAAATATAGTTGGTGATTGGCATTTTAAAAATAGGTGCCGATAGGCATTTCAGATAGGTGCCGATAGGCATTTCAAATATAGGTGCCGATAGGCATTGCAGATATAAATGCTTAAAGGCATTTCAAAAATAGATGCCGATAGGCATTTCAGATACAGTTGCCGATAGGCATTTAAATTATAGGTGCCGATAGGCATTTCAATATAGTTGCCGATAGGCATTTCAGATATGGTTGCCGATAGGCATTTCAAATATAGGTGCTGATAGGCATTTCAGATATAGTTGCCGATTGGCATTTTAAAAATAGGTGGCGATAGGCATTTCAGATATAGGTGCCGATAGGCATTTCAGATATAGGTGCCGATAGACATTTCAGATATAGTTGCCGATAGGCATTTCAAATATAGGTGCCGATAGGCAGTTCAAATATTGGTGCAGATAGGCATTTCAGATATAGTTGCCGATAGGCATTTCAGAAATAGATGTCGATAAGCATTTCAGATATAGTTGCCGATAGGCATTTAAAATATAGGTGCCGATAGGCATTTCAGATTTAGGTGCCGATAGGCATTTCAAATATAGGTGCCGATAGGCATTTCAGATATGGTTGCCGATAGGCAGTTCAAATATTGGTGCCGATAAGCATTTCAGATATAGTTGCCGATAGGCATTTTAAATATAGGTACTGATAGGCATTTTAGATATAGTTGCCGATTGGCATTTTAAAAATAGATGCCGATGGGCATTTCAGATATAGGTGCCGATATGCATTTCAAATATAAGTGCCGATAGGCATTTCAGATATGGTCGCCGATAGGCATTTTAAATATAGGTGCTGATAGGCATTTCAGATATAGTTGCCGATTGGCATTTTAAAAATAGGTGCCGATAGGCATTCCAGATATAGGTGCCGATAGGCATTTCAGATATAGTTGCCCATAGGCATTTAAAATATAGGTGCCGATAGGAATTTCAAATATAGGTGCCGATAGGCATTTCAGATATTGTTGCCGATAGGCATTTCAAATATAGGGGCCGATAGGCATTTCAGATATGGTTGCCGATAGGCATTTCAAATATAGGTGCTGATTGGCATTTCAGATATGGTTGCCGATAGGCATTTCAAATATAGGTGCTGATAGGCATTTCAAATATAGTTGGTGATTGGCATTTTAAAAATAGGTGCTGATAGGCATTTCAGATATAGGTGCCGATAGGCATTTCAAATATAGGTGCCGATAGGCATTGCAGATATAAATGCTTAAAGGCATTTCAAATATAGGTGCCGATAGGCACTTCAGATATAGTTGGTGATAGGCATTTAAAATATAGGTGCCGATAGGCATTTCAGATATAGGTGCCGATAGGCATTTCAGATATAGTTGCCGATAGGCATTTCAAATATAGGTGCCGATAGGCAGTTCAAATATAGGTGCCGATAGGCATATCAGATATAGTTGCCGATAGGCATTTCAGAAATAGATGCCGATAGGCATTTCAGATATGGTTGCCGATAGGCATTTCAAATATAGCTTCTGATAGGCATTTCAGATATAGTTGCCGAATAGCATTTTAAAAATAGGTGCCGATAGGCATTTCAGATATAGGTGCCGATAGGCATTTCAAATATAGGTGCCGATAGGCATTTCGGATATGGTTGCCGATAGGCATTTTAAATATAGCTTCTGATATACATTTCAGATATAGTTGCCGATTGACATTTTAAAAATAGGTGCCGATAGGAATTTCAAATATAGGCGCCGATAGGCATTTCAGATATAGGTGCCGATAGGCATTTCAGATATAGTTGCCAATAGGCATTTTAAATATAGGTGCCGATAGGCAGTTCACATATTGGTGCCGATAGGCATTTCAGATATAGTTGCCGATAGGCATTTCAGAAATAGATGCCGATAGGCATTTCAGATATAGTTGCCGATAGGCATTTAAAATATAGGTGCCGATAGGCATTTCAAATATAGGTGCCGATAGGCATTTCAGATATAAATGCCGAAAGGCATTTAAATATAGGTGCAGATAGGCATTTAAAATATAGGTGCCGACAGGCATTTCAAATATAGGTGCCGATAGGCATTTCAAAAATAGATGCCGATAGGCATTTCAGATATAGTTGCCGATAGGCATTTAAATATAGGTGCTGATAGGCATTTCAGATATAGTTGCCGATTGGCATTTTAAAAATAGGTGCCGATAGGCATTTCAGATATAGGTGCCGATAGGCATTTCAAATATAGGTGCCGATAGGCATTTCAGATATGGTTGCCGATAGGCATTTCAAATATAAGTGCCGATAGGCAGTTCAAATATTGGTGCCGATAGGCATTTCAAATGTAGTTGCCGATAGGCATTTCAAAAATATATGCCGATAGGCATTTAGATATAGTTGCCGACAGGCATCTAAAATAAAGGTGCCGATCGGCATTTCAAATATAGGTGCCGATATGCATTTCAGATATAGTTGCCGATAGGCATTTCAAATATAGGTGCTGATAGGCATTTCAGATATGGTTGCCGATAGGCATTTCAAATATAGGTGCTGATAGGCATTTCAGATATGGTTGCCGATAGGCATTTCAAATATAGGTGCTGATAGGCATTTCAGATATAGGTGCCGATACACATTTTAAATATAGGTGCCGATAGGCACTTCAGATATAGTTGGCGATAGGCATTTAAAATATAGGTGCCGATAGGTATTTCAGATATAGGTGCCGATTGGCATTTTAAAAATAGGTGCCGATTAGCATTTCAGATAAAGGTGCCGATAGGCATTTCAGATATAGGTGCCGATAGGCATTTCAGTTATAGTTGCCGATAGGCATTTCAAATATATGTGCCGATAGGCAGTTCAAATATAGGTGCCGATAGGCATTTCAGATATAGTTGCCGATAGGCATTTCAGAAATAGATCACGATAGGCATTTCAGATATAGTTGCCGATAGGCATTTAAAATATATGTGCCGATAGGCATTTCAAATATAGGTGCCAATAGGCATTTCAGATATAAATACCCAAAGGCATTTCAAATATAGGTGCCGATAGGCACTTCAGATATAGTTGGCGATAAGCATTTAAAATGTAGGTGCCGATAGGCATTTCAGATATAGGTGCCGATAGGAATTTCAAATATAGGTGCCGATAGGCATTTCAGATATGGTCGCCGATAGGCATTTCAAATATAGGTGCTGATAGGCATTTCAGATATAGGTGCCGATACACATTTTAAATATAGGTGCCGATAGGCACTTCAGATATAATTGGCGATAGGCATTTAAAATATAGGTGCCGATAGGTATTTCAGATATAGGTGCCGATTGGCATTTTAAAAATAGGTGCCGATTAGCATTTCAGATAAAGGTGCCGATAGGCATTTCAGATATAGGTGCCGATAGGCATTTCAGTTATAGTTGCCGATAGGCATTTCAAATATATGTGCCGATAGGCAGTTCAAATATAGGTGCCGATAGGCATTTCAGATATAGTTGCCGATAGGCATTTCAGAAATAGATCACGATAGGCATTTCAGATATAGTTGCCGATAGGCATTTAAAATATATGTGCCGATAGGCATTTCAAATATAGGTGCCAATAGGCATTTCAGATATAAATACCCAAAGGCATTTCAAATATAGGTGCCGATAGGCACTTCAGATATAGTTGGCGATAAGCATTTAAAATATAGGTGCCGATAGGCATTTCAGATATAGGTGCCGATAGGAATTTCAAATATAGGTGCCGATAGGCATTTCAGATATGGTCGCCGATAGGCATTTCAAATATAGGTGCTGATAGGCATTTCAGATATAGTTGCCGATTAGCATTTTAAAAATAGGTGCCGATAGGCATTTCAGATATAGGTGCCGATAGGCATTTTAAATATAGGTGCCGATAGGCATTTCAGATATAGTTGCCAAAAGGCATTTCAAATATAGGTGCCGATAGGCTGTTCAAATATTGGTGCCGATACGCATTTAAGATATAGTTGCCGATAGGCATTTCAGAAATAGATGCCGATAGGTATTTCAGATATAGTTGCCGATAGGCATTTAAAATATAGGTGCCGATAGGCATTTCAAATATAGGTGCCGATAGGCATTTCAGATATAGTTGCCGATAGGCATTTTAATATAGGTGCTGATAGGCATTTCAGATATAGTTGCCGATAGGCATTTAAAATACAGATGCCGATAGGCATTTCAAATATAGGTGCCGATAGGCATTTCAGATATAAATGCCGAAAGGCATTTCAAATATAGGTGCCGATAGGCATTTAAAATATAGGTGCCGATAGGCATTTCAAATATAGGTGTCGATAGGCATTTCAGAAATAGATGCCGATAGGCATTTCAGATATAGTTACCGATAGGCATTTAAATATAGGTGCTGATAGGCATTTCAGATATAGTTGCCGATTGGCATTTTAAATATAGGTGCCGATAGGCATTTCAGATATAGGTGCCGATAGGCATTTCAAATATAGGTGCCGATAGGCATTTCAGACATGGTTGCCGATAGGCATTTCAAATATAGGTGCCGATATGCAGTTCAAATATTGGTGCCGATAGGCATTTCAAATGTAGTTGCCGATAGGCATTTCAGAAATAGATGCCGATAGGCATTTCAGATATAGTTGCCGATAGGCATTTCAGAAATAGATGCCGATAGGCATATTAGATACAGTTGCCGATAGGCATTTAAATTATAGGTGCCGATAGGCATTTCAATATAGTTGCCGATAGGCATTTCAGATATGGTTGCCAATAGGCATTTCAAATATAGGTGCTGATTGGCATTTCAGATATATTTGCCGATTGGCATTTTAAAAATAGGTGCCGATAGGCATTTCAGATATAGGTGCCTATAGGCATTTCAGATATAGGTGCCGATAGACATTTCAGATATAGTTGCCGATAGGCATTTCAAATATAGGTGCCGATAGGCAGTTCAAATATTGGTGCCGATAGGCATTTTAGATATAGTTGCCGATAGGCATTTCAGAAATAGATGTCGATAAGCATTTCAGATATAGTTGCCGATAGCCATTTAAAATATAGGTGCCGATAGGCATTTCAGATTTAGGTGCCGATAGGCATTTCAAATATAGGTGCCGATAGGCATTTCAGATATAGTTGCCGATAGGCATTTAAAATATAGATGCCGATAGGCATTTCAAATATAGGTGCCGATAGGCATTTTATTTATAAATGCCGAAAGGCATTTTAAATATAGGCGCCGATAGGCATTTAAAATATAGGTGCCGATAGGCAGTTCAAATATAGGTGCCGACAGGCATTTCAGAAATAGATGCCGATAGGCATTTCAGATATAGTTGCCGATAGGCATTTAAATATAGGTGCTGATAGGCATTTCGGATATAGTTGCCGATTGGCATTTTAAAAATAGGTGCTGATGGGCATTTCAGATATAGGTGCCGATAGGCATTTCAAATGTAGGTGTCGATAGGCATTTCAGATATGGTTGCCGATAGGCATTTCAAGTATTGGTGCCGATAGGCAGTTCAAATATTGGTGCCGACAGGCATTTCAAATGTAGTTGCCGATAGGCATTTCAGAAATAGATGCCGATAGGCATTTCAGAAATAGATGCCGATAGGCATTTCAGATATAGTTGCCGATAGGCATTTCGAATATAGGTGCCGATAGGCATTTTAAATATAGGTGCCGATAGGCATCTCAGATATGGTTGCCGATAGGCATTTCAAATTTAGGTGCTGATAGGCATTTTAGATATATTTGCTGATTGGCATTTTAAAAATAGGTGCCGATAGGCATTTCAGATATAGGTACCGATAGGCATTTCAAATATAGGTGCCGATAGGCATTTCAAATATGGTTGCCGATAGGCATTTCAAATATAGGTTCTGATAGGCATTTCAGATATAGTTGCCGATTGGCATTTTAAAAATAGGTGCCGACAGGCTTTTCAGATATAGGTGCTGATAGGCATTTCAGATATAGGTGCCGATAGGCATTGCAAATATAGTTGCCGATAGGCATTTAAATTATAGGTGCCGATAGGCATTTCAAATATAGTTGCCGATAGGCATTTCAGATATGGTTGCCGATAGACATTTCAAATATAGGTGCTGATAGGCATTTCAGATATAGTTGCCGATTGGCATTTTAAAAATAGGTGCCGATAGGCATTTCAGATATAGTTGCCGATAGGCATTTCAAATTTAGGTGCTGATTGGCATTTCAGTTATAGTTGCCGATTGGCATTTTAAAAATAGGTGCCGATAGGCATATCAGATATAGATGCCGATAGGCATTTCAAATATAGGTGCCGATAGGCATTTCAAATATGGTTGCCGATAGGCATTTCAAATATAGGTGCTAATAGGCATTTCAGATATAGTTGCCCATTGGCATTTTAAAAATAGTAGCCGATAGGCTTTTCAGATATAGGTGCTGATAGGCATTTCAGATATAGGTGCCGATAGGCATTTCAGATATAGTTGTCGATAGGCATTTCAAATATAGGTGCCGATAGGCTGTTCAAATATTGGTGCCGATAGGCATTTCAGAAATAGATGCCGATAGGCATTTCAGATATAGTTGCCGATAGGCATTTAAAATATAGCTGCCGATAGACATTTTAAATATGGGTGCGGATAGGCATTTCAGATATAGTTGCCGATAGGCATTTCAGAAATATATGCCGATAGGCATTATAGATACAGTTGCCGATAGGCATTTAAATTATAGGTGCCGATAGGCATTTCAATATAGTTGCCGATAGGCATTTCAGATATGGTTGCCAATAGGTATTTCAAATATAGGTGCTGATTGGCATTTTAAAAATAGGTGCCGATAGGCATTTCAGTTATAGGTGCCGATAGGCATTTCAGATATAGGTGACGATAGACATTTCAGATATAGTTGCCGATAGGCATTTCAAATATAGGTGCCGATAGGCAGTTCAAATATTGGTGCCGATAGGCATTTCAGATATAGTTGCCGATAGGCATTTCAGAAATAGATGTCGATAAGCATTTCAGATATAGTTGCCGATAGGCATTTAAAATATAGGTGCCGATAGGCATTTCAGATTTAGGTGCCGATAGGCATTTCAAATATAGGTGCCGATAGGCATTTCAGATATGGTTGCCGATAAGCAGTTCAAATATAGATGCCGATAGGCATTTCAAATATAGGTGCCGATAGGCATTTCATTTATAAATGCCGAAAGGCATTTCAAATATAGGCGCCGATAGGCATTTAAAATATAGGTGCCGATAGGCAGTTCAAATATAGGTGCCGACAGGCATTTCAGAAATAGATGCCGATAGGCATTTCAGATATAGTTGCCGATAGGCATTTAAATATAGGTGCTGATAGGCATGTCGGATATAGTTGCCGATTGGCATTTTAAAAATAGGTGCTGATGGGCATTTCAGATATAGTTGCCGATAGGCATTTCAAATATAGGTGTCGATAGGCATTTCAGATATGGTTGCCGATAGGCATTTCAAGTATTGGTGCTGATAGGCAGTTCAAATATTGGTGCCGATAGGCATTTCAAATGTAGTTGCCGATAGGCATTTCAAATGTAGTTGCCGATAGGCATTTCAGAAATAGATGCCGATAGGCATTTCATATATAGTTGCCGATAGGCATTTAAAATATAGGTGCCGATTGGCATTTCAAATATAGGTGCCGATAGGCATTTCAGATATAGTTGCCGATAGGCATTTCAAATTTAGGTGCTGATTGGCATTTCAGATATAGTTGCCGATTAGCATTTTAAAAATAGGTGCCGATAGGCATATCAGATATAGATGCCGATAGGCATTTCAAATATAGGTGCCGATAGGCATTTCAAATATGGTTGCCGATAGGCATTTCAAATATAGGTGCTAATAGGCATTTCAGATATAGTTGCCTATTGGCATTTTAAAAATAGTAGCCGATAGGCTTTTCAGATATAGGTGCTGATAGGCATTTCAGATATAGGTGCCGATAGGCATTTCAGATATAGTTGTCGATAGGCATTTCAAATATAGGTGCCGATAGGCTGTTCAAATATTGGTGCCCATAGGCATTTCAGAAATAGATGCCGATAGGCATTTCAGATATAGTTGCCGATAGGCATTTATAAATATAGCTGCCGATAGACATTTTAAATATGGGTGCGGATAGGCATTTTAGATATAGTTGCCGATAGGCATTTCAGAAATATATGCCGATAGGCATTATAGATACAGTTGCCGATAGGCATTTAAATTATAGGTGCCGATAGGCATTTCAATATAGTTGCCGATAGGCATTTCCGATATGGTTGCCAATAGGTATTTCAAATATAGGTGCTGATTGGCATTTCAGATATAGTTGCCGATTGGCATTTTAAAAATAGGTGCCGATAGGCACTTCAGATATAGGCGCCGATAGGCATTTCAGATATAGGTGCCGATAGACATTTCAGATATAGTTGCCGATAGGCATTTCAAATATAGGTGCCGATAGGCAGTTCAAATATTGGTGCCGATAGGCATTTCAGATATAGTTGCCGATAGGCATTTCAGAAATAGATGTCGATAAGCATTTCAGATATAGTTGCCGATAGGCATTTAAAATATAGGTGCCGATAGGCATTTCAGGTTTAGGTGCCGATAGGCATTTCAAATATAGGTGCCGATAGGCATTTCAGATATGGTTGCCGATAAGCAGTTCAAATATTGGTGCCGATAAGCATTTCAGATATAGTTGCCGATAGGCACTTTAAATATAGGTACTGATAGGCATTTCAGATATAGTTGCCGATTGGCATTTTAAAAATAGATGCCGATAGGCATTTCAGATATAGGTGCCGATATGCATTTCAAATATAGGTGCCGATAGGCATTTCAGATATGGTTGCCGATAGACATTTCAAATATAGCTTCTGATAGGCATATCAGATATAGTTGCCGATTGGCATTTTAAAAATATGTGCCGATAGGCATTTCAGATATAGACGCCGATAGGCATTTCAGATATAGGTGCCGATAGGCATTTCAGATATAGTTGTTAATAGGCATTTCAAATATAGGTGCCGATAGGCAATTCAAATATTGGTGCCGATTGGCATTTCAGATATAGTTGCCGATAGGCATTTCAGAAATAGATGCCGATAGGCATTACAGATATAGTTGCCGATAGGCATTTAAAATATATGTGCCGATAGGCATTTCAAATATAGGTGCCGATAGGCATTTCAGATATAGTTGTCGATAGGCATTTAAAATTTAGATGCCGATAGGCATTTCAAATATAGGTGCCGATAGGCATTTCAGATATAAATGCCGAAAGGCATTTCAAATATAATTGCCGATAGGCATTTAAAATATAGGTGCCGATAGGCATTTCAAATATAGGTGCCGATAGGCATTTCAGAAATAGATGCCGATAGGCATTTCAGATATAGTTGCCGATAGGCATTTAAATATAGGTGCTGATAGGCATTTCAGATATAGTTGCCGATTTGCATTTTAAAAATAGGTGCCGATAGGCATTTCAGATATAGGTGCCGATAGGCATTTCAAATATAGGTGCCGATAGGCATTTTAGATATGGTTGCCGATAGGCATTTCAAATATAGGTGCCGATAGGTAGTTAAAATATTGGAGCCGATAGGCATTTTAAATGTAGTTGCCGATAGGCATTTCAGAAATAGATGCCGATAGGCATTTCAGATATAGTTGCCGATAGGCATTTAAAATATAGGTGCCGATCGGCATTTCAAATATAGGTGCCGATAAGCATGTCAGATATAGTTGCCAATAGGCATTTCAAATATAGGTGCCGATAGGCATTTTAGATATGGTTGCCGATAGGCATGTTAACGGGCCGCCGTGTGACTTATCACTGACACCGTTAGGGTTCTTTTTGGGATCTGTTAGATGACGGTGTGGGTAGGCCCAGGT
Organism: Venustoraphidia nigricollis; assembly: GCA_034508555.1. Lineage (NCBI taxonomy): Eukaryota > Metazoa > Arthropoda > Insecta > Raphidioptera > Raphidiidae > Venustoraphidia > Venustoraphidia nigricollis. The sequence continues at coordinate 114,329 of JAVRKA010000071.1, forward strand.
ATTGATGATTAAATCAATTTAAAATATCTAATTACTAAATATTTATTAAACAACAAAAAAGTTACAACTAATTGGATAATTGAGTAGAAAAATAAAAATGAGATAAACAAAACAGTAGTCAAATTGAATCAAGAACTCTTAAACATAACTATATTAATAGTTGTTAGTCCTAACTTAAATAATATTCTTAGTTGTTGGACTTACCCTTTTTACTCGCAATATAACGACACACAACACTTTTGAGTAAAAATAAAATACTAATTTGAACTGTTTCTTCCCAAAGGTAACCCACGTATTTTAAGCCCTTTTAGTGTTGTACGCGACCCCCGTTATGTCCCCCGACTGACTGAATGAATTCCCGACTGTGTGTGTGTCCCCTTTGTGATTTTTCATATTTATATCTAGGTGTCCCTTCCTCTTTGCTCTAAATTTTGTGTAACGCGTGTGCGGGCGGCGTGATTAGAATTTCAAAGAATTAGCACCATCAAAATTAATGTGTATCAAAGTTTTGTAAATAATTAGTCGATTATTTATTATGCGTAATTTAAGTTTGGTGTTCGGCGGTGCAGCAATAGTTTGAAAAAATAAACTTTATGAAAGAGCGACATCATTCTTCGTTTAGCTTTATTTGTGTTTGTCGCTTCCTATTTGATGTGGTCATATTGCGCATTAAGTTGACCTGCTTAACAATCCTTCCCCCTTAGAAAAAGTTGTTTGTGCAACAGAAAACCTTTTTTTTAACCTCGTTATCTAGGTAAGTCCAATAAAACAAATGTTAATCATCGATACACTACAAATATCAAATAAAATTCTACAGAAATTAAAACTAAGAAAAGCTAAATCAAATTTTCTCTCTTTCCTTGTAAATATAAAGTATCATAAGAAATCAAGGAAAATAATAAAAATAAATGCCCAACAGCAATATTTAACATATGATTACACTAAAAGAGAAAAAAAAAATACATATATATAATAATTTGCTTAAATCAAGCTCATCGTTCATGAGAATACGACCACCTTATATATATCATTAGCCCTTAATTAAACAATAGTGAGTAGAAGAGTGAGACGATATTGTTTACACACATTATTATTATTGGTTCTTTTTATTTTGACGTTTATATCCCATCGTTCGTCTCATTCTCCTTTACATATTCTTCTGCTCTACTTCTAAAACATTACTTTAAGTGTTTATTATAAGTCATTTTACTTTTCACTATAGTGCCCATTTTTTTTTTTTCACTTCCACTAATGATTATTTATTGTCATCTGATGGCATGGCTTTTAACTGTATAACCACATTGTTGTAAGGTCCTTCAGTCGCTGATGCAGTTGTCTGTTCCTCCCTCGGATTTTCGCTGGCTTCTCCCTCGGAAGTGTACATTGTAGATTTATTCACTGTCGCGTTTGCCTTGTCTTCACCTTTTGGTTTTAACACGTGAAGTAGTACGTTTGTAATCGTTCCCCAAAATGATCCCAGAAGATGGATTCCAAATCCAAACATACGATATAGCGACCAACCGTGTATTATTGTGTCGATAGAGAATTTCACGATTTTGATTCCTATCCATATCCCAATGAATCCGGAAGTAAGATTTCCCAGAAAATAAAACCATCCCCATATTTTTTTAGCGTAATTGGTAACAATACGATTCATGGTTTCTTCGGTGAACGCGTGATGCAAATTCAGCCCTTGTAAATTTGTAGACTTTCCCGTGATACTTCTAGCGATGGTATTTGTAATGGCTTGCTGTTCGGAAGGGAACATAATTTGTTCAGCTAGCTTAGCTAGCTCTGCCAAAGAATAGATTCCACTTATAGCAAGTTGTCCTGCATTTCTGTAGGACCAGTCAGGCGTTTTAGAAGGAGTTAACGTATTAGGATTGGTTGTTTCAAGAATGTCAGGATTCAATTGATACCAAGCCCCATATAGTTGGTATATTGGGGCGGTTAATGGATTACAGTCCACTTGAGTTCCGTGGGATTGCAGGATACGACTGCGAGGAGTTACAAAAACGGATTTGTTCAGGTAAGTGACAGGTAATTCGTTATAGCACTCGACAGTTTTACGTACTTGTACGTCCACAGGTACACATTGTATGATGTGCACGACTTCTCCCATTGACACTGCTGTGAACCCTGGTCCCTGTTTGAAATTATAGGCGAATTGTTCAGGAGCTATAATGGCCAAATTTAATAAATTTCTCAACACTTGGCGCTCCAGTTCGCACCTTTGATTTTGAACGGCTATATATAATGATGTCATCTCTCGAGAAACATGCTTCTCCACATACACGAATTTTGAGTTCACGTACGTAAATATATCCATGTTTAAAGGAATAATTGATGTCTTGCTCAGCACAAATCGCCCCTTGGTACCGACGATAATTATTAGTTTTGGATGTTCCGTCTGAAAAGCTTGATGACTGCATACGAAAGTGTCGCTCAACACGGATAAGGCGAAAGTTGTGTCCTGAGTTGTTACTGTATAAATTGTTCGATTTTCACCCCCTGCAGTTACAGATGTGGCTAGTCCCTCATATAGCACTGTATATTTACGTACATCGCATTGCGAGATGGTATTCTGGTTCCAATAAGTCTCGCCCCCTTCTGCGTCTATACATTTATATTCCAAATAAGGGCATACTGTACCCGATCTTAGGCGTATTATGTTCTGTTTCAGGTTTGTAGATGCTTCATAATCAGCCAGGGTGATGGAAATTATCGCTTGCACCACCACATTTGCCCAACTTCCAAACTGATCTGAGTAATCGCTGCCCGAGCAGGATCCGTCATAACTGATTGACCCCGCAATAACACTTGATCGCTGTATGGTATCGTTGTGTTTAATACCATCAATTAAAATATTATGCTGAAATTGAAACTTTCGATATTTGTGTAAATCCATACATGCCTGACCTCCGATTTCCAGGATATAAGCTCCGTGACCCCCTCTGACCTCCGATGCATGTGAATGCATACCGCAATGAGTGACGTGTCTTTGTACTGAGATCTTGCATTGGTATACATGTTCCCCGGCGTAATCAGCTGTTTGAACGAGTTGAATATATTCTTCAGTTTCTCGTAACGTTTTTATATTTTGTTTACATTCTTCAATTTCTAACAACGAGACGGTCGTTATGTTAGGTCGCCCTTGATTACAATCAAACGCAACTAATGCCGTGGTTACATACAGCTTTACCAAAACCATCAGAACACACAGTAAAACTTTTAAATTACACATTTTCGGAATTACTTAATTGTTCGGTCCCTGTATAATTTAATTGCGTGTATTTCAGTTATACTTGTTTATTTATTAACTACTAACACGGTGAACTTAAATCACTATGTTGATTAGGTCATATGTTAAAATTAGTAACAATGTTTACTTTACTGGTTTGTTTAGATTTTATGTTACTGTAATATTTATCATTCTCAAGTGGCTATATTCTCATTTAACGATCGGAGCGTATGCCCATTAACATAATAAAAGAAGAAAATAAATTCTGAAAAAAAAAATAGATTAAACGCCTTGACTCTCGTGTACTTGACTTGTGTACTTTAGCTGCTGCTGGAATCGACACAGCGGCATCCCTGTATCCCTTGTTACAGTGATTGTTGTCCGTCCTGTAGGCTCTACAACATTATCAGTTTAGTACAAACATTTTTTTTCTTATTATTTTAAATTATTAAAATGTATGTCTCCCCCTTATTCTTGTGTGTTTTTTTTTTTTATATATATAACGCCCTAACTCTTTACGCAAACTTACTGACAACATGCAGGCTTAAATAGCATTCCGTTATTTTACTTATATCCCTTTTTTAAGAATATATCATAATATTCATTGATTAAATTCATTAATAATTTCCCTGTTTCCCTATTTAGATGGTCTATCTTTATATACTCCCGTAGATCCTTTCTACTTTGTTCTTCGTAGTTTTTCCCATTATTTTTCCCATTTGGCAATGTGTTTGTTAAACACACCTGTTTATTTTCACCCGTTACGTCTTGATTATTAAAGACCTCGGCGTACCCTACGATAGTTTTTGCATTTATCTTCAATGGTGTTTCTGTTACGTTGATCAGACGTACGTTCACCAAATTGTCGCCGTGCACCTTAGTTAAAACACGAGCCGACATAACCCCTCGAACAAGGATCGTCTCCAGTTCAATTATTACGGTTTTGTTAAATTGCCCATTTCTCAGATTTGCGGAACAGACGCACTCATGTCTTGCAGGAATTATAACTTCCTCCCTTAACGTAACAGGTAGACAGCCATCCACTTGCTCGTTCTTGTGCTTCAACTGTGGCTGCAGTGAAGACAACGAAGTACTCCTACTAATGACGCGCTGATTCGCATCCGAAACGAGAGGTAAACTCACCGCATTTAATTTCCCGAATTTTTGATCGACCCTAGTTGATTTCATATTTCCCTTTGTTTGTTTATTTATAGTTTTATAACTATCGTCCCCATAACTTAGTTTCGAAATTGTAGTCCCTTTCTTAATACTTTTTGTATCTCTGTAATTATTTTCCCGTTTATGAATATTTCCCATTATATTGTTTTCCCGTTGATAGATATTTCCCGTTATATCATTACTAATTTCGGTTAATTCCGCTTCAGTAACCAAATGTACTGGTAATCCCTGGATTTTTACAATATTTATATTATAGTCTATAACGACTTTATATTGTTGCAAAAAATCACGCCCCAAAAGACCATCAACCCGCAGTGGCAAATCACTGCAAATAATAAAGTTAATAAGGAAATTACGATTTTCTATATTTACCCGTAATTGTGTAGCCCCTTTGTTATAAATTTCATGTCCCGTTACACTAACTAAAGCTTGTTGATCTTCTGTCCCATAATATTTAATTCCCCGTATGGCTGAATCTTTAATAATAGAAACTGCCGATCCCGTATCTATCATAAAATATAGAGTTTTTTGTCCCGCCCGTGCACTCAAGATATAAGGCACTCCCCCAGCGGCTTTGTTAGTTACTGACGTTATGACATTTAATTTTGACTTCCCCCGAAGCGAGGCGTTGTCTTCGAGGTGCTTTTCCCGTTTAAATTTCCCGGTGGATTTGATGGTTTCCAAGAAGAATTCCCAGTTTTTGACTGATTGTTTTTCAATGTAGTAAACCTGTCGTTCCAATTAATGTGTTGTCCCGAGAACGTTTGATTATATCGTCCCCCATGCGTTTGAATTCGGGTTGTTATACGGCAATTTATTTCTTTATGTCCCGGATTTTTGCATTTTCGACATACTGTAATACTTCGACAGTCTCGTGCGAAGTGCCCCAGTTTATAACAGTTATAGCAAGTGATGTTACATGGTGGTAAAGACTGATTTGTAGTTGACTTTCTATCTCTTGGATTTATAGAAATTTTCCCTTTTTGGAAATGTTCAACAGCATGAACCACTCCCCTGTTTAAATTTAGTATAGTTTGGTTAAGTTCTTCTTGCTCGGCAATTTTTTCTGCTTTATGTATGTCTAAATTTGAATCCATGGCCAAAACTATTCCTATAGTTTTTAGTAGATCGCGTTTTAAGCCTAGTTTGAATTGCGATAAGATCAAATCTCTATTTTTCTTAATAATGCCCGCCCTTTGGTTTTCAGACGCGTCGGCTAGGTCTTCGCTTAGTGTTTCTTGACCCGCTAGCTTTAGTCTGGTTACGAACTGTCCGACTGTCTCACCCGTGCGTTGGTAGATTTGTGATAATTGAAACTGGGCTGCTCCCGGAACTTTTAAGAGTGTAAAATGTTTTATAAATGATGATTTGAATATATCATACGTAGTAGATGGATCGCTTAAAACTGGTTCGCTTTTAAAAAATCGATATGCACTTCTCGATAATTTACATTTTACTACTTTTAAGAGTTGATTATTTGAAATACCGTCTAACTCTGCACGCTGTTCTATTCTTTCAAAAAATTCCTTAACATTCTCTTTACCAGCAAATGTATCTATAGAATTTGCAAATGTACCCAAGCCTGCTCGTGGATATTCTACTGTAAGTACAGTAGGATTAGCAGCGCTTGAGGATGGGACGCTATGATTGTCGTTATCAGTCATTTTGTTACTTCTTGAAAATAATAAAGATCACTCAACGACCGGAATATTGTTAATAATATATGGTGAGTACTCGATAGACAATTAAATCTCTTCTCAAAAAAAAATTGTTCCCGCTAATATCACTAATATTAACCTCCCCGCGACTTATTTACTGGTGCTGTGCTTATCTCGACTACACTCCCAACGATATTAGCTGACTTACACGTTACGATTTGTAACGCTCATCCAACCATTCGCAGACAGTGCATCCGCTTAGTTACTCCAGAAGCAATGAACTGATCCTTCGGCTCAAGGATCCAATTACTTAAAAGCCTTACAAGCCCAATGCTTCTGTTCACCTCATAAAAACACAACACCAATCCCAAAAACCAAAATCAAAACCAAAGCCGTAACCCGCCTCAGTCAAAATTGTAATTTTTTCAAATTCAGATCCCACCACTGCTGCCACCAAATGTTAACGGGCCGCCAGTGACTTATCACTGACACCGTTAGGGTCCTTTTTGGGATCTGTTAGATGACGGTGTGGGTAGGCCCAGGTATTGATGATTAAATCAATTTAAAATATCTAATTACTAAATATTTATTAAACAAAAAAAAGTTACAACTAATTGGATAATTGAGTAGAAAAATAAAAATGAGATAAACAAAACAGTAGTCAAATTGAATCAAGAACTCTTAAACAAAACTATATTAATAGTTGTTAGTCTTAACTTAAATAATATTCTTAGTTGTTGGACTTACCCTTTTTACTCGCAATATAACGACACACAACACTTTTGAGTAAAAATAAAATACTAATTTGAACTGTTTCTTCCCAAAGGTAACCCACGTATTTTAAGCCCTTTTTGTGTTGTACGCGACCCCCGTTATGTCCCCCGACTGACTGAATGAATTCCCGACTGTGTGTGTGTCCCCTTTGTGATTTTTCATATTTATATCTAGGTGTCCCTTCCTCTTTGCTCTAAATTTTGTGTAACGCGTGTACGGGCGGCGTGATTAGAATTTCAAAGAATTAGCACCATCAAAATTAATGTGTATCAAAGTTTTGTAAATAATTAGTCGATTATTTATTATGCGTAATTTAAGTTTGGTGTTCGGCGGTGCAGCAATAGTTTGAAAAAATAAACTTTATGAAAGAGCGAAATCATTCTTCGTTTAGCTTTATTTGTGTTTGTCGCTTCCTATTTGATGTGGTCATATTGCGCATTAAGTTGACCTGCTTAACAGGCATTTCAAATATAGGTGCCGATAGGTAGTTAAAATATTGGAGCCGATAGGCATTTCAAATGTAGGTGCCGATAGGCATTTCAGATATAAATGCCGAAAGGCATTTCAAATATAGGTGCCGATAGGCATTTAAAATATAGGTGCCGATAGGCATTTCAAATATAGGTGCCGATAGGCATTTCAGATATAGTTGCCGATAGGCATTTAAAATATAGATGCCGATAGGCATTTCAAATATAGGTGCCGATAGGCATTTCAGATATAAATGCCGAAAGGCATTCCAAATATAGGTGCCGATAGGCATTTAAAATATAGGTGCCAATAGGCATTTCAAATATAAGTGCCAATAGGCATTACAGAAATAGATGCCGATAGGCATTTCAGATATCGTTGCCGATAGGCATTTAAATATAGGTGCTGATAGGCATTTCAGATATAGTTGCCGATTTGCATTTTAAAAATAGGTGCCGATAGGCATTTCAGATATAGGTGCCGATAGGCATTTCAAATATAGGTGCCGATAGGCATTTCAGATATTAGTGCCGATAGGCATTTTAGATATAGGTGCCGATAGGCATTTAAAATATAGGTGCCGAGAGGATTTCAAATATAGGTGCAGATAGGCATTTCAGATATGGTTGCCGATAGCCATTTCAAATTAAGGTGCTGATAGGCATTTCAGATATAGTTGCCGATTGGCATTTTAAAAATAGGTGCCAATAGGCATTTCAGATATAGGTGCCGATATGCATTTCAGATAGAGTTGCCGATAGGCATTTCAGAAATAGATGCCGATATGGATTTCAGATATAGTTGCCGATAGGCAATTCAAATATAGATTCTGATTGGCATTTCAGATAAAGGTGTCGATAGGCATTTCAGATATAGTTGCCGATAAGGCATTTCAGATATAGAAACCGATAGGTAATTCAGATATAGTTGCTGATAGGCATTCCAAATATAGGTGCTGATAGGCATTTCGGGTATATATGCAGATAGGCATTTCAAATATAGGTGCCGATAGGCATTTCAGATATAGGTGCCGATAGGCATTGCAAATATAGGTGCTGATAGGCATTTCAGATATAAATGCCGATAGGCATTTCAAATATAGACACCGGTAGGCATTTCAGATATAGGTGCCGATAGGCATTTCAGATATAGTTGCCGATAGGGATGACAAATATAGGTGCTGATAGGTATTTCAGATATAAATGCCGATAGACATTTCAGATATAGGTGCCGATAGGCATTTCAATCATAGGTGCCGATAGGCATTCCTAATATAGGTGCTGATAGGCATTTCAGATATAAATGCCGATAGGCATTTCAAATATAAGTGCCGATAGGCATCCAAATATATTTCAAATATAGGTGCCAATAGGCATTTCAAACATAGGTGCCGATAGGCACTTCAGATATAGGTGCCGATGGGCATTTCATATATAGTTGCCGATAAGCAATTCAAATATAGGTGCCGATAAGCATTTCAGATATAGGTGCCGATAGGCATTTCAGATATAGTTGTCGATAGGCATTTCAGATATAGGTACCGATAGCCATTTTAAATATAGGTGCCTATAGGCATTCCAAATATAGGTACCGATAGGCATTTCAGATATAGTTGCCGATAGGCATTTCAGATATAGGTGCCGATAGGCATTTCAGATATAGTTTCCGATAGGCATTCCAAATATAGGTGCCGATAGGCATTTCAGATATAGTTGCCGATAGGCATTTCAGATATAGGTGCCAATAGGCATTTCATATATAGTTGCAAACAGGCAATTCAAATATAGGTAACGATGGGCATTTCAGATATAGGTGCCGATAGGCATTTCAGATATAGTTTCCGATAGGCATTCCAAATATAAGTGCCGATAGGCATTTCAAATATAGGTGCTGATCTGCACTGCAGATATAGGTGCCGATAGGCAATTCAGATATAGTTGCCGATAGGCATTTCAGATATAGGTACCGATAGGCATTTCAGATATAGGTGCCGATAGGCATTTCAGATATAGGTGCCGATAGGCATTTCAGATATAGTTGCCGATAGGCATTTCAAATATAGGCCCCGATAGGCATTTCAGATATAGGTGCCGATAGGCATTTCAGATATAGGTGCCGATAGGCATTTAAGATATAGTTGCCGATAGGCATTCCAAATATAGGTGCTGATAGGCATTTCAAATATAAGTTCTGATAGGCATTTCAGATATAGTTGCCGATAGGCATTTCAAAAATAGGTGCCGATAGGCATTTCAAATATAGGTGCCGATAGGCATGTCAATTATAGGTGCCGTTAGGCAATTCAGATATAGGTGCCGATATGCATTTCAGATATAGGTGCCGATAGGCATTTCAAATATAGTTGCAAATAGGCAATTTAAATATAGGTACCGATGGGCATTTCAGACATAGGTGCCGATATGCATTTCAGATAGAGTTGCCGATAGGCATTTCAGAAATAGATGCCGATATGGATTTCAGATATAGTTGCCGATAGGCAATTCAAATATAGATTCTGATTGGCATTTCAGATAAAGGTGTCGATAGGCATTTCAGATATAGTTGCCGATAAGGCATTTCAGATATAGAAACCGATAGGTAATTCAGATATAGTTGCTGATAGGCATTCCAAATATAGGTGCTGATAGGCATTTCGGGTATATATGCAGATAGGCATTTCAAATATAGGTGCCGATAGGCATTTCAGATATAGGTGCCGATAGGCATTGCAAATATAGGTGCTGATAGGCATTTCAGATATAAATGCCGATAGGCATTTCAAATATAGACACCGGTAGGCATTTCAGATATAGGTGCCGATAGGCATTTCAGATATAGTTGCCGATAGGGATGACAAATATAGGTGCTGATAGGTATTTCAGATATAAATGCCGATAGACATTTCAGATATAGGTGCCGATAGGCATTTCAATCATAGGTGCCGATAGGCATTCCTAATATAGGTGCTGATAGGCATTTCAGATATAAATGCCGATAGGCATTTCAAATATAAGTGCCGATAGGCTTCCAAATATATTTCAAATATAGGTGCCAATAGGCATTTCAAACATAGGTGCCGATAGGCACTTCAGATATAGGTGCCGATGGGCATTTCATATATAGTTGCCGATAAGCAATTCAAATATAGGTGCCGATAAGCATTTCAGATATAGGTGCCGATAGGCATTTCAGATATAGTTGTCGATAGGCATTTCAGATATAGGTACCGACAGCCATTTTAAATATAGGTGCCTATAGGCATTCCAAATATAGGTACCGATAGGCATTTCAGATATAGTTGCCGATAGGCATTTCAGATATAGGTGCCGATAGGCATTTCAGATATAGTTTCCGATAGGCATTCCAAATATAGGTGCCGATAGGCATTTCAGATATAGTTGCCGATAGGCATTTCAGATATAGGTGCCAATAGGCATTTCATATATAGTTGCAAACAGGCAATTCAAATATAGGTAACGATGGGCATTTCAGATATAGGTGCCGATAGGCATTTCAGATATAGTTTCCGATAGGCATTCCAAATATAAGTGCCGATAGGCATTTCAAATATAGGTGCTGATCTGCACTGCAGATATAGGTGCCGATAGGCAATTCAGATATAGTTGCCGATAGGCATTTCAGATATAGGTACCGATAGGCATTTCAGATATAGGTGCCGATAGGCATTTCAGATATAGGTGCCGATAGGCATTTCAGATATAGTTGCCGATAGGCATTTCAAATATAGGCCCCGATAGGCATTTCAGATATAGGTGCCGATAGGCATTTCAGATATAGGTGCCGATAGGCATTTAAGATATAGTTGCCGATAGGCATTCCAAATATAGGTGCTGATAGGCATTTCAAATATAAGTTCTGATAGGCATTTCAGATATAGTTGCCGATAGGCATTTCAAAAATAGGTGCCGATAGGCATTTCAAATATAGGTGCCGATAGGCATGTCAATTATAGGTGCCGTTAGGCAATTCAGATATAGGTGCCGATATGCATTTCAGATATAGGTGCCGATAGGCATTTCAAATATAGTTGCAAATAGGCAATTTAAATATAGGTACCGATGGGCATTTCAGATATAGGTGCCGATATGCATTTCAGATAGAGTTGCCGATAGGCATTTCAGAAATAGATGCCGATATGGATTTCAGATATAGTTGCCGATAGGCAATTCAAATATAGATTCTGATTGGCATTTCAGATAAAGGTGTCGATAGGCATTTCAGATATAGTTGCCGATAAGGCATTTCAGATATAGAAACCGATAGGTAATTCAGATATAGTTGCTGATAGGCATTCCAAATATAGGTGCTGATAGGCATTTTGGGTATATATGCAGATAGGCATTTCAAATATAGGTGCCGATAGGCATTTCAGATATAGGTGCCGATAGGCATTGCAAATATAGGTGCTGATAGGCATTTCAGATATAAATGCCGATAGGCATTTCAAATATAGACACCGGTAGGCATTTCAGATATAGGTGCCGATAGGCATTTCAGATATAGTTGCCGATAGGGATGACAAATATAGGTGCTGATAGGTATTTCAGATATAAATGCCGATAGACATTTCAGATATAGGTGCCGATAGGCATTTCAATCATAGGTGCCGATAGGCATTCCTAATATAGGTGCTGATAGGCATTTCAGATATAAATGCCGATAGGCATTTCAAATATAAGTGCCGATAGGCTTCCAAATATATTTCAAATATAGGTGCCAATAGGCATTTCAAACATAGGTGCCGATAGGCACTTCAGATATAGGTGCCGATGGGCATTTCATATATAGTTGCCGATAAGCAATTCAAATATAGGTGCCGATAAGCATTTCAGATATAGGTGCCGATAGGCATTTCAGATATAGTTGTCGATAGGCATTTCAGATATAGGTACCGATAGCCATTTTAAATATAAGTGCCTATAGGCATTCCAAATATAGGTACCGATAGGCATTTCAGATATAGTTGCCGATAGGCATTTCAGATATAGGTGCCGATAGGCATTTCAGATATAGTTTCCGATAGGCATTCCAAATATAGGTGCCGATAGGCATTTCAGATATAGTTGCCGATAGGCATTTCAGATATAGGTGCCAATAGGCATTTCATATATAGTTGCAAACAGGCAATTCAAATATAGGTAACGATGGGCATTTCAGATATAGGTGCCGATAGGCATTTCAGATATAGTTTCCGATAGGCATTCCAAATATAAGTGCCGATAGGCATTTCAAATATAGGTGCTGATCTGCACTGCAGATATAGGTGCCGATAGGCAATTCAGATATAGTTGCCGATAGGCATTTCAGATATAGGTACCGATAGGCATTTCAGATATAGGTGCCGATAGGCATTTCAGATATAGGTGCCGATAGGCATTTCAGATATAGTTGCCGATAGGCATTTCAAATATAGGCACCGATAGGCATTTCAGATATAGGTGCCGATAGGCATTTCAGATATAGGTGCCGATAGGCATTTAAGATATAGATGCCGATAGGCATTCCAAATATAGGTGCTGATAGGCATTTCAAATATAAGTTCTGATAGGCATTTCAGATATAGTTGCCGATAGGCATTTCAAAAATAGGTGCCGATAGGCATTTCAAATATAGGTGCCGATAGGCATGTCAATTATAGGTGCCGTTAGGCAATTCAGATATAGGTGCCGATATGCATTTCAGATATAGGTGCCGATAGTCATTTCAAATATAGTTGCAAATAGGCAATTTAAATATAGGTACCGATGGGCATTTCAGATATAGGTGCCGATAGGCATTTCAGATATAGTTTCCGATAGGCATTCCAAATATAAGTGCCGATAGGCATTTCAAATATAGGTGCTGATCTGCACTGCAGATATAGGTGCCGATAGGCAATTTAGATATAGGTGCCGATAGGCATTTCGTATATAGTTGCCGATAGGCTTTTCAAATATAGGTGCCGATGTGCATTTCAGATATAGGTGCCGATAGGCATTTCAGATATAGTTGCCGATAGGCATTTCAAATATAGGCACCGATAGGCATTTCAGATATAGGTGCCGATAGGCATTTCAGATATAGGTGCCGATAGGCATTTCAGATATAGTTGCCGATGGGCATTCCAAATATAGGTGCTGATAGGCATTTAAAATATAAGTTCTGATAGGCATTTCAAATATAGTTGCCGATAGGCATTTCAAAAATAGGTGCCGATAGGCATTTCAAATATAGGTGCCGATACGCATGTCAATTATAGGTGCCGTTAGGCAATTCAGATATAAGTGCCGATATGCATTTCAAATATAGTTGCCGATAGGCAATTCAAATATAGGTGCTGATTGGCATTTCAGACATAGGTGTCGATAGGCATGTCAGATATAGTTGCCAATAGGCATTTCAGATATAGGAACCGATAAGTATTTCAGATATAATTGCCGATAGGCATTCTAAATATAGGTGCTGATAGGCATTTCAGATATAAATGCCGATAGGCATTTCAAATATAGGCACCAATAGGCATTCCAAATATAGGTGCCGATAGGCATTTCAGATATAGTTGCCGATAGGCATTTCAGATATAGGTGCCAATAGGCATTTCATATATAGTTGCAAACAGGCAATTCAAATATAGGTACCGATGGGCATTTCAGATATAGGTGCCGATAGGCATTTCAGATAGAGTTTCCGATAGGCATTCCAAATATAAGTGCCGATAGGCATTTCAAATATAGGTGCTGATCTGCACTGCAGATATAGGTGCCGATAGGCAATTTAGATATAGGTGCCGATAGGCATTTCATATATAGTTGCCGATAGGCATTTCAAATATAGGTGCCGATGTGCATTTCAGATATAGGTGCCGATAGGCATTTCAGATATAGTTGCCGATAGGCATTTTAAATATAGGCACCGATAGGCATTTCAGATATAGGTGCCGATAGGCATTTCAGATATAGGTGCCGATAGGCATTTCAGATATAGTTGCCGATGGGCATTCCAAATATAGGTGCTGATAGGCATTTAAAATATAAGTTCTGATAGGCATGTCAAATATAGTTGCCGATAGGCATTTCAAAAATAGGTGCCGATAGGCATTTCAAATATAGGTGCCGATACGCATGTCAATTATAGGTGCCGTTAGGCAATTCAGATAAAAGTGCCGATATGCATTTCAAATATAGTTGCCGATAGGCAATTTAAATATAGGTGCTGATTGGCATTTCAGACATAGGTGTCGATAGGCATGTCAGATATAGTTGCCGATAGGCATTTCAGATATAGGAACCGATAAGTATTTCAGATATAATTGCCGATAGGCATTCTAAATATAGGTGCTGATAGGCATTTCAGATATAAATGCCGATAGGCATTTATAATATAGGCACCAATAGGCATTCCAAATATAGGTGCCGGTAGGCATTTCAGATATAGTTGCCGATAGGCATTTCAGATATAGGTGCCAATAGGCATTTCATATATAGTTGCAAACAGGCAATTCAAATATAGGTACCGATGGGCATTTCAGATATAGGTGCCGATAGGCATTTCAGATAGAGTTTCCGATAGGCATTCCAAATATAAGTGCCGATAGGCATTTCAAACATAGGTGCTGATCTGCACTGCAGATATAGGTGCCGATAGGCAATTCAGATATAGTTGCCAATAGGCATTTCAGATATAGGTACCGATAGGCATTTCAGATATAGGTGCCGATAGGCATTTCAGATATAGGTGCCGATAGGCATTTCAGATATAGTTGCCGATAGACATTTCAAATATAGGCACCGATAGGCATTTCAGATATAGGTGCCGATAGGCATTTCAGATATAGGTGCCGATAGGCATTTAAGATATAGTTGCCGATAGGCATTCCAAATATAGGTGCTGATAGGCATTTCAAATATAAGTTCTGATAGGCATTTCAGATATAGTTGCCGATAGGCATTTCAAAAACAGGTGCCGATAGGCATTTCAAATATAGGTGCCGATAGGCATGTCAATTATAGGTGCCGTTAGGCAATTCAGATATATGTGCCGATATGCATTTCAGATGTAGGTGCCGATAGGCATTTCAAATATAGTTGCAAATAGGCAATTCAAATATAGGTACCGATGGGCATTTCAGATATAGGTGCCGATAGGCATTTCAGATATAGTTTCCGATAGGCATTCCAAATATAAGTGCCGATAGGCATTTCAAATATATGTGCTGATCTGCACTGCAGATATAGGTGCCGATAGGCAATTCAGATATAGGTGCCGATAGGCATTTCATATATAGTTGCCGATAGGCTTTTCAAATATAGGTGCCGATGTGCATTTCAGATATAGGTGCCGATAGGCATTTCAGATATAGTTGTCGATAGGCATTTCAAATATAGGCACCGATAGGCATTTCAGATATAGGTGCCGATAGGCATTTCAGATATAAGTGCCGATAGGCATTTCAGATATAGTTGCCGATGGGCATTCCAAATATAGGTGCTGATAGGCATTTAAAATATAAGTTCTGATAGGCATTTCAGATATAGTTGCCGATAGGCATTTCAAAAATAGGTGCCGATAGGCATTTCAAATATAGGTGCCGATACGCATGTCAATTATAGGTGCCGTTAGGCAATTCAGATATAAGTGCCGATATGCATTTCAAATATAGTTGCCGATAGGCAATTCAAATATAGGTGCTGATTGGCATTTCAGACATAGGTGTCGATAGGCATGTCAGATATAGTTGCCGATAGGCATTTCAGATATAGGAACCGATAAGTATTTCAGATATAATTGCCGATAGGCATTCTAAATATAGGTGCTGATAGGCATTTCAGATATAAATGCCGATAGGCATTTCAAATATAGGCACCAATAGGCATTTCAGATATAGGTGCCGATAGGCATTTCAGATATAGGTGCCGATAGGCATTTCAGATATAGGTGCCGATGGGCATTCCAAATATAGTTGCTAATAAGCATTTCAGATATAAATGCCGATAGGCATTTCAAATATAAGTGCCGATAGGCTTCCAAATATAGGTGCCGATAGGCTTTTAAGATATAACTGCCGATAGGCATTTCAAATATATGTGCCGATAGGCATTTTAATCATAGGTGCCGACAGGCACATCAGATATAGGTGCCGATAGGCATTTCAAATATAAGTGCCGATAGGCATTTCAGAAATAGATGCCGATAGGCATTTCAGATATCGTTGTAGATAGGCATTTAAATATAGGTGCTGATAGGCATTTCAGATATAGTTGCCGATTTGCATTTTAAAAATAGGTGCCGATAGGCATTTCAGATATAGGTGCCGATAGGCATTTCAAATATAGGTGCCGATAGGCATTTCAGATATTAGTGCCGATAGGCATTTTAGATATAGGTGCCGATAGGCATTTAAAATATAGGTGCCCAGAGGATTTCAAATATAGGTGCCGATAGGCATTTCAGATATGGTTGCCGATAGGCATTTCAAATTTAGGTGCTGATAGGCATTTCAGATATAGTTGCCGATTGGCATTTTAAAAATAGGTGCCAATAGGCATTTCAGATATAGGTGCCGATATGCATTTCAGATAGAGTTGCCGAAAGGCATTTCAGAAATAGATGCCGATATGGATTTCAGATATAGTTGCCGATAGGCATTTAAAATATAGGTGCCGATAGGCATTTTAAATATAGGTGCCGATAGGCATTTCAAATATAAGTTCTGATAGGCATTTCAGATATAGTTGCCGATAGGCATTTCAAAAATAGGTGCCGATAGGCATGTCAAATATAGGTGCCGATAGGCATTTTAATTATAGGTGCCATTAGGCACTTCAGATATTAGTGCCGATATGCATTTCAAATATAGTTGCCGATAGGCAATTCAAATATAGATTCTGATTGGCATTTCAGATAAAGGTGTCGATAGGCATTTCAGATATAGTAGCCGATAAGGCATTTCAGATATAGAAACCGATAGGTAATTCAGATATAGTTGCTGATAGGCATTCCAAATATAGGTGCTGATAGGCATTTCGGGTATATATGCCGATAGGCATTTCAAATATAGGTGCCGATAGGCATTTCAGATATAGGTGCCGATAGGCATTGCAAATATAGGTGCTGATAGGCATTTCAGATATAGGTGCCGATAGGCATTTCAGATATAGTTGCCGATAGGGATGACAAATATAGGTGCTAATAGGTATTTCAGATATAAATGCCGATAGGCATTTCAGATATAGGTGCCGATAGGCATTTCAATCATAGGTGCCGATAGGCATTCCTAATATAGGTGCTGATAGGCATTTCAGATATAAATGCCGATAGGCATTTCAAATATAAGTGCCGATAGGCTTCCAAATATATTTCAAATATAGGTGCCAATAGGCATTTCAAACATAGGTGCCGATAGGCACTTCAGATATAGGTGCCGATAGGCATTTCATATATAGTTGCCGATAAGCAATTCAAATATAGGTGCCGATAGGCATTTCATTTATAGGTGCCGATAGGCATTTCAGATATAGTTGTCGATAGGCATTTCAGATATAGGTACCGATAGCCATTTTAAATATAGGTGCCTATAGGCATTCCAAATATAGGTGCCGATAGGCATTTCAGATATAGTTGCCGATAGGCATTTCAAAAATAGGTGCCGATAGGCATTTTAAATATAGGTGCCGATAGGCATGTCAATTATAGGTGCCGTTAGGCAATTCAGATATAGGTGCCGATATGCATTTCAGATCTAGGTGCCGATAGGCATTTCAAATATAGTTGCAAATAGGCAATTCAAATATAGGTACCGATGGGCATTTCAGATATAGGTGCCGATAGGCATTTCAGATATAGTTTCCGATAGGCATTCCAAATATAAGTGCCGATAGGCATTTCAAATATATGTGCTGATCTGCACTGCAGATATAGGTGCCGATAGGCAATTCAGATATAGGTGCCGATAGGCATTTCATATATAGTTGCCGATAGGCTTTTCAAATATAGGTGCCGATGTGCATTTCAGATATAGGTGCCGATAGGCATTTCAGATATAGTTGCCGATAGGCATTTCAAATATAGGCACCGATAGGCATTTCAGATATAGGTGCCGATAGGCATTTCAGATATAAGTGCCGATAGGCATTTCAGATATAGTTGCCGATGGGCATTCCAAATATAGGTGCTGATAGGCATTTAAAATGTAAGTTCTGATAGGCATTTCAGATATAGTTGCCGATAGGCATTTCAAAAATAGGTGCCGATAGGCATTTCAAATATAGGTGCCGATACGCATGTCAATTATAGGTGCCGTTAGGCAATTCAGATATAAGTGCCGATATGCATTTCAAATATAGTTGCCGATAGGCAATTCAAATATAGGTGCTGATTGGCATTTCAGACATAGGTGTCGATAGGCATGTCAGATATAGTTGCCGATAGGCATTTCAGATATAGGAACCGATAAGTATTTCAGATATAATTGCCGATAGGCATTCTAAATATAGGTGCTGATAGGCATTTCAGATATAAATGCCGATAGGCATTTCAAATATAGGCACCAATAGGCATTTCAGATATAGGTGCCGATAGGCATTTCAATCATAGGTGCCGATAGGCATTCCTAATATAGGTGCTGATAGGCATTTCAGATATAAATGCCGATAGGCATTTCAAATATAAGTTCCGATAGGCTTCCAAATATATTTCAAATATAGGTGCCAATAGGCATTTCAAACATAGGTGCCGATAGGCATTTCATATATAGTTGCCGATAAGCAATTCAAATATAGGTGCCGATAGGCATTTCAGATATAGGTGCCGATAGGCATTTCAGATATAGTTGTCGATAGGCATTTCAGATATAGGTACCGATAGCCATTTTAAATATAGGTGCCTATAGGCATTCCAAATATAGGTGCCGATAGGCATTTCAGATATAGTTGCCGATAGGCATTTCAGATATAGGTGCCGATAGGCATTTCAGATATAGGTGCCGATAGGCATTTCAGATATAGTTGCCGATAGGCATTTCAAATATAGGCACCGATAGGCATTTCAGATATAGGTGCCGATAGGCATTTCAGATATAGGTGCCGATAGGCATTTAAGATATAGTTGCCGATAGGCATTCCAAATATAGGTGCTGATAGGCATTTCAAATATAAGTTCTGATAGGCATTTCAGATATAGTTGCCGATAGGCATTTCAGATATAGTTGCCGATAGGCATTTCAAAAATAGGTGCCGATAGGCATTTTAAATATAGGCGCCGATAGGCATGTCATTTATAGGTGCCGTTAGGCAATTCAGATATAGGTGCCGATATGCATTTCAGATGTAGGTGCCGATAGGCATTTCAAATATAGTTGCAAATAGGCAATTCAAATATAGGTACCGATGGGCATTTCAGATATAGGTGCCGATAGGCATTTCAGATATAGTTTCCGATAGGCATTCCAAATATAAGTGCCGATAGGCATTTCAAATATATGTGCTGATCTGCACTGCAGATATAGGTGCCGATAGGCAATTCAGATATAGGTGCCGATAGGCATTTCATATATAGTTGCCGATAGGCTTTTCAAATATAGGTGCCGATGTGCATTTTAGATATAGGTGCCGATAGGCATTTCAGATATAGTTGCCGATAGGCATTTCAAATATAGGCACCGATAGGCATTTCAGATATAGGTGCCGATAGGCATTTCAGATATAAGTGCCGATAGGCATTTCAGATATAGTTGCCGATGGGCATTCCAAACATAGGTGCTGATAGGCATTTAAAATATAAGTTCTGATAGGCATTTAAGATATAGTTGCCGATAGGCATTTCAAAAATAGGTGCCGATAGGCATTTCAAATATAGGTGACGATACGCATGTCAATTATAGGTGCCGTTAGGCAATTCAGATATAAGTGCCGATATGCATTTCAAATATAGTTGCCGATAGGCAATTCAAATATAGGTGCTGATTGGCATTTCAGACATAGGTGTCGATAGGCATGTCAGATATAGTTGCCGATAGGCATTTCAGATATAGGAACCGATAAGTATTTCAGATATAATTGCCGATAGGCATTCTAAATATAGGTGCTGATAGGCATTTTAGATATAAATGCCGATAGGCATTTCAAATATAGGCACCAATAGGCATTTCAGATATAGGTGCCGATAGGCATTTCAGATATAGGTGCCGATAGGCATTTCAGATATAGGTGCCGATGGGCATTCCAAATATAGTTGCTAATAAGCATTTCAGATATAAATGCCGATAGGCATTTCAAATATAAGTGCCGATAGGCTTCCAAATATAGGTGCCGATAGGCTTTTAAGATATAACTGCCGATAGGCATTTTAAATATATGTGCTGATAGGCATTTTAATCATAGGTGCCGACAGGCACATCAGATATAGATGCCGATAGGCATTTCAAATATAAGTGCCGATAGGCATTTCAGAAATAGATGCCGATAGGCATTTCAGATATCGTTGCCGATAGGCATTTCAGATATCGTTGCCGATAGGCATTTAAATATAGGTGCTGATAGGCATTTCAGATATAGTTGCCGATTTGCATTTTAAAAATAGGTGCCGATAGGCATTTCAGATATAGGTGCCGATAGGCATTTCAAATATAGGTGCCGATAGGCATTTCAGATATTAGTGCCGATAGGCATTTTAGATATAGGTGCCGATAGGCATTTAAAATATAGGTGCCGAGAGGATTTCAAATATAGGTGCCGATAGGCATTTCAGATATGGTTGCCGATAGGCATTTCAAATTTAGGTGCTGATAGGCATTTCAGATATAGTTGCCGATTGGCATTTTAAAAATAGGTGCCAATAGGCATTTCAGATATAGGTGCCGATATGCATTTCAGATAGAGTTGCCGATAGGCATTTCAGAAATAGATGCCGATATGGATTTCAGATATAGTTGCCGATAGGCATTTAAAATATAGGTGCCGATAGGCATTTTAAATATAGGTGCCGATAGGCATTTCAAATATAAGTTCTGATAGGCATTTCAGATATAGTTGCCGATAGGCATTTCAAAAATAGGTGCCGATAGGCATGTCAAATATAGGTGCCGATAGGCATGTCAAATATAGGTGCCGATAGGCATTTTAATTATAGGTGCCATTAGGCACTTCAGATATTAGTGCCGATATGCATTTCAAATATAGTTGCCGATAGGCAATTCAAATATAGATTCTGATTAGCATTTCAGATAAAGGTGTCGATAGGCATTTCAGATATAGTAGCAGATAAGGCATTTCAGATATAGAAACCGATAGGTAATTCAGATATAGTTGCTGATAGGCATTCCAAATATAGGTGCTGATAGGCATTTCGGGTATATATGCCGATAGGCATTTCAAATATAGGTGCCGATAGGCATTTCAGATATAGGTGCCGATAGGCATTGCAAATATAGGTGCTGATAGGCATTTCAGATATAAATGCCGATAGGCATTTCAAATATAGACACCGGTAGGCATTTCAGATATAGGTGCCGATAGGCATTTCAGATATAGTTGCCGATAGGGATGACAAATATAGGTGCTGATAGGTATTTTAGATATAAATGCCGATAGGCATTTCAGATATAGGTGCCGATAGGCATTTCAATCATAGGTGCCGATAGGCATTCCTAATATAGGTGCTGATAGGCATTTCAGATATAAATGCCGATAGGCATTTCAAATATAAGTGCCGATAGGCTTCAAAATATATTTCAAATATAGGTGCCAATAGGCATTTCAAACATAGGTGCCGATAGGCACTTCAGATATAGGTGCCGATAGGCATTTCATATATAGTTGCCGATAAGCAATTCAAATATAGGTGCCGATAGGCATTTCAGATATAGGTGCCGATAGGCATTTCAGATATAGTTGTCGATAGGCATTTCAGATATAGGTACCGATAGCCATTTTAAATATAGGTGCCTGTAGGCATTCCAAATATAGGTGCCGATAGGCATTTCAGATATAGTTGCCGATAGGCATTTCAGATATAGGTGCCGATAGGCATTTCAGATATAGTTTCCGATAGGCATTCCAAATATAGGTGCCGATAGGCATTTCAGATATAGTTGCCGATAGGCATTTCAGATACAGGTGCCAATAGGCATTTCATATAAAGCTGCAAACAGGCAATTCAAATATAGGTAACGATGGGCATTTCAGATATAGGTGTTGATAGGCATTTCAGATATAGTTTCCGATAGGCATTCCAAATATAAGTGCCGATAGGCATTTCAAATATAGGTGCTGATCTGCACTGCAGATATAGGTGCCGATAGGCAATTCAGATATAGTTGCCGATAGGCATTTCAGATATAGGTACCGATAGGCATTTCAGATATAGGTGCCGATAGGCATTTCAGATATAGGTGCCGATAGGCATTTCAGATATAGTTGCCGATAGGCATTTCAAATATAGGCACCGATAGGCATTTCAGATATAGGTGCCGATAGGCATTTCAGATATAGGTGCCGATAGGCATTTAAGATATAGTTGCCGATAGGCATTCCAAATATAGGTGCTGATAGGCATTTCAAATATAAGTTCTGATAAGCATTTCAGATATAGTTGCCGATAGGCATTTCAAAAATAGGTGCCGATAGGCATTTCAAATATAGGTGCCGATAGGCATGTCAATTATAGGTGCCGTTAGGCAATTCAGATATAGGTGCCGATATGCATTTCAGATATAGGTACCGATAGGCATTTCAAATATAGTTGCAAATAGGCAATTTAAATATAGGTACCGATGGGCATTTCAGATATAGTTTCCGATAGGCATTCCAAATATAAGTGCCGATAGGCATTTCAAATATAGGTGCTGATCTGCACTGCAGATATAGGTGCCGATAGGCAATTCAGATATAGGTGCCGATAGGCATTTCATATATAGTTGCCGATAGGCTTTCCAAATATAGGTGCCGATGTGCATTTCAGATATAGGTGCCGATAGGCATTTCAGATATAGTTGCCGATAGGCATTTCAAATATAGGCACCGATAGGCATTTCAGATATAGGTGCCGATAGGCGTTTCAGATATAAGTGCCGATAGGCATTTCAGATATAGTTGCCGATGGGCATTCCAAATATAGGTGCTGATAGGCATTTAAAATATAAGTTCTGATAGGCATTTCAGATATAGTTGCCGATAGGCATTTCAAAAATAGGTGCCGATAGGCATTTCAAATATAGGTGCCGATACGCATGTCAATTATAGGTGCCGTTAGGCAATTCAGATATAAGTGCCGATATGCATTTCAAATATAGTTGCCGATAGGCAATTCAAATATAGGTGCTGATTGGCATTTCAGACATAGGTGTCGATAGGCATGTCAGATATAGTTGCCGATAGGCATTTCAGATATAGGAACCGATAAGTATTTCAGATATAATTGCCGATAGGCATTCTAAATATAGGTGCTGATAGGCATTTCAGATATAAATGCCGATAGGCATTTCAAATATAGGCACCAATAGGCATTTCAGATATAGGTGCCGATAGGCATTTCAGATATAGGTGCCGATAGGCATTTCAGATATAGGTGCCGATGGGCATTCCAAATATAGTTGCTAATAAGCATTTCAGATATATATGCCGATAGGCATTTCAAATATAAGTGCCGATAGGCTTCCAAATATAGGTGCCGATAGGCTTTTAAGATATAATAGCCGATAGGCATTTCAAATATATGTGCCGATAGGCATTTTAATCATAGGTGCCGACAGGCACATCAGATATAGGTGCTGATAGGCATTTCATATATAGTTGCCGATAGGCTTTTCAAATAAAGGTGCCGATGTGCATTTCAGATATAGGTGCCGATAGGCATTACAGATATAGTTGCCGATAGGCATTTCAAATATAGGCACCGATAGGCATTTCACATATAGGTGCCGATAAGCATTTCAAATATAGGTGCCGATAGGCATTTCAGATATAGTTGCCGATAGGCATTCCAAATATAGGTGCTGATAGGCATTTCAGATATAGGTGCCGATAGGTATTTTAGATATAGTTGCCGATACGCATTTCAAAAATAGGTGCTGATAGGCATTTCAAATATAGGTTCCGATAGGCATTTCAATCATAGGTGCCGTTAGGCACTTCAGATATAAGTGCCGATATGCATTTTAAATATAGTTGCCGATAGGCAATTCAAATATATTTGCCGATTGGCATTTCAGATATAGGTGCCGATAGGCATTTCAGATATAGGTGCCGATAGGCATTTCAGATATAGGTGCCGATAGGCATTTTAGATATAGTTGCCGATAGGCATTTAAGATATATTTGCCGATAGGCATTCCAAAAATAGGTGCTGATACGCATTTCAGATATAAATGCCGATAGGCATTTCAAATAGAGGTGCTGATAGGAATTTCAAATATAGTTGCCATTAGGTATTTCAGATATAGGTGACGATTGGCATTTCAAATATAGATGCTGATAGGTATTTCAGATATAGTTGCCAATAGTTATTTCAGGTATAAGTGCCGATAAGCATCTCAGATGTAATTCCCGATAGGCATTTCAAATATAGGTGCCAATAGGCATTGCAGATGTAGTTGCTGATAGGCATTTCAGATAGAGATTCCGAAAGGCATTTCAAATATAGGTGCCGCAAGGCATTCCAAATATAGGTGCTGAGATTCGAGTTTCTTCGGATCAAACAATTATGCAAAGGGATTATATGCGACGCTTAAGAGAAGAGTTGGATAAAAGAATTAACGATGGCGAACCAAATCTCACTATAAAGTATGTGAAGGGTGTACCACAAATTGTTAAAAATGATTAGCAGTTATTGAACCCTCATTCCGAAATAACTATTTATTATCAGAATGTGAGGGGATTACGGACTAAAGTCAATGAATTTTACCTGAACGTCTTAGCTAATACTTATGACCTCATAGTAATTACAGAAACTTGGTTGAATGATAACATATCAAGTGCGGAACTTGTGGACTCTCGTTATATTGTATTTAGTGATGATCGCTGTGAAAGTACTACGGGTAAAAAATTAGGTGGAGGTGTTCTTATAGCGGTGTCAAATACATTTAAATGTGCTCGTATAGATCTACCGCAATTTAACCCCAATGTAAACATTATCGCTGTCAATGTGCTGCTGTTTAATAACTGGTACACCTTTATGTCGATATATATTACATCGGGAATTCGATCTGTTGATGTGTATAAACAATTGTATGAAATTTGTATTGCCAATCTGGATAAATTTAAAAACAATGTAATTCTAATTGGAGACTTTAATATTAATTGTATTTCTGGGACATGTTACAATTTATTTAATGGTGGTACAATTTGCAATGATCTAGATGATTTCATGGCTTTTTACAATCTGGCAATGTATAACAATGTGTTGAACAACTTTGGCAAAACGTTAGACTTAGTTTTATCTACTAATAGTTTAAGTGTTAACCATACAGACATACCATTAGTTAATGAAGATTTATATCATCCTGCTTTAAATATTAGTCTCGAGATCAGTCACAGTCATAGACAAAATGACAAAATAAAGTATATTAAGCAATATAATTTTAAATCTGCTGATTACAATAACCTCTACAAAGCACTGAGTCTTATCAATTGGAATTTCTTAAATTTTTACAGCGATATTGAAATAGCTTCTCAGGCTTTTTATAAACATATTTACTCGGTTTTTGATAAATTTATTGCGAAAAAGAGATCAATTAAACATAAATATCCACCTTGGTTTACGTCTTACATTAAATTATTAATCAAACATAAAGAAATACAATTCAAGCTGTCAAAAAGTTGTCTCAGTGTTGAAGATAGAACATACCATAGAGAACAGTTTATAGTACTTAGGCGTGAAGTTAAACTACAGATTAGCATAGCATATGATAATTATTTGAAGAACTGTGAAAATAATATAACAGATGATCCAAAACAATTTTGGACGTATGTAAAAAATAAACGTGGTTCTTACAGTAACAACCCCTGTTCGATGTACTATGAAGATGTAGAATTGAATGACAATCAATCAATATGCAATGCTTTTGCCAATTATTTTAAAAGTGTCTATGATCCTACCGTTACTGATAACTATTACGCGAATAATTGTCCCATTAACGATTGTTTGAACTTAACCTCTGTTACTACTAGCGAAATATTGTTTGCAATTAGTAAACTTAAGTCGCGGTCATCAATTGGTCCTGATAATTTTCCAAATTTCATTTTGAAGGGATGTTCTGAATACCTCATATACCCATTAGTTATATTGTTTAATCTTTCTTTAAAACAAGGTCAGTTGCCATCCTGCTGGAAACAAGCAAAAGTCGTTCCTATTTTTAAGTCTGGAAACCGTAATCAAGTAGCTAACTACCGTGCGATATCTATTTTGTCTGCACCTGTCAAAGTGTTGGAACAAATAATCTATAATCGAGTATATGCATATGTGTCTCCTTATTTGTCACCCAAACAACATGGTTTCGTAAAGAAAAAGTCCACTGTTACTAATTTAACTTCAATCACTTATACTATTTCTTCGCAACTAAATCTTGGTGGTCAGGTAGACGTTATATATACAGATTTCGCTAAAGCGTTTGATAGAGTTTGTCATTCAGTACTGCTAAAAAAACTATCTCTGATTGGTTGCTCCGATTCTTTATTAAAGTTTTTTTCTTCTTATCTGCAGAATAGACAGATGTTTGTCGTTTTCAATGGCTCAGTTTCAAAGATTTTTATACCGACTTCGGGTGTCCCTCAGGAATCTAACCTAGGCCCGCTCTTTTTTTTAATTTTCATTAATGATTTAGTAGACTGTATCCTTCACTCCGATTGCCTGTTGTATGCTGATGATGCAAAAATATACAAGTCAATTACATCAGATTCTGACTGTGAAATGCTTCAACAGGACATAGATAGCATATTTAAATGGTGCGGCGACAATAAACTGCATCTTAATTCAAACAAATGTAAAATTATGTCATATAATCGCAAAAATACGACTTATAAATTTGATTACATGATCGAAAATATCGTAATAAAAAGGTATGATTCAGTAATGGACCTGGGCGTGATATTTGACCCAAAACTATGCTTCACAGAACATATAACTAAAGTAATCAATGACTCGTACCGTATACTTGGCATGATGTCAGATACTCCAGAGACTTCAACTCAACCAACGTTATGTTCACTCTTTTTTATGCACTCGTTCGTAGTAGACTGGAGTATGCTTCCATCGTATGGAGTCCATACTACCAAGTACATATTAGGAACATCGAAAGAATACAAAGCAAATTTTTACGATTAGTCTTTTATAAACTATACCATACGTATCCTACCTTTATTCCATACCGTGATTTGCTCATGCTTTTTAACGTAACAACGTTGAAGGGAAGAAGAAACTGTAACGCCGTCATTTTTTGTTACAAATTATTTCATAATATTATAAGTGACAATTTCCTAACATCTCAGTTTCAAATAAAAATTCCACATTCCGCAATTCGGCCTACACACGAAGTCTTTACATATTCAAAAGTCAATAGTATACAACATCAAAATTCACCACTATTACGTATGACAATCCTAACAAACCTAATATGCTTTAATTATCCTGCAATAGATTTTTTTGATGACAAATTATGCAATTTTTACAAAGTCGTTTCAAAGCATTTCGAAAGTAATTGATTATATAAAATATTTGTCCACTTTGTAAATCCTCATTCGAGATAAGAATTGTGCGTATTGTATGTTACATATTTTAATACTTTGAAATTGTTTTGGTCATGATAGAATATAATAGAATATAGTTTGTTTATTTGCCTTTTTTCTGTATAGGTACTTTGTATTCTCTTTTTTATATATATATTTTTTTTTAATCTGCACAAAGATGCATAGGCTTAATTAGGTCTGCATAATATATAATATCTATTGTTATTCATATGTTGAACTTATCATGTGCATGTTCTATTTACATACCTATGCATAGAAATTTGTAATTCTCTGTAAATGGGTCCTACCTGTTGGGAATAAATCTATTATTATTATAGGCATTTCAGATATAAATGCCGATAGGAATATCAAATATACGTGCCGTTAGGCATTTCAAATATAAGTTCTGATAGGCATTTCAGATATAGTTGCCGATAGGCATTTAAAAAATAGGTGCCTTTAGGCAATTAAGATATAGGTGCCGATAGGCATTTCAATTATAGGTGCCGTTAGGCACTTCAGATATTATTGCCGATATGCATTTCAAATATAGTTGCCGATAAGCAATTCAAATAAAGGTGCTGATTGGCATTTCAGATATAGGTGTCGATAGGCATTTCAGATATAGTTGTCGACAGGCATTTCAGATATAGGAACCGATAGGTATTTCAGGTATAGTTGCCGATAGGCATTCTAAATATAGGTGCTGATAGGCATTTCGGACATAAATGCCGATAGGCATTTCAAATATAGGTGCCGATAGGCCTTTCAGATATAGGTGCCGATAGGCATTCCAAATATAGGTGCTGATAGGCATTTCAGATATAAATGCCAATAGGCATTTCAAATATAGGCCCCGATAGGCATATCAGATTTAGTTGCCGTTAGGCATTCCAAATATAGGTGCCGATAGGCATTTCAAATATAGGTGCCGATAAGCATTCCAAATATAGTTGCTGATAAGCATTTCAGATATAAATGCCTATAGGCATTTCAAATATAAGAGCCGATAGACTTCCAAATATAGGTGCCAATAGGCTTTTAAGATATAATTGCCGATAGGCATTTCAAATATATGTGTCGATAGGCATTTCAATCATAGGTGCCGATAGGCACATCAGATATAGGTGCCGATAGGCATTTCATATATAGTTGCCGATAGGCTTTTCAAATTTAGGTGCCGATGTGCATTTCAGATACAGGTGCCGATAGGCATTTCAGATATAGTTGCCGATAAGCATTTCAAATATAGGCATCGATAGGCATTTCAGATATAGGTACCGATAGGCATTTCAAATATAGGTGCCGATAGGCATTTTAGATATAGTTGCCGATAGGCATTCCAAATATAGGTGCTGATAGGCATTTCAGATATAGGTGCCGATAGGTATTTTAGATATAGTTGCCGATACGCATTTCAAAAATAGGTGCTGATAGGCATTTCAAATATAGGTGCCGATAGGCATTTCAATCATAGGTGCCGTTAGGCACTTCAGATATAAGTGCCGATATGCATTTCAAATATAGTTGCCGATAGGCAATTCAAATATATTTGCCGATTGGCATTTCAGATATAGGTGCCAATAGGCATTTCAGATATAGGTGCCGATAGGCATTTCAGATATAAGTGCCGATAGGCATTTTAGATATAGTTGTCGATAGGCATTTCATATATAGTTGCCGATAGGCATTTAAGATATATTTGCCGATAGGCATTCCAAAAATAGGTGCTGATAGGCATTTCGGATATAAATGCCGACAGGCATTTCAAACAGAGGTGCTGATAGGCATTTCAGATATAGTTGCCATTAGATATTTCAGATATAAGTGACGATAGACATTTCAAATATAGGTGCCGATAGGCAGTTCAAATATTGGTGCCGATAGGCATCTCAAATATATATGCCGATATGCATTTCAGATATAATTGCCAATTGGCATTTTAAAAAAAGGTGCCAATAGGCACTTCAGATATAGGTGCCGATAGGCATTTCAGATATAGGTGCCGATAGGCATTTCAGATATAGTTGCCGATAGGCATTTCAAATATATGTGCCGATAGGCATTTCAGATATAGTTGCCGATTAGCATTTTAAAAATAGGTGCCGATAGGCATCTCAAATATATGTGCCGATAGGCATTTCAGATATAATTGCCAATGGGCATTTTAAAAATAGGTGCCGATAGGCATCTCAAATATATGTGCCGATAGGCATTTCAGATATAATTGCCAATTGGCATTTTAAAAAAAGGTGCCGATAGGCATTTCAGATATAGGTGCCGATAGGCATTTCAGAAATAGGTGCCGATAGGCATTTCGGAAATATAGGTGCCGATAGGCATTCCAGACATAGTTACCGATTAGCATTTTAAAAATAGGTGCCGGTAGGCATTTCAGATATAGGTGCCTATAGGCATTTCAGATATAGGTGCCGATAGGCATCTCAGATATAGTTGCCGATAGGCATTTCGAATATAGGTGCCGATAGGCTATCAGATATAGTTGGCGATAGGCATTTAAAATATAGGTGCCGATAGGCATTTCAGATATAGGTGCCGATAGGCATTTCAGATATAGTTGCCGATAGGCATTTCAAATGTAGGTGCCGATAGGCAGTTCAAATATTTGTGCCGATAGGAATTTCAAATATAGGTGCCGATGGGCATTTCAGATATGGTTGCCGATAGGCATTTCAAATATAGGTGATGATAGGCATTTCAGATATAGTTGCCGATAGGCATTTTAAATATAGGTGCCGATAGGCATTTCAGATATAGTTGCCAATTGGCATTTTAAAAATAGGTGCCGATAGGCATTTAAGAAATAGGTGCCGATAGGCATTTCAGATATAGTTGCCGATAGGCATTTCAAATATAGGCGCCGATAGGCAGTTCAAATATTGGTCCCGATAGGCATTTCAAATATAGTTGCCGATAGGCATTTCAGAAATAGATGCCGATAGGCATTTCAGATATAGTAGCCGATAGGCATTTAAAATATAGGTGCCGATAGGCATTTCATATATAGGTGCCGATAGGCATTTCAGATATAAATGCCGAAAGGATTTTTAAATATAGGTGCCGATAGGCACTTCAGATATAGTTGGCGATAGGCATTTAAAATATAGGTGCCGATAGGCATTTCATATATAGGTGCCGATAGGCATTTCAGATATAAATGCCGAAAGGATTTTTAAATATAGGTGCCGATAGGCACTTCAGATATAGTTGGCGATAGGCATTTAAAATATAGGTGCCAATAGGCATTTCAGATATAAGTGCCGATAAGAATTTCAAATATAGGTGCCGATAGGCATTTCAGATATGGTTGCCGATAGGCATTTAAAATATAAGTGCCGATAGGCATTTCAGATATAGTTGCCGATAGGCATTTCAGATATAGTTGCCGATAGGCATTTAAAATATATGTGCCGATAGGCATTTCAGATATAGGTGCCGATAGGCATTTCAGATATAGTTGCCGATAGGCATTTCAAATATAGGTGCCGATAGGCAGTTTAAATATTGGTGCCGATAGGCATTTCAAATATAGGTGCCGATAGGAATTTCAAATATAGGTGCCGATAGGCATTTCAGATATGGTTGCCGATAGGCATTTCAAATATAGGCGCTGATAGGCATTTCAGATATAATTGCTGATAGGCATTTCAAAAATAGGTGCCGATAGGCAATTTAGATATATTTGCCGATTGGCATTTCAAAAATTGTTGCCGATAGGAATATTAGATATAGATATAGGCATTTCAGAAATATAGGTGCCGATAGGCATTCCAGATATAGTTACCGATTAGCATTTTAAAAATAGGTGCCGGTAGGCATTTCAGATATAGGTGCCGATAGGCATTTCAGATATAGTTGCCGATAAACATTTCGAATATAGGTGCCGATAGGCTATCAGATATAGTTGGCGATAGGCATTTAAAATATAGGTGCCGATAGGCATTTCAGATATAGTGGCCGATAGGCTTTTCAAATATAGGTGCCGATAGGCATTTAAATATAAATGTGGATAGGCATTTCAAATATAGGTGCCAATAGGCATTTCATATATAGGTGCCGATAGGCATTTCAGATATAAATGCCGAAAGGCATTTTAAATATAGGTGCCGATAGGCACTTCAGATATAGTTTGCGATAGGCATTTAAAATATAGGTGCCGATAGGCATTTCAGATATAGGTGCCGATAAGAATTTCAAATATAGGTGCCGATAGGCATTTCAGATATGGTTGCCGATAGGCATTTAAAATATAATGGCCGATAGGCATTTTAGATATAGTTGCCGATAGGCATTTCAGATATAGTTGCCGATAGGCATTTAAAATATATGTGCCGATAGGCATTTCAGATATTGGTGCCGATAGGCATTTCAGATATAGTTGCCGATAGGCATTTCAAATATAGGTGCCGATAGGCAGTTCAAATATTGGTGCCGATAGGCATTTCAAATATAGGTGCCGATAGGAATTTCAAATATAGGTGCCGATAGGCATTTCAGATATGGTTGCCGATAGGCATTTCAAATATAGGTGCTGATAGGCATTTCAGATATAATTGCTGATAGGCATTTCAAATATAGGTGCCGATAGGCAACTTAGATATAGTTGCCGAATAGCATTTTAAATATAGTAGCCGATAGGCATTTCAAATATAGGTGCCGATAGGCAATTTAGGTATAGTTGCCGATTGGCATTTCAAAAATAGTTGCCGATAGGAATATTAGATATAGATATAGGCATTTCAGAAATATAGGTGCCGATAGGCATTCCAGATATAGTTACCGATTAGCATTTTGAAAATAGGTGCCGGTAGGCATTTCAGATATAGGTGCCGATAGGCATTTCAGATATAGGTGCCGATAGGCATTTCAGATATAGTTGCCGATAGTCATTTTGAATATAGGTGCCGATAGGCTATCAGATATAGTTGGCGATAGACATTTAAAATATAGGTGCCGATAGGCATTTCAGATATAGTGGCCGATAGGCTTTTCAAATATAGGTGCCGATAGGCATATCAGATATAGGTGCCGATAGGCATTTAAATATAAATGTCGATAGGCATTTCAAATATAGGTGCCGATAGGCATTTCAAATATAAGTTCTGATAGGCATTTCAGATATAATTGCCGATAGGAATTTCAGATATAGGTACCGATAGGTATTTCAGATATAGTTGCCGATAGGCATTCCAAATATAAATGCTGATAGGCATTTCGGATATAAATGCCGATAGGCATTTCAAAAATAGGTGTTGATAGGCGTTTCAGATATAGGTGCCGATAGGCATTCCAAATATAGGTGCTGATAGGCATTTCAGATATAAATGCCAATAAACATTTATATAAAGACACCGATAGGCATTTCAGATATAGGTGCCGATAGGCATTTCAGATATAGTTGCGATAGGGATGACAAATATAGGTGCTGATAGGTATTTCAGATATAAATGCCGATAGGCATTTCAGATATAGGTGCCGATGGGCATTTCAATCATAGGTGCCGATAGGCATTCCAAATATAGGTGCTCATAGGCATTTCAGATATAAATGCCATATATAAATGCAAATATATAAATGCATTTCAAATATAAGTGCCGATAGGCTTCCAAATATATATCAAATATAGGTGCCGATAGGCATTTCAAACATAGGTGCCGATAGGCACTTCAGATAGAGGTGCCGATAGGCATTTCATATATAGTTGCCGATAAGCAATTCAAATATAGGTGCCGATAGGCATTTCAGATATAGGTGCCGATAGTCATTTCAGATATAGTTGCCGATAGGCATTTCAGATATAAGTGCCGATAGCCATTTTAAATATAGGTGCCTATAGGCATTCCAAATATAGGTGCCGATAGGCATTTCAGATATAGTTGCCGATGGGCATTTCAGATATAGGTGCCGATAAGCATTTCAGATATAGTTTCCGATAGGCATTCCAAATATAGGGGCCGATAGGCATTTCAGATAGAGGTGCCGATAGGCATTTCAGATATAGTTTCCGATAGGCATTCCAAATATAAGTGCCGATAGGCATTTCAAATATAGGTGCTGATCTGCACTGCAGATATATGTGCCGATAGGCAATTCAGATATAGTTGCCGATAGGCATTTCAGATATAGGTGCCGATAGGCATTTCAGATATAGTTTTCGATAGGCATTCCAAATATAAGTGCCGATAGGCATTTCAAATATAGGTGCTGATCTGCACTGCAGATATAAGTGCCGATAGGCAATTCAGATATAGTTGCCGATAGGCATTTCAGATATAGGTGCCGATAGGCATTTCAGATATAGTTGCCGATAGGCATTTCAAATATAGGTGTCGATAGGCAGTTCAAATATTGGTGCCGGTAGGCATTTCAAATATAGGTGCCGATAGAAATTTCAAACATAGGTGCCGATAGGCATTTCAGATATAGTTGCCGATAGGCATTTTAAATATAGGTGCTGATAGGCATTTCAGATATAATTGCTGATAGGCATTTCAAATATAGGTGCCGATAGGCAATTTAGATATAGATGCCGATAAGCATTTTAAAAATAGGTGCCGATAGGCATTTCAAATATAGGTGCCGATAGGCAGTTCAAATATTGGTGCCGATAGGCATTTCAAATATAGGTGCCGATAGGAATTTCAAATATAGGTGCCGATAGGCATTTCAGATATGGTTGCCGATAGGCATTTCAAATATAGGTGCTGATAGGCATTTCAGATATAATTGCTGATAGGCATTTCAAATATAGGTGCCGATAGGTAATTTAGATATAGTTGCCGACTGGCATTTCAAAAATAGTTGCCGATAGGAATATTAGATATAGATATAGGCATTTCAGAAATATAGGTGCCGATAGGCATTCCAGATATAGTTACCGATTAGCATTTTAAAAATATGTGCCGGTAGGCATTTCAGATATAGGTGCCGATAGGCATTTCAGATATAGGTACCAATAGGCATTTCAGATATAGTTGCCGATAGGCATTTCTAATATAGGTGCCGATAAGCTAACAGATATAGTTGGCGATAGGCATTTAAAATATAGGTGCCGATAGGCATTTCAGATATAGTGGCCGATAGGCTTATCAAATATAGGTGGCGATAGGCATATCAGATATAGGTGCCGATAGGCATTTAAATATAAATGTCGATAGGCATTTCAAATATAGGTGCCGATAAGCATTTCAAATATAAGTTCTGATAGGCATTTCAGATATAGTTGCCGATAGGAATTTCAGATATAGGTATCGATAGGTATTTCAGATATAGTTGCCGATAGGCATTCCAAATATAAATGCCAATAGGCATTTCGGATATAAATGCCGATAGGCATTTCAAAAAAAGGTGTTGATAGGCGTTTCAGATATAGGTGCCGATAGGCATTCCAAATATAGGTGCTGATAGGCATTTCAGATATAAATGCCGATAGGCATTTCAAATATAAGTGCCGATAGGCTTCCAAATATATATCAAATATAGGTGCCGATAGGCATTTCAAACATAGGTACCGATAGGCACTTCAGATAGAGGTGCCGATAGGCATTTCATATATAGTTGCCGATAAGCAATTCAAATATAGGTGCCGATAGGTATTTCAGATATAGGTGCCGAAAGTCATTTCAGATATATTTGCCGATAGGCATTTCAGATATAGGTGCCGATAGGCATTTCAGATATAGGTGCCGATAGCCATTTCAAATATAGGTGCCTATAGGCATTCTAAATATAGGTGCCGATAGGCATTTCAGATATGGTTGCCGATAGGCATTTCAGATATAGGTGCCGATAGGCATTTCAGATTTAACTGCCGATAGACATTTCAAATATAGGTGCCAATAGGCATTTCAGATATAGGTGCCGATAGCCATTTCAGATAGAGTTGCCGATAGGCAATTCAAATATAGGTGCCAATAGGCATTTCAGATATAGGTGCCGATTGGCATTTCAGATATAGTTGCCGATAGACATTCCAAATATAGGTGCCGATAGCCATTTCAGATATAGTTGCCGATAGACAATTCAAATATAGGTGCCAATAGGCATTTCAGTTATAAGTGCCGATTGGCATTTCAGATATAGTTGCCGCTAGACATTCCAAATATAGGTGCTGATATGCATTTCAGATATAACTGCCGATAGGCATTTCAAATATATGTGCCGATAGGTGCCGATAGGTGCCGATAGGTGCCGATAGGTGCCGATAGGCACATCAGATATAGGTGCCGATAGGCATTTCATATATAGTTGCCGATAGGCTTTTCAAATATAGGTGCCGATGTGCATTTCAAATAAAGGTGCCGATAGGCATTTCAGATATAGATGCCGATAGGCATTTCAAATATACGCACCGATAGGCATTTCAGATATAGGTGCCGATAGGCATTTCAGATATAGGTGCCGATAGGCATTTAAGATATAGGTGCCGATAGGCATTCCAAATATAGGTGCTGATAGGCATTTCAGATATAGGTGCCGATAGGTGTTTTAGATATAGTTGCCGATACGCATTTCAAAAATAGGTGCTGATAGGCATTTCAAATATAGGTGCCGATAGGCATTTCAATCATAGGTGCCGTTGGGCACTTCAGATATAAATGCCGATATGCATTTCAAATATAGTTGCCGATAGGCAATTCAAATATATTTGCCGATTGGCATTTCAGATATAGGTGCCGATAGGCATTTCAGATATAGGTGCCGATAGGCATTTCAGTTATAGGTGCCGATAGGCATTTTAGATATAGTTGCCGATAGGCATTTCATATATAGTTGCCGATAGGCATTCAAGATATATTTGCCGATAGGCATTCCAAAAATAGGTGCTGATAGGCATTTCAGATATAAATGCCGATAGGCATTTCAAATAGAGGTGCTGATAGGAATTTTAAATATAGTTGCCATTAGGTATTTCAGATATAGGTGACGATAGGCATTTCAAATATAGATGCTGATAGGTATTTCAGATATAGATGCCAATAGTTATTTCAGATATAAGTGCCGATAAGCATCTCATATGTAATTCCCGATAGGCACTTCAAATATAGGTGCCAATAGGCATTGCAGATATAGTTGCTGATAGGCATTTCAGATAGAGATGCCGAAAGGTATTTCAAATATAGGTGCCGAAAGGCATTCCAAATATAGGTGCTGATAGGCATTTCAGATATAAATGCCGATAGGCATTTCAAATATACGTGCCGTTAGGCATTTCAAATATAAGTTCTGATAGGCATTTCAGATATAGTTGCCGATAGGCATTTAAAAAATAGGTGCCATTAGGCAATTAAGATATAGATGCCGATAGGCATTTCAATTATAGGTGCCGGTAGGCACTTCAGATATAATTGCCGATATGCATTTCAAATATAGTTGCCGATAAGCAATTCAAATATAGGTGCTGATTGGCATTTCAGATATAGGTGTCGATAGGCCTTTCAGATATAGGAACCGATAGGTATTTCAGATATAGTTGCCGATAGGCATTCCAAATATAGGTGCTGATAGGCA
Source organism: Venustoraphidia nigricollis (assembly GCA_034508555.1). Lineage (NCBI taxonomy): Eukaryota > Metazoa > Arthropoda > Insecta > Raphidioptera > Raphidiidae > Venustoraphidia > Venustoraphidia nigricollis. Next base: position 151,897 of record JAVRKA010000071.1, read on the forward strand.
TTTCGGATATAAATGCCGATAGGCATTTCAAATATAGGTGCCGATAGGCATTTCAGATATAGGTGCCGATAGGTATTTTAGATATAATTGCCGATAGGCATTTCAAAAAAAGGTGCTGATAGGCATCTCAAATATAGGTGCCGATAGGCATTTCAATCATAGGTGCCGTTAGGCACTTCAGATATAAGTGCCGATATGCATTTCAAATAAATTTGCCAATAGGCAATTCAAATTTATTTGCCGATTAGCATTTCAGATATAAGTGCCGATAGGCATTTCAGATATAGTGGCCGATAGGCTTTTCAAATATAAGTTCTGATAGGCATTTCAGATATAGTTGCCGATAGGAATTTCAGATATAGGTACCGATAGGTATTTCAGATATAGTTGCCGATAGGCATTCCAAATATAAATGCTGATAGGCATTTCGGATATAAATGCCGATAGGCATTTCAAAAATAGGTGTTGATATGCTTTTCAGATATAGGTGCCGATAGGCATTCCAAATATAGGTGCTGATAGGCATTTTAGATATAAATGCCGATAGGCATTTATATATAGACACCGATAGGCATTTTAGATATAGGTGCCGATAGGCATTTTAGATATAGTTGCGATAAGGATGACATATATAGGTGCTGATAGGTATTTCAGATATAAATGCCGATAGGCATTTCAGATATAGGTGCCGATGGGCATTTCAATCATAGGTGCCGATAGGCATTCCAAATATAGGTGCTGATAGGCATTTCAGTTATAAATGCCGATAGGCATTTCAAATATAAGTGCCGATAGGCTTCCAAATATATTTCAAATAAAGGTGCCGATAGGCATTTCAAACATAGGTGCCGATAGGCACTTCAGATAGAGGTGCCGATAGGCATTTCATATATAGTTGCCGATAAGCAATTCAAATATATGTGCCGATAGGCATTTCAGATATAGGTGCCGATAGGCATTTCAGATATAGTTTCCGATAGGCATTCCAAATATAGGTGCCGATAGGCATTTCAGATATAGTTGCAGATAGGCATTTCAGATATAGGTGCCGATAGGCATTTCATATATAGTTGCAAATAGGCAATTCAAATATAGGTACCGATGGGCATTTCAGATATAGGTGCCGATAGGCATTTCAGATATAGTTTCCAATAGGCATTCCAAATATAAGTGCCGATAGGCATTTCAAATATAGGTGCTGATCTGCACTGCAGATATAGGTGCCGATAGGCAATTCAGATATAGTTGCCGATAGGCATTTCAGATATAGGTACCGATAGGCATTTCAAATATAGGTGCCGATAAACATTTCAAATATAAGTGCCGATAGGCACTTCAAATACAAGTTCCGATGGGCATTTCAGATATAGTTGCCGATAGGCATGTCAGATATAGGTGCCGATAGGCATTTCATATAAAGTTGCAGATAGGCAATTCAAATATAGGTACCGATGGGCATTTCAGATATAGGTGCCGATAGGCATTTCAGAAATAGTTTCCGATAGGCATTCCAAATATAGTTGCCGATAGGCATTTCAAATATAGGTGATGATCTGCACTGCAGATATAGGTACCGATAGGAAATTCAAATATAGTTGCCGATAGTCATTTCAGATATAGGTGCCGATAAGCATTTCATATATAGTTGTCGATAAGCAATTCAAATATAGGTGCCGATAGGCAATTCAGATATAGGGGCCGATAGGCATTTCAGATATAGTCCGATAGGCATTTCAGATATAGGTACCGATAGGCATTTCAAATATACGTGCCGATAGGCATTCCAAATATAGGTGCCGATAGGCATTTCAGATATAGTTGCCGATAGGCATTTAAGATATAGGTGCCGATAGGCATTTCAAATATATGTGCCGATAGGCATTCCAAATATAGGTGCCGATAGGCATTCCAAATATAGGTGCCGGTAGGCATTTCTGATCTAGTTGCCGATAGTCATTTCAGAAATAGGTGCCGATAGGCATTTCATATATAGTTGCAGATAGGCAATTCAAATATAGGTACCGATGGGCATTTCAGATATAGGTATCGATAGGCATTTCAGAAATAGTTTCCGATAGGCATTCCAAATATAGGTGGCTATAGGCATTTTAAATATAGGTGCTGATCTGCACTGCAGATATAGGTGCCGATAGGCAGGTCAGATATAGTTGCCGATAGGCATTTCAGATATAGGTACCGATAGGCATTTCAAATATAAGTGCCGATAAGCATTTCAAATATAAGTGCCGATAGGCATTTCAGATATAACTGCCGATAGGCATTTCAAAAATAGGTGCCGATAGGCATTTCAGATTTAACTGCCGATATGCATTTCAAATATAGGTGCCGATAGTCATTTAAGATATAACTGCCGATAGGCATTTCAAATATAGGTGCCGATAGGCATTTCAATCATAGATGCCGATAGGCTCTTCAGATATAGGTGCCGATAGGCATTGCATATATAGTTGCAGATAGGCAATTCAAATATAGGTGCCGATGTGCATTTAAATCATAGGTGCCGATAGGCACTTCAGATATAGGTGCCGATAGGCATTCCAAATATAGGTGCTGTGGCGTTTCCAATTATAAAATTTAATAATAATTAACAGGATTCGTCAGGATGGATGGTGAGAGCGGACCGGACAAGATTTTTATATATTTTAGGCAGAACGGCGAGGAGAGAGATTGTGATTGTCGTGTCGGGCGGTGGTTATTTTTTTTTGTCTCCGAGAATACAAACAGTGCTGAAGTTATTGTCCTTTTGAAGGTTCTTTCTTTTGAAATTACGTACTACCATTTTCGTATGTCAGTGTAGTGTAATCGTGTAGTTTTTCTATTAATAATTGCAATTATTTAAGCATCATTTTTAATTGCCGTGAGTCGTTGTGTAGGGGGAAGGTTGCCCGCTAGTGAGTTAGTTGTTTGTTTGCTTGTTTAAAAGTATTACATTCCCACCATTAACTCCAGGACGACAGTCATCGCTGGTTCCAGCCAGTCCTGCTGCGCATCTGTGATAGTTGCATAGCTGTCACGAAGACCCAGGTACTGTTCCAATTTTTTTTCTATCGAAGAGTCAGCCTTGGTCGCAACGATTTGTATTTCACGAAGTTTAACGTGGGTGTAATTTCACGTGGTCAGTGAAAATTTCTATTTTAAATTTTTTTAAAGTTTGCCGTTAACATTTTTGACTACTTTACCCTGTCGATCGCACGTATAGATTTGCGCGTTTGTGTCGCGATAATTCGTGTATTTTTTTATTATCAATAGTAATTTACCTATAAATGTCGATTTTTGTTTAAATTTTGCATACAAAATAGATTCTACGTTTGTTTACTTTCTTGTTTTTTTAAAAGATTATGATTTTAGACAGAGCTGGAGGTTTGTTAATTGTCCAATAATTGAATCGTATATCTAAAAATATTGTACGTATCGATTCCTTCTGCCTACAATCCGTATCTTCAGTATCGTGGTTAAAATTTTTTTTCTTTTTCGTCAGCTTCATTTACTATATATATTTTTTGAATAACGTAGAATCTTGGAAATAGTTATTTACAAGTGTTTTATTGAAATGCATTTCAATCAATGATTCATATTGATACCTATGATTCGTATTTTGAATCGTGCTAAAAATTGAATGAATGTTGTATTTGATTCGTGTCGATTCTTTCGTAAATTACGCGTGTCTTGTAATTATTTTTTTGTTTACAGAATATTTTTAATACATTTTTGTTTCATTATTTGCATTTCAGTTTATATATTATTTCGGTTCCCTTTTTTACAACTATTTCAGGTTCGCTTGAAACCGGCGATTCCTGGACGTCTGAGTGGTCAATTGGTTCCTGGCGCCCCCCCTTATATCTTACAATTTTATATAATATTATTATATACAACAAAATTTTTGGTTGGCACTCAGCTAGTTGTCAAATTTGGAACGTAGAAGTTTTAGGTCAACAATCAGGTAGGTTTATTTTTTTGGCTCTCGCACCCACGACCCAGCGCCGCTAACAAAACTAGCCGTGGTCCGTGCTTGCAGTCTTTCCTTCCTAGGAAAAACGGCACAGTGCATCTAGGCATTTCAGATATAAATGCCGATAGGCATTTCAAATATAGGTGCCGATAGGCATTTCAATCATAGGTACCGATAGGCACTTCAGATATAGGTGCCGATAGGCATTTCATATATAGTTGCCGATAAGCATTTCAAATATAGGTGCCGATAGGCATTTCAGATATAGGTGCCGATAGGTATTCCAAATATAGGTGCATATAGGCATTTCAGATATAAATGCCGATAGGCATTTCAAATATAGGCACCGATAGGCATTTCAGATATAGGTGCCGGTAGGCATTTTAGATATAGGTGCCGATAGGCATTTCAGTTATAGTTGCCGATAGGCATTCCAAATATAGGTGCTGATAGGCATTTCAGATATAGATGCCGATAGGTATTTTAGATATAGTAGCCGATAGGCATTTAAAAAATAGGTGCTGATAGGCATTTCAAATATAGGTGCAGATAGGCTTTTCAATCATAGGTGCCGTTAGGTACTTCAGATATAAGTGCCGATATGCATTTCAAATATAGTTGCCGATAGGCAATTCAAATATATTTGTCGATTAACATTTCAGATATAGGTGCCGATAGGCATTTCAGATATAGGTGCCGATAGGCATTTCAGATATAGGTGCCAATAGGCATTTCAGATATATTTGCCGATAGGCATTCCAAAAATAGGTGCTGATAGGCATTTCAGATATAAATGACGATAGGCATCTCAAATAGAGGTGCTGATAGGTATTTCAGATATAGTTGCCATTAGGTATTTCAGATATAGGTGACGATAGGCATTTCAAATATAGTTGCTGATAGGCATTTTAGAATTAAATGCCGATAGGCATTTCTAATATAGGTGCTTATAGGTATTTCAGATATAAGGGCCGATATGCATTTCAAATAGAGGTGCTGATAGGTATTTCAGATATAGATGCAAATAGTTATTTCAGATATAAGTGCCGATAAGCATCTCAGATGTAATTGCGGATAGGCATTTCAAATATAGGTGCCAATAGGCATTTTAGATATAGGTGCCTATAGGCATTCCAGATATAGTTGCCGATAGGCATTTCAGATATAGGTGCCGATAGGTATTTCAGTTATAGTTGCCGATAGGCATTTCAGATATAATTGCCGATAAGCATTTCAGATATTAATGCCGATAAGCAATTCAAAAATAGTTGCCGATAGGCATTCCAAATATAAGTGCTGATAGGCATTTCAGATATAAATGTCGATAGGCATTTCAAATATAGGTGCCGATAGGAATTTCAATCATAGGTGCCGATAGGCACGTCAAATATAGGTGCCGATAGGCATTTCATATATAGTTGCCAATAGGCAATTTAAATATAGGTGCCGATAGGCACTTCAGATATAGGTGCCGATAGGCATTTTATATATAGTTGCCGATGGGCGATTCAAATATAGGTGCCGATGTGCATTTTAGATACAGGTGCCGATAGGCATTTCAGATATAGTTGCCGATAGGCATTTCAGATATAGTTGCCGATAGGCATTTCAGATACAGATGCCGAAAGGCATTTAAAATATAGGTGCCGAAAGGTATTCCAAATATAGGTGCTGATAGGCATTTCAGATATAATTGCCGATAGGCATTTCAAATATAGGTGCCGATAGGCATTTCAGATATAAATGCCGATAGGCATTTCAAATAGAGGTGCTGATAGGTATTTCAGATATAATTGCCAATAGTTATTTCAGATATAAGTACCGATAAGCATCTCAGATGTAATTGCGGATAGGCATTTCAAATATAGGTACCAATAGGCATTTCAGATATAGGTGCCGATAGGCATTCCAGATATAGTTGCCGATAGGCATTTCAGATATAGGTGCCGATAGGTATTTCAGTTATAGTTGCCGATAGGCATTTCAGATATAAGTGCCGATAAGCATTTCAGATATTAATGCCGATAAGCAATTCAAAAATAGTTGCCGATAGGCATTCCAAATATAAGTGCTGATAGGCATTTCAGATAATTGTCGATAGGCATTTCAAATATAGGTGCCGATAGGCACGTCAGATATAGGAGCGGATAGGCATTTCATATATAGTTGCCAATAGGCAATTTAAATATAGGTGCCGATAGGCACTTCAGATATAGGTGCCGATAGGCATTTTATATATAGGTGCCGATATGCATTTCAGATATAGGTGCCGATAGGCATTTCAGATATAGTTGCCGATAGGCATTTCAGATAGAGATACCGAAAGGCATTTCAAATATTGGTGCCTAAAGGTATTCCAAATATAAGTGCTGATAGGCATTTCAGATATAACTGCCGATAGGCATTTCGAATGTAGGTGCCGATAGGCATTTCAGATTTAACTGCCGATAGGCATTTCAAATATAGGTGCCGATAGACATTTCAGATATAGTTGCAGATAGGGATGACAAATATAGGTGCTGATAGGCATTTCAGATATAAATGCCGATAGGCATTTCAGATATAGGTGCTGATAGGCATCTTAAATATAGGTGCCGATAGGCATTTCAAATATAAGTGCCGATAGGCTCCCAAATATATTTCAAATATAGGTGCTGATAGGCATTTCAATCATAGGTGCCGATAGGCACTTCAGATATAGGCATTTCATATATAGTTGCCGATAAGCAATTCAAATATAGGTGCCGATAGGCATTTCAGATATAGGTGCCGATAGGCATTTCAGATATAGTTGCCGATAGGCATTTCAGATATAGGTACCGATAGGCATTTCAAATATAAGTGCCGATAAGCATTTCAAATATAAGTGCCGATAGGCATTTCAGATATAACTGCCGATAGGCATTTCAAATGTAGGTGCCGATAGGCATTTCAGATTTGACTGCCGATAGGCATTTCAAATATAGGTGCCGATAGGCATTTGAGATATAGTAGCCGATAGGGATGACAAATATATCTGCTGATAGGCATTTCAGATATAAATGCCGATAGGCATTTCAGATATAGGTGCCGATAGGCATTTCAAATATAGGTGCCGATAGGCATTCTAAATATAGTTAATGATAGGCATTTCAGATATAAATGCCGATAGGCATTTCAAATATAAGTGCCGATAAGCTTCCAAATATAGGTGCCGATAGTCATTTAAGATATAACTGCCGATAGGCATTTCAAATATAGGTGCCGATAGGCATTTCAATCATAGATGCCGATAGGCACTTCAGATATAGGTGCCGATAGGCATTTCATATATAGTTGCCGATAAGCAATTCAAATATAGGTGCCGATGTGCATTTCAGATATAGGTGCCAATAGGCATTTCAGATATAGTTGCCGATAGGCATTTCAGATAGAGATGCCGAAAGTCATTTTAAATATAGGTGCCGAAAGGCATTCCAAATATAGGTGCTGACAGGCATTCAGATATAAATTCCGATAGGCATTTCAAATATAGGTGCCGATAGGCATTTTAAATATAAGTTCTGATAGGCATTTTAGATATAGTTGCCGATAGGCATTCCCAAAATAGGTGCCGATAGGCGTTTTAAATATTGGTGCCGATAGGCTTTTCAATTATAGGTGCCGTTAGGCACTTCAGATATAAGTGCCGATATGCATTTCCAATATAGTTGCCGATAGGCAATTCAAATATAGGTGCTGATTGGCATTTCAGATATAGGTGTCGATAGGCATTTCAGATATAGTTGCCGATAGGCATTTCAGATATAGGAACCGATAGGTATTTCAGATATTGTTGCCGATAGGCATTCCAAATTTAGGTGCTGATAGGCATTTCGGATATATATGCCGATAGGCGTTTCAAATATAGGTGCCGATAGGCATTTCAGATATATATATATATATATATACATTTCAGATATAAATGCCGATAGGCATTTCAAATATAGGTGTCGATAGGCATTACAACCTTAGGTGCCGATAGGCACTTCAGTTATAGGTGCTGATAGGCATTTCATATATAGTTGCCGATAGACAATTCAAATATAGGTACCGATGTGTATGTCAGATATAGGTGCCGATAGGCATTTCAGATATAGTTGCCGATAGGCATTTCAGATAGAGATGCCAAAAGGCATTTCAAATATAGGTGCCGAAAGGCAATCCAAATATAGGTACTGATAGGCATTTCAGATATAAATGCCGATAGGCATTTCAAATATAAGTGCCGATAGGCGTTTCAGATATAGGTGCTGATAGGAATTTCAGATATAAAGTCCGATAGGCATTTCAAATATAGGTGCCGATAGGCATTTTAAATATAGGTGCCGAAAGGCATTCCAAATGTAGGTGCTGATAGGCATTTCAGATATAGGTGCTCATAGGCCTTTCAGAAATAAATGCCGATAGGCATTTTAAATATAGGTGCCGATAGGCATTTCAGATATAGGTTGTCACGTCCTCTTTGGTGGTAGGAAAAGAAAATATATTAGGTCGGTGCTGGAGTGAGTTCGTGCAATTGGGGAAATCGACTAGCTAATATGTAGAGTCGGTGAGAGGGGTGGGTCGGGGGAAGTGATCCAGCTCTCGTTCAAAAGTGGTTGGAGATTGGGCGCCAGGACTCCTTGATCCGCAATTTCCCTGGATCACGACCTACCGGAATCTAAGCAGGTCGGCACACATCCAAAGTACCTAGATGAATAAATGACGTAGCACAACCAAATTAAAGCAATTATGGATAGCTTGAAACGTAACGGCCAATTTATTTCAACAAAAAAAAAGAACACAAATAAAAAAAATATATATATATAATTATAAATGTTTCGATTAAATGACCCCAAATGTTGGCAAATAATTTTGCATACAAATTTCGCATATTAGTTCGCATATAAATTCTTATAAAAATTCGTATAAAAAAATTCACATATAAATTCACATAAAAAAAAATCGTATATAAATTCGCAGAAATTCTCAAAAATTCGTATTAAAAATTCGTCAGAGGTTTAGTGAAAAAGGAAAAAAAAATCTTCAAATACAATATTCTCCTAAATAATAATACATATACCCATTACACTATTGTATATATTCGCCGCCAAACTATAATTTGGTGTGATGTAACAAATTGACATTAACCGTAAAGGAAAAAAAAAACACATTGATGAAATCAAATTATAATTTGGTGCGAAGTATGCTAATCTATTCAATAAAATAAAATACATATAAAAATGGCGGTACAAAAAAATAGACATGCCGAATCATTTGCCTCGGTCGATACTATGACTCAAATATTTTTCTTTAAAAACTGAACGTTTTTAATATGGGTCCCTAGATTAGATATACTGAATCGTATCAAAAAGAAATTCGGTTCACAGAAATCTAAAGATTCGATTTACTGAAATTTAAAGATTCGATTCACTGAAATTACGGGCAGAAGGCCATCTTTAACACAAGCGTTCCGAATTATACAAAAATAAAAATACAAGAAAAATTGTTAATGAATTATACGCGGCGTAGTGAAATTAGCACGTTCAATAAAATTTTCAGCACTTACTGGTAGGTGAAGATGATGATTGGTAGAATAGAGATGCGTTGCAAAAAAAAAAAAGGTGTGGCCGACCTGTAGATTCGCGGCTTACAGCACGCACCGGGCTTGAGTTAATTCACAGCTGTAGAGATGATCGTGATGCCAATGAAGAAAAGGAAGCAACTATCTTCGCTCCAGGTTCCAGATACAGATACGGACGATGGATATTCCAAAAATTTGCAGCCAACAAATAGCCGAAATGCACTTGAGATTTCAACAGATCCGGAATCACTTTGAACTTTAATTTTGTTCCACAAAATATAAATTATGGAAAATCTTTCCAAAAATATTATAATTCACCTAACGTAATGTACGATGAAAATCACAGTTTCAACCAAGGAAACGACAATAAAAAAAAAAAATAAGCAAACACCTTATTCATTGACTAAAATCGGACAAATGTTCTAGAAAAACGATAAAAATCCAAAAATTGTCAGTATTTGACGAAATCACGTGACATTCAATCTACTATAGCTATCTCGTTTCATCTCATAGGGATCTCGCAATAGGTTGATCTCTGTTTTGTTCATCAGTCAAAATATTTAATTAAACTAAATGTTATTAGTCGTACACTTACAAACTGTTACAATCTGATAAGGGTAGTTCACCATTTTGTTGCCGCTAAAAAATTAAACACCAATATAATTATTTAAAATCCGTATAATACAAATCAAAATGTATCAAGGTGCCGATAGGTATTTCAGATATAATTGCCGATAGGCCTTTCAAAAATAGATGCCGATAGGCATTTAAGATATAGGTGCCGATAGGTATTCCAAAAAGAGGTGCTGATGGGCATTTCAGATATAAATGTCGATAGGCATTTCAAATACAGGTGCCGATATGCATTTCAGATATAGGTGCCGATAGGCATTCCAAATATAGGTCCTGATAGGCATTTCAGATATAAATGCCGATAGGCATTTCAAATATAAGTGCCGATAGGCACTTCAAATATAGGTGCCGATAGGCATTTCAATCATAGGTGCCGTTAGGCACTTTAGATATAAGTGGCGATATGCATTTCAGATATAGTTGCCGATAGGCAATTAAAATATAGGTGCCGATTGGCATTTCAGATATAAGTGTCGATAGGCATTTCAGATATAGTTGCCGATAGGCATTTTAGATATAGGAACCGATAGGCATTTCAAATATATGTGCCGATAGGCATTTCAGATATAGGTGCCGACGGGCATTTCAGATAAAGGTGCCGATAGACATTCAGATATAGTGGCCGATAGGCATTTCAAATATAGGTACCGATAGGCATTTCAAATATAGGTGCCGATATGCATTTCAGATATAGGTGCCGATAGGCATATAAGATATAGGTGCCGATAGGCATTTCAGATATAGTTGTCGATAGGCATTTCAGATATAGGTGCCGATAGGTATTTCAAATATATGTGCCGATAGGCATTCCAAATATAGGTGCTGATAGGCATTTCTGATATAAATGCCGATAGGCATTTCAAATATAGGTGCCGATAGGCATTTCAGATTTAGGTGCCGATGGGCTTTTCAGATATAGTTGCCGATAGGCATTCCAAATATAGGTGCTGATAGGCATTTCAGATATAAATCCTGATAGGCATTTCAATATAAGTGCCGATAAGTATTCCAAATATAGGTGCCGATAGGCATTTCAAATATAGTTGCCGATAGGCATTTCACATTTAGTTGCCGATAGGCATTTCAAATATAGATGCCGATAGGCATTTCAGATATAAGTGCCGATAGCCATTTCAGATACAGTTGCGGATAGTCATTTCAAATATAGGTGCCGATAGGCATTTTAAATATAAGTGTCGATAGGCATTTCAGAAAAAGTTGCCGCTACGCATTTCAAATATAGGTGCTGATAGGCATTTCAGATATAAATGCCGATACGCATTTCAAATATAGGTGCTGATAGGCATTTCATATATAGGTGCCGATAGTCATTTCAGATATAGTTACCGATAGGCAATTCAAATATAGGTGCCAATAGGCCTTTCAGAAATAGATGCCGATAGGCACTTCAGATATAGGTGCCGATAGGCAATTCAAATATAGGTGCCGATTGGCATTTCAGATATAGGTCTCGATAAGCATTTCAGATAGAGTTGCCGATAGGCATTTCAGATATAGGAACCGATAGGCATTTCAAATATAGGTGCCGATAGGCATTTCAGATATAGGTGCCGATAGGCATTTCAAATATAGGTGCTGATAGGCATTTCAGATATAAATGCCGATAGGCATTTCAAATATAGGTACCGATAGGCATTTCAAATATAGGTGCCGATAGGCACTTCAGATATAGGTGCCGATAGGCATTACAGATTTAGGTGCCGATAGGCATTACAGATATAGGTGCCGATAGGCATTTCAGATATAGTGGCCGATAGGCATTTCAAATATAGGTGCCGATAAGCATTTCAGATATAGGTGCCGATAGGCATTACAGATATAGGTGCCGATAGGCATTTCAGATATAGTGGCCGATAGGCATTTCAAATATAGGTGCCGATAAGCATTTCAGATATAACTGCCGATAGACATTTCAAATATAGGTGCCGATAGGCATTTGAGATTTAGGTGCCGATGGGCTTTTCAGATATAGTTGCCGATAGGCATTCCAAATATAGGTGCTGATAGGCATTTCAGATATAAATCCTGATAGGCATTTCAATATAAGTGCCGATAAGTATTCCAAATATAGGTGCCGATAGGCATTTCAGATATAGTTGCCGATAGGCATTTCACATTTAGTTGCCGATAGGCATTTCAAATATAGATGCCCTAGGCATTTCAGATATAAGTGCCGATAGGCATTTCAGATATAGTTGCGGAGTGTCATTTCAAATATAGGTGCCGATTGGCATTTGAGATATAGGTGCCGATAGGCATATTAAATATAAATGCGGATAGGCATTTCAGAAAAAGTTGCCGCTAGGCATTTCAAATATAGGTGCTGATAGGCATTTCAGATATAAATGCCGATACGCATTTCAAATATAGGTGCTGATAGGCATTTCATATATAGATGCCGATAGTCATTTCAGATATAGTTACCGATAGGCAATTCAAATATAGGTGCCAATAGGCATTTCAGAAATAGATGCCGATAGGCAATTCAGATATAGGTGCCGATAGGCATTTCAAAAAGAGGTGCTGATAGGCATTTTAGATATAAATGTCGATAGGCATTCCAAATACAGGTGTCGATATGCATTTCAGAAATAGGTGCCGATAGGCAATTCAAATACAGGTGCCGATTGGCATTTCAGACATAGGTGTCGATAAGCATTTCAGATAGAGTTGCCGATAGGCATTTCAGATATAGGAACCGATAGGCATTTCAAATATAGGTGCCGATAGGCATTTCAGATAGAGGTGCCGATAGGCATTTCAGATATAGGTGCCGATAGACTTTTCAGATATAGTGGCCGATAGGCATTTCAAATATAGGTGCCGATAAGCATTTCAGATATAGGTGCCAATAGGCATTTCAAATATAGGTGCTGATAGGCATTTCAGATATAAATGCCGATAGGCATTTTAAATATAGGTACCGATAGGCATTTTGAATATAGGTGCCGATAGGCATTTCAGATATAGTGGTCGATAGGCATTTCAAATATAGGTGCCGATAAGCATTTCAGATATAGGTGCCGATAGGCATTTCAAATATAGGTGCTGATAGGCATTTCTGATATAAATGCCGATAGGCATTTCAAATAAGGTGCCGATAGGCATTTTAAATATTAGGTCCAATAGACGTTTCAATTATAACTGCCGATAGACATTTCAAATATAGGTGCCGATTGGCATTTGAGATATAGGTGCCGATAGGCATTTCAGAAAAAGTTGCCGCTAGGCATTTTAAATATAGGTGCTGATAGGCATTTCAGATATAAATGCCGATACGCATTTCAAATATAGGTGCTGATAGGCATTTCAGATATAGTTGCCGATAGCCATTTCAGATATAGTTACCGATAGGCAATTCAAATATAGGTGGCAATAGGCATTTCAGATCTAGTTGCCGATAGGCATTCCAAATACAGGTGCCGATAGGCATTTCAAATATAGGTGCCGATAAACATTTAAAATATAGGTGCGGATAGGCATTTCAGATATAGGTGCCGATAGGTATTATTTCAGATATAGTTGCCGATAGGCATTTCAGAAATAGATGCCGATAGGCATTTCAGATAAAGGTGGCGATAGGCATTCCAAATATAGGTGCTTATAGGCACTTCAGATATAAATGCCGATAGGCATTTCAAATATAGGTGCCGATTGGCATTCTAAATATAGGTGCTGATAGGCATTTTAGTTATAAATGCCGTAATGCATTTCAAATATAGATGCCAAAAGGCATATTAAATATAAGTGCCGACAGGCATTTCAGATTTAGGTGCCGATGGGCTTTTTAGATATAGTTGCCGATAGGCATTCCAAATATAGGTGCTGATAGGCATTTTAGATATAAATCCTGATAAGCATTTCAAATATAAGTGCCGATCGGCATTTCAGATATAGCTGCCGATAAGCATACCAAATATAGTTGCTGATAGGCATTTCAGATATAAATGTCGATAGGCCTTTTAAATATAGGTGCCGATAGGCATTTCAAATATAGGTGCCGATAAGCTTTTCAAATATAAGTGCGGATAGGCATTTCAGATATAACTGCCGATAGGCATTTCGAATGTAGGTGCCGATAGGCATTTCAGATTTAACTGCCGATAGGCATTTCAAATATAGGTGGAGATAGGCATTTTAGATATATTTGCCGATAGGGATGACAAATATAAGTTCTGATAGGCATTTCAGATATAAATGCCGACAGGCATTTCGGATATAGGTGCCGATGGGCATTTCAAATATAGGTGCCGATAGGCATTCGAAATATAGGTGCGGATAGGCATTTCAGATATAAATACCGATAGGCATTTTAAATATAAGTGCCGATAGGCTTCCAAATATATTTCAAATATAGGTGCCGATAGTCATTTTAATCATAGGTGCCGATAGGCACTTCAGATATAGGTGCCGATAGGCATTTCATATATAGTTGCCGCTAAGGAATTCAAATATAGGTGCCGATTGGCATTTCAGATATAGGTGCCGATAGGCATTTCAGATATAGTTGCCGATAGGCAATTCAGATATAGGTGCCGATAGGCATTTCAAATATATGTGCCGATAGGCATTCAAAATATAGGTGCCGATAGGCATTTGAGATAAAAATGCCGATAGGCATTTCAAATATAGGTGCTGATAGGTATTTCAGATATAGTTGCTGATAAGCATTTCAGATATAGGTGCCGATAGGCATTTCAGATATAGGTGTCCATATGCATTTCAGATATAGTTGCCGATATGCATTCCAAATATAGGTGCCGTTAGGCATTTCAGATATAAGTGCCGATAGGCATCTCAGATATAATATCCGATAGGCATTTTAAATATAGGTACCGATACGTATTTCAGATATAGGTGCCAATATGCATTTCAGATATAGTTGCCGATAGGCATTACAGATATAGGTGCCGATAGGCATTTCAAATATAGGTGCCGATAGGCATTCTAAATATAAGTGCTGATTGGCATTTAAGATATACATGCCGATAGGCATTTCAAATATAGGTGCCGATAGGCATTTCAGATAAAGTTGCCCAGAGACTTTCAAATATAGGTGCTGATAGGCATTTCAGATATAGACGCCGATGGGCATTTCAAATATAGGTGCTGATGGCATTTCAGATATAGACAGCCGATAGGCATTTCAAATATAGATGCCGATAGGCATTTCAGGTATAGTTGCCGATAGGCAATTCACATTTAGTTGCCGATAGGCATTTCAAATATAGGTGCCGATAGGCATTTCAGATTTAGTTGCCGATAGACTTTCAAATATAGGTGCTGATTGGCATTTCAGATATAAACGCCGATAGGCATTTCAAATATAGATGCTGATAGGTATTTCAGATATAGTTGCCGATAGGCATTTTAGATATAGGTGCCGATATGCATTTGAGATATAGTTGCCGATATGCATTCCAAATATAGGTGCCGATAGGCATTCCAAATATAGACTCTAATAGGCATTTCAGATATAACTGCCGATAAGCATTTCAAATATAGGTGCCGATAGGCATTCCAAATATAGGTGCTGATAGGCATTACAGATATAAATCCTGATAGGCATTTCAAATATAAGAGCCGATAGGCATTCCAAATATAGATGCCGATAGGCATTCCAAATATAGATGCCGATAGGCATTTCAGATATAGTTGCCGATAGGCATTTCACATTTAGTTGCCGGTAGGCACATCAAATATAGATGCAGATAGGCATTTCAGATATAAGTGTCGATAGGCATTTCAGATATAGTTGCCGATAGGCATACCAAATATAGTTGCTGATAGGCTTTTTAAATATAGATGCTGATAGGTATTTCATATATGGGTGCCGATAGGCATTTGAGATATAGTTGCTGATAGGAAATTTAAATATAGGTGCTAATGGTCATTTCGGATATAGTTGCCGATAGGCATTTCAGATATAGTTGCCGATAGGCATTTCAGATATAGGTGTCGTTAGGCATATTAGATATAGTTGTCGATAGGCATTTCAAATATAGGTGTTGATAGGCATTTGAAATATAAGTGCCGATAGGCATTTCAAATAACGTTGCCGATAAGCATTTCAAATATAGGTATAGATAGGCATTCTAAATATAGATGCTGATAGGCATTTCAAATATAAATGCCGATAGGCATTTAAAATATAAATGCCGATAGGCATTTAAAATATAGGTTGCGATAGGCATTCCAAATATATGTGCCGATAGGCATTTCAAATATAGGTGCCGATAGGCATTTCAAATATAGGTGCCGATAGGCATTTCAGATATAGTTGCCGATAGGCATTTCAAATAAAGGTGACGATAGGCATTTCAAATATATGTGTCGATAGGCATTCCAAATATAGGTACTGATAGGCATTTTAGATATAAATGCCGATAGCCATTTCAGATATAACTGCCGATAGGCATTTCAAATAAAGGTGCGGATAGGCATTTCAGATATAGGTGCCGATAGGCATTTCAGATATAGTTGCCGATAGGCATTCCAAATATAAGTGCTGATAGGCATTTCAGAAATAATTGTCGATAAGCATTTCAATTATAGGTGCCGATAGGCATTTCAAATATAGGTGCCGATAGGCATTTAAGATATATTTGCCGATAGGCTTTTCAAATATAGTTGCCGATGGGCATTTTAAATATAGGTGCCGATAGGCATTTCAGATATATGTTCCGATAGGCATGTAAATATAGGTGCCGATAGGCATTTTAGATATAGGTGCCGATAGGTATTTCAGATATAGTTGTCGATAGGCATTCCAAATATAGGTGCCGATGGGCATTCTAAATATAAGTGCCGATAGGTATTTCAGATATAGTTGCCGATAAGCATTCCAAATATAGGTGCTGATAGGCATTTCAGATATAAATGTCGTTAGGCATTTCAAATATAGGTGCCGATAAGCATTTTAAATATAGGTGCCGATAGGTTTTTAAGATATAGGTGCTGATAGGCACTTGAAATATAGTTGCCGATAGGCAATTCAAATATAGGTGCCAATGTGCATTTCAGATATAGAAGCCGATGGGCATTCCAGATATAGATGCCGATAGGCATTTAAGATATAGGAGCCGATAGGCATCTCAGATATAGTTGCCGATAGGCATTTCAAATGTAGGTGCTAATTGGCATTTTCGATATAAATGCCGATAAGCATTTCGAATATAGGTGCCGACATGCATTCCAAATATAGGTGCAGATAGGCATTTCAGATATAAATGCCGATAGGCATCTCAGATATATTTGCCGATAGGCATTTCAAATATAGGTGCCGATAGGTATTTCAGATATAAGTGCCGATAGGCATTTCAGATATAACTGCCGCTAGGAATTTCAAATATAGGTGCCGATAAGCATTTCAGATATAACTGCCGATAGGCATTTCAAATATAGGTGCTGATAGGTTTACAAATATAGGTGCCAATAGGCATTTCAGATATAACTGCCGATAGGCATTTTAAATATAGGAGCCGATAGGTATTTCAGATATAGGTGCCAATAGGCATTTAAGATATAGTTGCCGATAGGCATTTCAGATACAGATGCCGATAGGCATTACAAATATAGGTGCCGATAGGCATTCTAAATATGCGTGCTGTGTAACGTTGTATAAAAAACCATATTTTTATACTTGTACAATTTTTTTTTCAGTTTCATATACTGTATTTTTTTTTTTCTTATCATTTAACTTTATATTAATTTTCGGCTATTATACAACCTTTTTATTTCATTTGACATTGCAGTTGCATTATCAATTTATTCTTAAAATATTTCTCATAGAAATATTGCACTTGTTTCTTGGTAGAGCTAAAATTAACATCTATAATTTAAAAGAATATTAATAAACTTGTGGTTTCAAATTGGAATATTTTTATTGAGCCAATTTAATATAAAAACTTCTTAAGTCGAAATTAATATAAAGTTAAATATCACATTAATTTTCTATCTTGTAATATACGTGAAACTAAATATATTTTATTAAAATTCTGTTAAATTATTAACGATTTATTTAATTCATATAATTTAATGAATTAAAATTAGAAGTATCGGCGACAATAAAAAAATATAAAAGTAATTATATAAAAGGGTGTCTACGGTACAGCTGATAGGCATTTCAGATATAAATGCCGATAGGCATTTCAAATAGAGGTGCCGATAGGCATTTCAAATATAAGTGCCGGTAGGCTTTTCAGATATAACTGCCGCTAGGCATTTCAAATATAGGTGCCGATAGGCATTTCAGAAATAACTGCCGATAGGTATTTCAAATATAGGTGCCGATAGGCATTTCAGATATAGTTGCCGATAGGCTATCAAATATAGGTGCTTCTAGGCATCTCAGATATAAATGCCGATAGGCATTTCAAATATAGGTGCTGATAGGTATTTCAGATATAGTTGACGATAGGCATTTCAGATATAGGTGCCGATAGGCATTTCAGATATAGGTGATGATATGCATTTCAGATATAAATGTCGATAGGCATTCTAAATTCAGGTACTGATAGGCATTTCAGATATAAATGCCGATAGACATTTCAAATATAAGTGCCGATAGGCACTTCAAATATAGGTTCCGATATGCTTTTCAAATATAGGTGCGGATAGGCATTTCAGTTATAGGTGCCGATAGGCATTTCAGATATTTAGGATTAGTTTTTCTTTTCGACGCTCTAGGTCCTCCAATATTAGGCATGAGCCCATACAGGGCTGTTGCAGTCCTTTTTAACTTTCTGAACAGTTCAACTGACATGTTCTGCGAATGTAAGCTTCGTATCTAACCAAACCCCTAAGTACTTTATTGCCTTCCTCGGATATACTAAAATGCTTGCACATTGAAATGTATAGGAGAAATCTTTCTTTTCTGTGTTAATAGTACTGCCTCAGTCTTTTCCGGAGCTAGATGTAGTCGCCTCTCTTTCATCCAATTAGCAGCAAGTTGTAAAGCTGTATTTGCAGTATCAATTAAAATCTGCTCCTCCTTTACAACTGCTACCACAGCTATATCATCCGCAAAGCCTATCATTGTGACACCCTCAGGTTATTCCATTTCTAGCAGGTCGTTGTACAGCACATTCCGGGGTTGGTAATAGCACTGATCCCTGTGGAACTCCACTATATATTTGACATACTCTTCGTGTGTCTACATTTGAAATGCCTATCGGCAACTACATCTGAAATACCTATCGGCACTTATATCTGGAATGGCTATCGGAACCTATATTTGAAATGCCTATCGGCAGTTAAATCTGAAATGCCTATCGGCACCTATATTTGAAATACCTATTGACACCTATATCTGAAATGACTATCGGTCACTATATCTGAATTGCCTATCGGCATCTATATCTGAAATGCCTATCGGCACTTATATTTGAATTGCCTATTACCAACTATATATGCAATGCCTATCGGCACCTATATCTGAAATGCCTATTGGCACCTACATCTGTAATGCCTATCGGCAACTATACCTGAAATACCTATCGGCTTCTATATCTGAAATGCCTTTCGGCACCTATATTTGAAATGCTTATCGGTACCTATATTTGAAATGCCTATCGGCATTTATATCTGAAATTCCTATCAGCACCTATATTTGGAAGGCCTATCGGCACCTATATCTGAAATGCCTATCGGCACCTATATTTGAAATGCCTATCGGTACCTATATTTGAAATGCCTATCGGCATTTATATCTGAAATTCCTATCAGCACCTATATTTGGAAGGCCTATCGGCACCTATATCTGAAATGCCTATCGGCACCTATTTTTGAAATGCCTATCGGCATTAATATCTGAAATGCTTATCAGCACTTATATCTGAAATCCCTATCGGCAACTATAACTGAAATACCTATCGGCACCTGTATCTGAAATGCGTATCGGCAACTATATCTGAAATGCCTATAGGCACCTATATCTGAAATGCATATTGGCTCCTATATTTGAAAAGAATATCAACACTTATATTTGAAGTGCCTATCGGCACCTATATTTGAAGTGACTATCGGCACCTATATTTGAAATGCCTATCGGCATTTATATCTGAAATGCCAATTAGCACCTATATCTGCCATACCTATCGGCACCTCTATTTGAAATGCCTATAGGCATTTATATCTGAAATGCCTATCAGCACCTATATTTGAAATGCCTATCGGCACGTATATCTGAAGTGCCTATTGGCAACTATATTTGAATTGCCTATCGGCAACTATATCTGAAATGGCTATCGGCACTTATATCTGAAATTGGCAACTATATCTGAAATACCTATCAGCACCTCTATTTGAAATGCCTATCGGCATTTATATCTGAAATGCCTATCAGCACCTATTTTTGGAATGCCTATCGGCAACTATATCTAAAATGCTTATCGGCACCTATAAATGAAATGCCTGTCGGCAACTATATCTAAAATGCCTATCGGCACCTATATTTGAAATGCCTATCGGCAGTTATATCTAAAATGCCTATCGGCACTTATAATTGAAATGCCTATCGGCATCTATATTTGAAATGCCTATCGGCATTTATATCTGAATTGCCTATCGGCGACTATATCTGAAATGCCTATTATCACCTATATCTGAAATGCCTATCGGCATTTATATCTAAAATGCCTATCAGCACCTATATTTGGAATGCCTATTGGCAAATATATCTGAAATCCTATCGGTACCTACATTTGAAATGCCTATCGGCAGTTAAATCTGAAATGCCTATCGGCACCTATATTTGAAATGCCTATCGGCAGTTATATCTAAAATGCCTATCGGCACTTATATTTGAAATGCCTATCGGCATATATATTTGAAATGACTATCGACATTTATATCTGAATTGCCTATCGGCGACTATATCTGAAATGCTTATTAGCACCTATATCTAAAATGCCTATCGGCATTTATATCTGAAATGCCTATCTGCAACTATATTTGGAATGCCTATCGGCACCTATATCTAAAATGCCTATCGGCACCTATATCTAAAATGCCTATCGGCACCTATATTTATATTTGCACTGATTTTTTAATCGGCACGTAGTGAAACATGTTTCATTACTTGTTATTGTATTTGAAATGCCTATCGGCAACTATATCTAAGATGTATATCGGCATATATATCTGAAGTGCCTATGATTGAAATGCCTATCGGCACCGATATTTGAAATGCCTATCGGCAGTTATATCTAAAATGCCTATCGGCACCTATATTTGAAATGCCTACCGGCAACTATATCTGAAATACCTATCGGCACCTATATCTAAAATGCCTATCGGCATCTATATTTGAAATGTTTATCGGCACATATATTTGAAATGCCAATCGGCATTTATATTTGAAAGGCCTATCAGCAACTATATTTAAATTGCCTATCGGCAACTATATCTGAAATGCCTATCCGCACTTATATTTGAAATGCCTATCGGCACCTATGAATGAAATGCCTATCGGTTACTATATCTGAAATGCCTATCGGCACCTATTTCTGAAATATCTATCGGCACCTATATCTGAAAGGCCTATCGGCAACTATATCTGAAATACCTATCGGCACAAATATCTGAAATGCTTATCGGCCCCTATATTTGAAATACCTATCGGCACCTATATTTGAAATACCCATCTGCATTTATATCTGAATTGCTTATCAGCACCTTTATTTGGAATGCCTATCGGCAACTATATCTGAAATGCCTATCGGCACCTAGAGCTTAAATGCCTATAGGAACCTATATCTGAAATGCCTATCGGTACTACATCTGAAATGCCTATCGGCACCTATATCTGAAATGCCTATCAGCACCTATATTTGATATGCCTATCAGCATTTATATCTGAAATTCCTGTCAGCAAATATATTTTAAGATGCCTATCGGCAACTATATCGGAAATGCTTATCGGCACCTAAATCTTAAATGCTTATAGGAACTTATATCTGAAATGCCTATCGGCAACTATATATGAAATGCCTATCGGCACCTATATCTGAAATGCCTATCGGCACCTGTAATTGAATTGCCTATCGGCAACTATATCTGAAATGCCTATCAGCACATATATTTGAAATGCCTATCGGCACCTATATTTAAAATGCCTGTCGGCATTTATATCTGAAATGCCTATCAGCACCTATATTTGGAATGCCTATCGGCAACTATATCTGAAATGCCTATCGGCACCTTTATCTGAAATGCCTATCGGTACCTATATTTGAATTGCCTATCGGCAACTATATCTGAAATGCCTATCGGCACCTGTAATTGAATTGCCTATCGGCAACTATATCTGAAATGCCTATCAGCACATATATTTGAAATGCCTATCGGCATAACTATATCTGAAATGCTTACGGCACATAAATCTATATATGAAATGCCTATCGGCACCTATATCTGAAATGCTTATCGGCACCTGTAATTGAATTGCCTATCGGCAACTATATCTGAAATGCCTATCAGCACATATGTTTGAAATGCCTATCGGCACCTATATTTAAAATGCCTGTCGGCATTTATATCTGCAATGCCTGTCAGCACATATATTTGGAATGCTTATCGGCAACTATCTCTGAAATGCCTATCGGCACCTTTATATGAAATGCCTATCAGCACATTTATTCGGGATGCCTATCGGCAAATATATCTGAATTGTTTATCGGCACCTATATCTTAAATGCCTATAGGAACCTATATCTGAAATGCCCATCGGCAACTATATCTGAAATGTCTCTCGGCACCTTTATCTGAAATGCCTATCGGCATATATATTTGAAATGCTTATCGGCACCTACATTTGAAATGCCTATGGGCTCCCATATTTGAAATGCCTATCGACAAATATATCTAAAATGCCTACCAGCACTTTTATTTGAAATGCCTATCAGCAACTATATCTAAAATGCCTATCAGCACATATATTTTGAAAGCCTATCGGCACTTATATTTAAAATGCCTATCGGCAACTATATCTGAATTGCCTATCGGGACCTATATTTAAAATGCCTATCGGCACCTATATTTGAATTGCCTTACGGCAACTATATCTGAAATGCCTATCGGCACCTATATCTGAAATGCTTATTTGGAATGCCTATCGGCAACTATATCTGAAATACTTGTCGGCACCTATATTTGAAATGCCTATCGGCAAATATATCTGAGATGCCTATCGGCACTTATATCTGAAATGGCTAACGGCACCTATATTTGAAAAGCCTATCGGCACCTGGCTTTACCTCGAAAAAAATAAAACCACAGTTTACAAATCGTGCCCAGAAAAAAAATTCTACCCCAACATTGCGTCTTATCGGTGCGAAAAAAATATTTGCGGCTGCAGGATTGTCTTCTGAACAAAAAGTGCATCTCGGCTACTTTTCGTATAACAACGCTTTACCTCCAAAAAAATAAAATCACAATTTACAAATCGTTACCAGAAAAGAAATTCTACCCTAACATTGCGTCTTATCGGTGCGAAAAAAATATTTGCGGCTGCAGGATTGCCTTCTGAACAAAAAGTACATCTTGGCTATTTTTTGTATAACAACGCTTTCGCCCCGAAAAAAATTAGATTAGAGTTTGCAAAACCTGCCTAGAAAAGAAATTCGAAAATTCGACCCCAACATTACGTCTTATCGGAGCAAAAAAAATTCTTGTGGCTGCAGAATTGCCTTCTGAACAAAAAGTGCAGTTGGGCTATTTTTCGTATAACAACGCTTTACATCGAAAAAAATAAAATCACAGTTTACAAATCGTGCCCAGAAAAGAAATTTTACCCCAACATTACGTTTTATCGGTGCGAAAAAAATATTTGAGGCAGCAGGATTGCCTTCTGAACAAAAAATGCATCTTGGCTATTTTCCGTATAACAAGGCTTTACCTCGAAAAAAATAAAATCTCAGTTTTTAAAATCGTGCCCCGAAAAGAAATTCTACCCCAACATTGCGCCTTATCGGTGCGAAAAAAATATTTGCGGCTGCCGAATTGCCTTCTGAATTAAAAGTGCATCTTGGCTATTTTTCGTATAACAAGGCTTTACCTCGAAAAAAATAAAATCTCAGTTTTTAAAATCGTGACCCGAAAAGAAATTCTACCCAAACATTGCGTCTTATCGGTGCAAAAAAAATATTTGCGGCTGCAGGATTGCCTTCTGAACAAAAAGTACATTGTGGCAATTTTTCGTAAAACAACGCTTTAGAGCCGAAAAAAATTAGATTAAAGTTTGCAAAGCGTACCCAAAAAAGAAATTCGAAAATTCGACCCCAACATTACGTCTAATCGGAGCAAAAAAAAAATACTTTTGGCTGCAGAATTGCCTGCTGAACGAGAAGTGCATCTTGGCTATTTTTCGTAAAACAACGCTTTACCTCGAAAAAATTAAAATCACAGTTTACAAATCGGGCCCAAAAAAGAAATTCTACCCCAACATTGCCTTATCGGTGCGAAAAAAATATTTGCGGCTGCAGGAATTCCTTCTAAACAAAAAGTACATCTTGGCTGTTTTTCGTATAACAACGCTTTAGCCCCCAAAAAAAATTAGATTGGAGTTTGCAAAACGTGCCCAGAAAAGAAATTTGAAAAATCGACCCCAACATTACGTCTTATCGGAGCAAAAAAAACACTTTTGGCTGCAGAAGTGCCTTCTAAACAAAAAGTGTATCTTGGCTATTTTTTGTTAAACAACGCTTTACCTCGAAAAAAATAAAATCACAGTTTACAAATCGTGCCCAGAAAAGAAATTCTACCCTAACATTGTGTCTTACCGGTGCGAAAAAATATCTGCGGCTGCAGGATCGCCTTCTGAACAAAAAGTACATCTTGGCTATTTTTCGTATAACAACTTTTTAGCCCCGAAATAAATTAGAATAAAGTTTGCAAAACGTGCCCAGAAAAGAAATTTGAAAATTCGACCACAACATTACGTCTTATTTGAGTAAAAAAAAATGCTTTTAGCTGCAGAATTGCCTTCTAAACAAAATATGCATCTTGGCTATTTTTCGTATAACGTTTTACCACAAAAAAATTAAAATCACAGTTGACAAATCGTGCCCAGAAAAGAAATTCTTCCCGAACATTGCGTCTTATCGGTGCGAAAAAAATATTTATGACTGCAGGATTGCCTTCTGAACAAAAAGTACATCTTGGCTATTTTTCGTATAACAACGCTTTAGCCCCGAAAAAAATTTAATTAAATTTTGCAAAACGTGCCCAGAAAAGAAATTAAAAAATTCGACCCCAACATTACGTCTTATCGGAGCAAAGAAAACACTTTTGGCTGCAGAATTGCCTTCTGAACAAAAAGTACATTCTGGCTATTTTTCATATAACAACGCTTTTGCTGCCAAAAAAATTTAATTAGAGTTTGCAAAACGTGCCCAGAAAAGAAATTCGAAAATTCGAGCCCAATATTACGTCTTATCGGAGCAAAAAAAATACTTTTGGCTGCAGAATTGCCTTCTGAACAAAAAGTGCATCTTGGCTATTTTTCGTATAACAACGCTTTACCTCGAAAAAATTAAAATCACAGTTTACAAATCGTGCCAGGAAAAGAAATCTTACCCCAACCTTGCGTCTTATCGGTGCGAAAAAATATTTGCGGCTGCAGGATTGCCTTCTGAACAAAAAGTACATCATGGCTATTTTTCGTATAACAACGCTTTAGCCCCGAAAAAAATTAGATTAGAGTTTGCAAAACGTGCCCAGAAAAGAAATTCGAAAATTCGACCCCAACATTACGTCTTATCGGAGCAAAAAAATACTTTTTGCTACAGAATTGCCTTCTGAACAAAAAGTGCATCTTAGCTATTTTTCGTATAACAACGCTTTAGTACCGAAAAAAATTAGATTAGAGTTTGCAAAACGTGCCCAGAAAAGTAATTTGAAAATTCGACCCCAACATTACGTCTTATCGGAGCAAAAAAAATACTTTTGGCTGCAGAATTGCCTTCTGAACAAAAAGTACATCTTAGCTATTTTTCGTATAACAACGCTTTAGCCCCGAAAAAAATTTAATTAGAGTTTGCAAAACGTTCCCAGAAAAGAAATTTGAAAATTCGACCCCAACATTACGTCTAATCGGAGCAAAAAAAATACTTTTGGATGCAGAATTGCATTCTGTACAAAAAGTGCATCTTAGCTATTATTCGTATAACAACGCTTTACCTCGAAAAAATGGAAATCACAGTTTACAAATCGTGCTCAGAAAAGAAATTCTATCCTAACATTGTGTCTTATCGGTGCAAAAAAAATATCTGCGGCTGCAGGATCGCCTTCTGAACATAAAGTACATCATGGCTTTTTTTCGTATAACAACGCTTTAACCCCGAAAAAAATTAGATTCGATTTTGCAAAACGAGCCCAGAAAATAAACTCGAAAATTCGACACCAACATTACGTCTTATCGGAACAAAAAATATACTTTGGGCTACAGAATTGCCTTTTGAACAAAACGTGCATTCTGGCTATTTTTCGTATAACAACGCTTTACCTCGAAAAAATGAATATCACAGTTTACAAATCGTGCCCAGGAAAGAAATTCTACCCTAACAATGCGTCTTATCGGTGTGAAAAATATATTTGCGGCTGCTGGATTGCCTTCTGAACAAAAAGTACATCTTGGCTATTTTCGTATAACATCACTTTAGCACCGAAAAAAATTAGATTAGATTTTGCAAAACGTGCCCAGAAAAGAAATTCGAAAATTCGACTCCAACATTACGTCTTATCGGATAAAAAAAAATACTTTTGGTTGCGGAATTGCCTTCTGAACAAAAAGTGCATCTTGGCAATTTCTCGTATAACAACGCTTTACCTCGAAAAAAATAAAATCACAGTTTATGCGATTATAGCACAAATTTTCGTTGTACACGAGTAGCGACTATTGCGTTTTTATTAATTTATCAACTAGTAACTGTTACAAATGACAAAAATATACGTTATGAGACCATGCTTGTTTATAATGCTTATCTATGTCGCCCAATTGACATGATATTGTTTTCTAATTGATTAAAATAGCTCCGATTTTAATTTTGAAAAAGAGCTTGTAACCACGGTGCGGAGTCCGCAGTGACGTAAAATCAATCCTCGCAGCCAGTGCGACTGCCAACACAATTCTTAGCAGGCAATCTAGCAGCAAAATCGGCAGCTGACCAATAATAAGCTTGTATTAGTATAACTTGTATGTATGGCCGTGATTATCTTAAGAACTATGCTACATAGACATGGATTGAACTATTACTATATGGTTTAGGATTGTATGAAGAACGACTATAGTTAAGGTGCACTGTAGGGAATAACATCAAATTTAAGGACACTAAAAAATAAATCAAAAAATATTAAAAATTATGTTGACTTTTAAAATGGATAATTGCAACTTATGTATTTAGTTTGAAATGCAATATATTATGACGAGTTATATTAATAACGAGCGATTAGAGAGTTCTAACAGTAACATGAGTCATAGCCGATGTTCATATAATAAGTACATTTACTTCTAATATTTTTAACAATTCACGTTCGGCCATATAAACATCTACGTGGAGTGTTCTGCGCCTGCTTTGTTTCTCTGTCGCAAATATGGATTTAAATGGCAAGTGATATAACTATTAAAATGGTAAACTCGCATTACTTTAGTTTTATATACGCACTAGTGCGAAAATGAGTAATTTTGCAATCTCTATACAAGCATAGAAAACAGCTCGTACAAAAAATAATTTTACTTTCGTTTTACAATCACCTTACCTATCTAAAATTTAATAAGGAGTCGATGTAAGTAAATAAATGAATATTATTAAATAAATAACAATTTATTTGTAATTGCTTGTTTTACAATTAAGTCAAAAATACAAATATAAAAACCCGGGTCGCAGTGCCAAAACCCTGCCGACAATATAGTGTATTGCTACAGGCAGCGTGACTTTATTATATGAATTTGTTTGTTTTTGGAGAAAATAAAAAAATTGAAACCCTTAATACACTCCTTAAAATAATATTTTTTCTTAATTTCAATATTTCGTCTCTGTTTTATCAATTCATCATCTGCACAAAATTATATACCTACAGAAACTTCAGTAAGTATAATTTTCTAACCGCAAACGTTTTCATAAAATTTATAAGTTCGGTCCTGTCGGGCCGATTTTGTTAAAATTTTAGAAGCACCTGTTGATTGTTACTACAAGGTTAAATTTCAATTTTGAATCAATTCCGAGAATATTTTCGGTATTTTTAGGGCCCAAAAGAATTTTCAACCCCTAAATACACCCCTTATAATGGTCCGATTAGGCCCATTTTAAATAGGCTTCGTGCGATGATGGATTCCAGGGTGTGGTCTAAATTTCGTTCAAATCGAATAAGACCTTCGAGAGTTATCGTGCTCACACACTCACACACATATATATATATATATATACATACATACATATATATATAATTTTTCCAAAAATGGTGCCAAAGTGTTTAGAAGGATATGAAACGTCGAGAAATTTTGGTCCGACCCCTAGGTCCCGCCATCCGACCGACGCCAATAGTGTATATTATGCCATATATGGCAATACACTAATAACGTTTAAGCCTACAATATTACAATGTCACAGGCAATACTATATTTTTGACTCAAGAATCAAATCTACTCAGTGTTATGTCTGATCGAAATTAATTTCATTTTTAAATTTTTGGATTGACTAATATAACACCATAGGTGTTATTTTAGTCAATCCAAAAATTTAAAAAGATAAAACATAGTTTTATCTTTGCATGAATGTCTTCAAAATTATATTGCCTACGAATGTTTTCATGAATTAGTTGACTGTATTGCCTGTATTTTTTAAACTTCCTTTATTATACAGTAGAGTCTTGTTAATCGGGACTAGATGGGACCGATTTACGTAGTCCTAAGTTTTTAACCTACGAACTGATGTAGTTTCATCAAAATAAAACATTTTCACTACATATTATAAATTAAAGTCCCCCGCCGTATTCGGACTAATTTCTGAAACTGCCGCACAGATTTTCATGCGGTTCTCACCAATAGAAAGGTTATAGGCTATAATTTATGAACATTTTGCGAAAATAAACTACAGGTATGATATTTGTAAATGAAGTTAGAAAAAATCGTCCCTTCTAATGTAAGGGCATCCGTGGCATGTGCTTTGCAAATAGTTAAACAGTGGAATATGTCCTCACAAAAAGTTCTAAAAAAAAGTCCTCGATAGCATATTGTCTATCTTTTAAGGTTGACTCACAATAACCATTTTAATTTATGATTTTCAAATTTGGTCTAAAAAAATACCTTATTTGCGAAGGTGTTTTTACCGACATAATATTTAAATAAATATGTTAGTCATCTTAAGTATTTAAATAGACCAAAATTGCCCTTTACACCATTTAATTTAGATTATTAGGTAAATTACAAATCCAGGCGAAGCCGGGCCGGGTCGCTAGTTGTAATTAAAATTCAAAATTTATTGATCGTACAGTATATACTACAAAAAAAATCATGTCCGGCTTAACCAGAAAACCGGACTAGCGGATTCCGCGATAATTAAGATGAAAAATTCTTTTAATCAAATCAATTAATAAAATTCTCTTTATCCAAGTAACATAGCGTGAAACTTTAGTATAGACTTGTACACCATGACAACCTTTAAGAGTTAACGAAACAAGACCAACAACTGTATTACCCCAAAGTAACGGTCCTCCTGAATCACCCTGTAAAAGAAAAAAAAACATTGAGTCAATAGCGTCAGTGTAATATTTTACGTAAACTGCTAATTACTAATCTTTTACAATAAAAAATGTCAATAACTAGTTCAAATTATTAACAAATATATTATGTGAAATTAAAAGCCACTTCAATTTCATAATATAAATATTTCTTTTTTAAATTAAATAAACACGTAACAATATCGTAGACTAGCATACATTTTTTTAACAATAATAATATTTTTGCACGACTCCCTATAAAATAGATGCTTTTCATGACTATACAGCGATTGTAAATTGACCAAGTAAAGCAACAGTAATGCGATTTTACCAATTCAATAGTTATATCTCTGTCAATTGCCATTTAAATCTATATGAGCAAGAGAGACAAGCATAAACACTCTACATATGTATCCAATATGGACGAACTGAAGTATCGAAAATAATACAAATATACTTATTATATAATGTGAAAAATACCTATTTTACAGAAGATGCGTGCAATACCTAAATGTAGTGTATATCTCGAACGTAATACTATTACGACTGTTACTGTTAAAACTCGCTACCTCTCGTTTTAATGAGTCACTACTCGTACATAACAACTGCATGCATGTTTTAGACACATGAACTACTATTATACGTGCCTACTAATACTTGATAATGAAATTAAAACTATAATAATATTATGCATTGTTTTTATAACATGATGTCAATATTTATAACTCTTTCAAAAATATAGATAGCTAATGAAAAATATTCCACAACAAAACAGATACAATGTTGAAAGAAAATATCCAATATAAATACCTATACAAAAATTTCAGTTATTTTTACTAAATATTGGTCGCCAAACGTCAGTATTGTTAAATTGACTAAATTTTCAATTATTCACATTTTCTGTTGAAAGTGGGTATATCAACATTTCGAAATATGTGCACGATATAGAATTACACAAAAAATGGATTATTATTTTATTTGTGCTCGGAAAAATATTGTTATGCTTACTTGGCAAAATCCTGTCCTGCCGCTTGTTGGAGATTTGGCACACATTTGACCTTTATATATTTGCTTCTGCCAGTCTCTTGCGCAAGATTCACTAGATACACTGTAAACTTTAGCGCATTGGAGACGATCGGCTTTATTACCAGACTAAAAATTGAAAGCACTTATAATAGACCAAGAGCTCGAGACAAAAAACGTAAGAGCTCTAGTATTTTAAACTTATATTATTAGGGTGTAAATAAATATACAAATCAGCAAATTACATGGCGTCGGTACTTCTATCAGCTATTGACTGAGTTAGTTCTATCAAAATGAAGTCAGACTGTTTTTTGAGAAATTTCAATCTGTTTATAGAACAATTTTCAACTTTTCCAAAATACTTTAATTGACTATAGTTTTTTTTTTACATCTAAGAACATCAACGATAGTTGGTCCCATACTTGATTTGCTAACTGTAATATTATATTTATTTACACCCTAAACATAAACTGATATTAAAATATTAGTTTTTTCTAAACTTATGCACGTTTTTTTTTCAAGAATTGCTTAAAACAATGCCTATAATTAGCATACATATATACTACCCGCGAAAGTAAAAGAATTATTGACTTTATTTCTTTTTTGTCCTTGGTAATTAATATAAAAATGATTTTTCGGGAAAAAGGACTTTATTTATAAGTAAAACACTTAATATTTTATTTTCAGCGACATTTCGTTCCTTGTTTGGAGCTTTATCAAGCTTTAAATGTTATGATTAAGTAGATATAAAAGATAATATATACATGTGAATATAAATTTGAGTTTAACAATTATTAATACAAAGTTTATAATAATTTCGTTTTTTTAAAAAAATGTTTTTTCAGTTGATGTTCAAATTAATTTGAACATCAACTGAAAAAACAGTTTTTTAAAAAAACGAAATTATTATAAACTTTGTATTAATAATTGTTAAACTCAAATTTATATAATAAATAAATAAAGTCCTTTTTCCCGAAAAATCATTTTTATTTTGTAAAAGAATTATCACAATTACACAAAAATCCGTATGATGGTTACGTTTTTAAAATGATTATTTTTTTATACATTTATAATATTTGATCACAGCATTTTACTTACGGCTTCATATCCCCATCCACAAACCTTCAATTCTGTATGTGGATTGAGTTCTAAGTCATGTTTTGGTAATCTACAAGAATTGGTTTTATGATTGAATTTTAACGGTTTGTCCAACTAAAAACAAACATTAAATAACATTAATGTTTTAATTAATCAAAATACAGTCAAAATCTGTTATAACGACATCGAAGGGACTAATTCAGTCATAAAAACCGATAGTCGTAACAACCGGTGATGTTTTAGAGGTACAAAGTAATTTTTTATTAAGTATGTATAGTATTATTGAATGTGTAGGTATATATAAATCCGTAGATATTAAAAGGAATAATATTCACATTATCATTGTCATTTTTCTGTATTCATAAAATCTGTAATTTTAGTCTATTTGGAACACGTCTGTGCATACGAATTTTGTTTACAATACAGCTGGTCCTTCTAACAGATATAATTCGCCGAAGATACGAAGATATTACATTAAATATAGTCGCTTGTGGTATGTCGTAAAGAGCAATGTCGTAAAAAGCAGTGTTTTGTATAAGGCGGTCATATAGCATTCAGCCAGGACCTATGATTTTGGTCAATATAACCGGTATGTTGTTCTAAACGAAGTCGTCGTAAACGGTTTTGACTGTAGTTTTTATCATTAATTTAAAAAAAAAAAAATATATCATAATACAGAATGTTTCTAAAATAGGCTTCCCTACAGCGTGTGCCGTGTAGTATTCATCAAAGTAAGTAAAATAGTCCATATGTTTATATAGTCTACAACGCAGGGAGTAAAAAGCCCTTAAGATGTACTAATCAAATGGTTTTTTTTTTTATACCTAGGTATTACCTATTTGATTTTTTTTTCTAGTTTTACCATAAATGTAGAATAAACAAAGAATACCTTTTTTACATAAAAATGACTAAAAATTAAAAAAAAATAATTTCGTCTGAGCCCCTTTAAAACGATTCCCTAAAAGTATGTTTATATGAACTTTTTAACTTACTTTGATGAATACTACCCATTTAAAAACACCTATATATTTTTCTGTAAAATGTATTGTAGATGTTGATTTTATTAGTGTATTTGCCATATGGCAACATACACTATTGGCGTCGGTCGGATGGCGGGACCTAGGGGTCGGACCAAAATTTCTCGACGTTTCATAACCTCCTAAACACTTTGGCACCATTTTTAAAAATGTTTATATATATATGTATATATATATATATATATATATATATATATATTTAAATATATATATATATATAATATATATATGTGTGTACGCGCAATAACTTTCGAAAGAGTTAATTGATTTCAACGAAATTTGGCCCACGTGTTGAAATCCATCACCGCAAGAAGCCTATTTAAAATGGGCCTGATCGGGCTATTTTAAGGGTAGTTTTTAGGGGTTGAAAACTGTTTTTGGGCCCAAAAATACCGAAAAAATTCTCCGAATCGTTTCAAAATTGAAATTTAACTTTTTGGTAGTGATTAAAAAGTGTCCCACAATTTTAATAAAATCGGCCCGACAGGACCGGATTTACAAATTTTATGAAAACACTAGTTTGCAGATAGTGACTTATTTATTGAAGGGTGTATTTAATTCGGTGTAGACGTTAGATAGATAATAATATTACAATTAAGAAAAAAATGTTATTTTAAGGGGTGTATTAAGGAGTTAAATTTTTTATTTTGCCCAAAAACAAACTTAATTTCACATAATAAAAGTATAAAACCACACGGCCCTATACAAGCAAATACACTATATTGTCGGCAGGGTTTTGGCACTGCGACCCGGGTTTTTGTATATTGTATTGTTTAACTTTTGTAGTGTGACAACATAATAGTACCATTTGCCAAACGGTGTTCATACAGTTCGGTCCCCGCCGGCTAAACTGTATAGCTTTACTGGTTAACTGGAATCACTATTTACCATACATATATATATTATAAATTTTGCATACTTCTGCAATGTGTAGTAAGGATGAAAAATTTACGCTTTTTTATTGTAGCCATTTTAGCCGGTTAATTAATAACATGGCGATTTTCAGTTTCCGTTTCTTCGAGCAACAAAAAGCAAAACAACAGAAATGGAGGAATTAAACTAATGTATTTATATTTATGTAGATTTTGGTTATAAAATTATGACTGATTATTTATCTCAATATTACGGCTGGAATTTGTGATCATGCGCAAAAATTTTCTGCGTAAGTTAATAATAATGATAATGAATAGCCGCTCATATTTAACCGATTAGCTGATTATAATTATTAACCATTTTACATCACTACTGTGTAGTGTAAACGGTCTTATAAGTAGTACACTAAATTTTGCCGTGCAACCTTTGAGTAAACAGTGCATAAGAAGAGTTTAGCGACACACTCATATTTTTTTCTTATTTGAGACTCTAAATTCGTATTTTAAATTTGCCGTTCAACCCAGGGACACCTTTATAAAGTTGTAAAATACATTAATCTTTTACCCTCAGAATGGCAATATCGTTTTCTGTAGCACCTTCTGGACCTCTGGCATTTTTGTTAACAATTATTTCACTAACGTTTGTAAGGCAGTGATTCTCTGAACGTTTTGTGCTCCCCGAATGGACAGTAATATCTTTTGCTTTGTAACTGAAAAGATAAAAACGTTACATACCTCAAAACTACTATCTTGCAGCGTGAGTGGATTCTATCTACCAAAAAAAAAGAAATCAGCATCTTTCAAAATATTATAATAAAAATTGCGGTAAATGAATAGCGATGCTTAAAAATTCAGAATATTTTTCATTAACAGTTCGCTGTAATTAGCAAATTAA
This sequence comes from Venustoraphidia nigricollis, assembly GCA_034508555.1. Taxonomy (NCBI): domain Eukaryota; kingdom Metazoa; phylum Arthropoda; class Insecta; order Raphidioptera; family Raphidiidae; genus Venustoraphidia; species Venustoraphidia nigricollis. The sequence continues at coordinate 186,746 of JAVRKA010000071.1, forward strand.
TCTTTTAGTATTTACAAGCACGCATTGGTGTCGCTGTAATATAACTTATTACGACACCAGATAAACAATCTACTACTACAATATATAATTTTGCAATAAGTTTTTTGTATAAGAAACAAATGAACATATACTCATATTCCTCTAGAAGAGAGGAGTATGACTAGATGTTCATTTGTTTCTTATATAAATTATAAATGCAAAATTAAAGTGTAAATTTTAATAAATAGCTCAAAATTGTACGTAATGATAATCATTATGTACAATTTTGAGCTATTTATTAAAATTTCCACTTTAATTTTGCATTTTCTGAGAACATTTACCGTAGTAATGTATATTTTTTTTTCATACCATCAGAAAGTAGAGATTTCAAGGAACAAAAAGCCCACCGACTTTTTTAAAAAAGCAAACATTTTGACGTGAGAATTTTCGATTGAAAATTAGGGTGCTTTTTCGATATTATGTCAAAATAAGGTGAAATAATGAATATTTTAAATCAAAAAAATTACTGTGTGTTTGGGACATAAAAAGGTAAGTTTTCACCAAATTTCGTGAAAAAATAAATTTTTTTGCAATAGATAAAAATAAAAAACCAAAAACTTGGTTATTTGAATTTTTCACATAAATTTTGAGGTTACGTGAAAAAAGTGTTAAAACAAAAGTTGTAGATATTTTTTTTACCTACAACTTTGCTATTTAACTTTTTTTCATAGGACTTGTAGTTTTGCCGGAAATCGAGATAAACCGTTTTTTACCCTTAAAAACTCACCCCCTTCCCCTTCCCGACCACAGATCGACCGTAATTTATTTTTCCTTTCATTTTTGTTATATTCTCTACCTTTTCCAATGGGTTTCATCCTACTAGAATTTTTTTTGGTCTCACAAATTATCGACCCTGGTCTAATATGGCAATGTTTAGAATCGGATCTTCCCACATGCAAGAGCTATTAATATAGGTGAAATTCAGAAAAAAAAACTCTATAAATATAAAAACGCTAAGAATCATTAATCAGTTATATATTTATAAGGTTCCCTAAAAAACATAGTTTCTTAAGTTCATTTATTCAAAAAAAAATGAACCCAGACTAAATTTACCCATTGTGCTCAAAAAACGGACCATAATGAACTATTAGTCACCTGGGCAAAATAGGCTACCAAAATTATTACGAATATTTAAAAACTGAAAACGTTTCTTCGGGCTCAGTTTTTAGATGCTCGTAACAATATACATACATATCCATAAGGTCCTGAAGAGAACACGATTTTATGTGACGAGACGAATTGTTATGTTAGTTAATGCTCCACCTATAACCGGTCCAACACAGTCTATTCAAATAAATTCTAAAGAATTGTTTTGTATATCTAATAGTTATTTAGATTTTTGAAAAAAACACATCTTTGGGAATAGCACCCCCCCCCCCCCACCTCCCACAAAAACACAACAAAAGTGAGATGAGCGTCAATTTTTAAGCTATAAAGGTTTTATTATTAATTTGTCTAATTTAAAAAAATATATTAATTCAAATCGGAGTAGTTATTACCGGTTGGTTTGTCGTTACTCCACTATAAATAAAACAATTCAATACCGAGTTATCACGCACAAAAACTTATTATTATTTTTAGAAAAAAAGAATTACTTACTTTTTTGCGCAATGTGCCGCCGTAATAATATGAAGAGAATCAATTATCACCGCATCACAATAGTATTGGTTAAACATTCTCAAATATACCTAAAATTTATATTAATACACAATAATTATTTCATATTAAAAAATTGTATTTAGTTTATTTCCTTAAATTTATTAGTGTCTTTGCCGTAATATTATACAATATACCTACGTATATATAGCACATAGCTACTGAGATACATTTTAAATGCAAAAATACAAAATAAATTTTTCCAGACATCAAAAATATTAAAAACGACAAATGTTTTAATTTCTGACCCCTTTTTTTAATCATATTTTTCTATATTTTCACAAATAGCCCCATTTCAGAAAGTCAGTTGAAAACATTTTTCAGACTTTTTACGAAGCAGGTCCGATTGGCGAAATTATATTCTCGATAATTAATAAATAAAGGCCTCGTAGATTAAAAAGAATTGATTTTGTCGATTATTATAATATCGAAGCAGAAAGTACGTACTTTTTGCTTCAATTTTAAAGCAGAAAGCCTAACATTTATTCACTGCTGGAATTACTCGCATGCCGAGTGTAACGGCCGGCCGAAACAGTTTCTCGTGTACACTGATACGAAAGTACATAATTTCGATCGTGTATGAAGAAAAATAGTATACACCATACGGCCAAAAAGTTGAAATTTCTGCCTCGGACATCATGTTAAGGCGCAGTGCAGGAATTTCAACTTTTTGCCCTTACGCTATAGAATACTATTTTACGCAAATTGCGTATCAAATAGCATCTTCTGTATAATCTCGCATAAATAAACGATACATAATATTCACCACTGACTTTCTCGCTGAGGATGCATCGTACGCGAATCTTTGTTTATCAGCAAAATGTCCTTTCTCGAAAAAAGACAATTTACTGTGTTCTTTCCCGATTTTTTCCAAAACAACATCACTCTGACCGGTCGTTAATGACATACGAATTGTTAATCGAAATAATTTTAGCCGTTTTCCAGTAAAACGCACAGTTCGATTTTCGTTTATTATTCTGATTTTTTCCCAAACAAATGAATAACGGCATGATGTGGCTTCAAAATTGTTAGAACCGTTTTCGATAAAACAGCTATTTTGTTTTTGGTCATCAGTAGGTAAATTATTTTTATTTTGGGGAGTAGAGAGAAAAAGGAGAACACCTGAGAAATTCATTAAAAAAGATACGGTTAAAATTTGGTTTCAATTCGTTGAGCGGTGGTTCGTTATAAGCCTCTACATATATGGACGAAATAGCGAATTCGAGTTTTTTCATCACAATAAGATTTTCTTCATTACTAAAATAGCTCAAAAATTAAAAAAAAAATAACTTGCACATAAAGTGACTTTAACGATGCGCAAAGTGAGCGGTGAGTGAACGCGGCGCGGCGGAGTTTCCTCACGAACCATTTGGCCAAAATTAATTACATTTACCAACAAACAATGTGAATTATTAATAGCAACCGTATAGTTTGTTGAATCTTCCTAGATTTATCACTTTAACCTAATGATTTGGCTATTATTAATAATAACCGATATTTAATAATAGTCACCAACTAACTATACTGACCGTAACACATACAAATTACGAATCATCACCGCCAGAAGCGATGCGATAACAATTCTAAGACCAGTTCTGAAACTCTACGTACAAAAAATGGAATATTATGAGTAGGTACTTACAATACAAGGAACTTGGAAAATGCTAGAACCTTCACCATCTCGGATTCCTGCAGAAAAATATTGTTTAAATATTATTACAAAGCAAAATTCTGGTAAAAATTAGAATTTGCTATTTTAAACAAAAAACTAAGAATTAAATTTCATATTTTTACCTTCAACACTAACAATTGCTACAAATAGCAAACATGCGAAATTGAATAAAATCCCCATTGTCAGATTCACCAGGTACTAAAGAAACGAAACTGATGTATGCTTAAATAGTGCTGTGAAAATATAATTTATATTTTTTCCAACACGTTCATAATTCGTTAGCAAATCTTATCTGAATATTAAGAATAAGAAAGTAACACGTAGAAAAAAAACATACTTATCTTGTAATAAAATTCTTGTATAATGGTAAAAGACACTGTTATGATATGAATGTATAAATAATATAAACCCAAATCCATGAAGGGGAACAGAGGATGAACTTGACTCTCCAACTTTCGGAATCAGTGTGCAAATTCACTAATTCATTTGGGACTTCTGAAATTTATTAATTTAAATATCAAATTGGCAAATTCCTTTATCATCTCAAGTCTCAAATAATAAACTTATGAGCAACTAGAGGAAATTTAGGATTCTTAGATTTATAAAAAAAAGAAATATAAGGTCATGAATGAATGATGAGGGGTTTGATGACCTAGTGATTTTTAAATGTGAGAAAGACCTTTCTGATAAAATAACCCTGCAATCTGTGAGCGACTCCGAGCTTAATTAAAATATTGAAGAATAAAACTTTTTGAGTAATTATTTTTTGCCGACCCTGTATAGCGATAGTACAATGATCCCTTCAGCACTAATGGCGCAAAGTAAAAGAAACGGAGTCGAGCCACCATTTCCATAGTAATTCATAGTCATGACGTGTACAACCGCAATCTACAATATTAGATCTTTGTTAAAAAGTCAAATGTCAAAAATGTACTGAAAATAAAATGAAAATCAGCTATTTAATAGGAGGTACGTGCAAAAAATACAGTAGAATATATTTCAAACGTAATGATATTACGACTCGTGTGACTGTTAAAACTCGTATGGAACATATACTCGAATAACAGCGAATACGTTCAATATACATAAACTACCATTTTGCACACGACCCTATAAAATAGCTGCTTTTCAAACCTGTACCTGTAATATCAGACTTGTGAAAAATACTTTTTAAAAGTATTTATATACAAGTACAAATACTCTGACTTCATTGAGTATTTAAATACAAATACAAATACTTTTGTTCCTAGAGTATCTGAAATACAAACACAAATACTTTGGAGTATTTGAAATACAAATACTTGTGGTCATGTCTACGAAAATATTTTTGAGCAATAATTATTTATTATATAAGCGAGTGTGAAAGCTCAACTTATTAAAAAAGTATTCTTAGGCAAGTATATAGGTACTTGTAAAAAATACTTCTTGATTTTAAGTACTTAAGTACAAATACAAAATTACTTAACTGACAATTTCTTATTTGGAAATTATTTTAATAATAAGAATTATTTGAATAATTTATATGTAATTGTATATATTCTTGACTTGAATTATTCATTTATCATTCATACCTACAAAAAAATTACGTTAAGAATTTGAAAAATCAAATAAAATACCAAAAAATTTGTATTTAAATACAAATACTTTTATTGAAAAGTATTTAAAATACAAATACACATACTGGAAAAATATTTGTATTTGTATTTTGAAATACTTTTACTCAAATACTTCACAAGTCTGTATAATATAGCGGATATGCATTATGCAATGACACATTTAACACTACAATGGTGTAAAGTTGCATCTACTAAAAAAATAAACGTAGTCGTACTATCATCTCCATACTAAACCATTATCCAACAGTATGAGAATACAACGCCTGTAAAAATTTATTCTACAATCTACACGAAATATCGCAAATAAAAAAATGACATCAACTTCGTTAGGGTGCCAATCGAAGCATATTAGAGTCAGTATGCCTGAAACAACTTTTTTCTAAATCAATCCAGCCGTTTGTTTTTGTATACCTAAACAAAAAAATTACCGCAAAAAAGTAAATTATAGGTTTTCTTGAAAAAGATAACGGATCGAATTCGGTCTGGTGGCAAAAATAAATGATTTATTTAATGATTATAATGCTCACTTTTCAGTATTATTATTATTACTATGTCCACGACGTTATTGGAGACGTCAGCCCATTTTGCCCATTTTGATATACTATACATCGCTACTTCACATGTAAGTATTTGTATAATTATTGATATGTATTATTTCACTGTATATTATAATATGTGTATTATTTACTGTATAATATCTGCTTGTGGGTGTTAATGACAAAAAGTCGAAACACGTCTACATATTTAAATAAGAAAATTAAAATATTATTACTAATTTTTTTTTATTTTTTTTAACGGGAAATTGGACTATTCAAATTTAATTTAGTTTAACTTTATTAAATTTGAATAGTCCAATTTCCCGTTAAAAAATAAAAAAAACTTATTAATTATAATGGACGTGAACAATATTGAGAATTATTACTAATATTAAATGTGCATCAAGGCCGCTTAATTTTAATATCTCATGATTACATATCTGACAATTCAATATTATTTTAAAAACTTATCGAAACAATAAAAAATTACGTGCATTACTGGCATGATGGACGTGTGTTTCGTACGTGAGACGTAGTGACGACGACAAACTAAAGTTTAATAATGAATAAAGCCTAGGCTACATTCATGTCGAACCTGGTCCAATACTCATTGACAAATATTTGTTTCCCTCTACTCCAATAAAGCACCAGCAGCATAGATTGGTTACACACTGCCCTAATGTTCCTTTTGAAATATTTGATTTCAGAACACTCTCTAAGAATACTTTGACTCAGTTATGGCTTGACTTGAGTGTGGCCTCAGCATAATGCGAATGTAAACGTGATAAGGCGAGTACCTCACGCTCTGAAAAACTTAATCGGAAATTAGCTCAGGAATTAGGACTATAATGTAATAGTGGATTGTATCCTACTGTCGTAATGGGTTATATTCCGACGAGCTGTAACATTATGTTGAAAACAACGAATAGTTTTAACAGTTACAACGAGCCGTAATACCACTACGCACGAAGGATATAATATGGTATTTTTTCGTACTAGCCTCCTATAAAATAGCAGATTTTCACTTAATTTTCAAATTGTTTGACAGTTCACTTGTGAGCAAACGTCACGTGTATTAGTCTATAGCAATTGGGAACCACTGCTATAAACTGGCGACCCACCTCCCCTTATCGGAGCCACCTGTGTGACTGTGTGAGATAAATTGTCAGGGGCGTAGCTACCGCCGTACCTGCCGTATCAATTATATGGAGCCCCCGGGCCACGGGGGCCCCCAACGTGCGTAAGCAAAAATTAATAAAAACTTCCCAATTTTTTTTTATTTCGGAAATGACAAGTCAAAAAAAGCAATTTCTTTTTTTCCCGCGTAAAGCGTGCGTTCAAAAGTTGGCAACACCCTACATCGGTTATCGCGGGCTGCGGGATTTCCCCGTTTAAGTAATTTACTTCAACGGGGGAAGGGCCCCCAAACAAATTTTTATACGGGGCCCCGCCAAAGCACGCTACGCTTCTGTAAATTGTATCCTGAGGAAGGAGATGGGGCTACATTGTCTCAAAAAAAAAAAATACCAGCCGTGAGGGGCGTCGTATATTAGAACTCTACAAGTGCAACCCTTGAGGTCTACACGACCAACTTCCCAGTATGATCTTAACAAATTAGACCCGAAAAATCGTTTCCAGAAATTCTAAAATAGTTGGAAAAACCAAAAGTGCACACCCCGCTAAGTTTTAGAGTGATGTCACACAACTTACTATATTCTACTTGTCATATCCTTTCATTTGTTTTTAAAGAAAAAAGTAATCCGCCATTTTGTTGTGGCCGTTATTTTGTTTAGACCGCTATTTTGTTTTGGTCGACATATTGATTGCAAAATAAAGCCACAAAGCTTACTGTATTCTACTATTCTATGGAGGATAGAGGTAAGGAGAACCATCTCTGTGTATGAAAAAGTGTCCGTAAAAACGCGTCCAATAAGGGTGGCGCTGCGGTGGCCTACGATAAATTTTAAAGAAAGCGCCAAACGTAATTAGAATAAGATAGAGAAATAAACAAGGACCGAACAATAAATATTTGAACTCAGCAAACTTCACTCCATTTACAACAGATTTGTTCGTATCGTAACTTTTCGAACGCCAGCGCTATTCTGGTAGGTACTGGAAGCTTTATTGTCAGTATACAGCGGGACACTTTTTCAACTTTCCCCCCATATACTATTCATACCCGTTCACTGAATATCGAGGGGGTTATAAAGAAAAAGGTGATCCGCCATCTTGTTTTGGCTGACATATTGGAAGTCACACTGCTCATTGTATTCTACTTGTCATATCCTTTTATTTGATACCCATGTGGAGGGGGTTGTAAAGAAGATGGTAATCCGCCATTTTGTGGTGGCGGTCATATTGGACCACAGTTATTGATAATCTCTTAATCTCTAATATTGATAAACTCTTAACAATGATAAAACGTGACGATTGGCACTATAACGAAGTCGGTATCATTTTTTAATTTTTATTCCCGCGATAATGGAACGAAAAAAGTTATCGTGTACGTACATACACAGACACACACGCGCTCACACATAGACTTCTTCTCAAAATGTTGTTCTGATGCTATTTTCACTAAAAAATTTTCAAAAATTTTGAAAACCACGATTTTCATCATCGGACCGATTTCAGTAACTTCCCTATGGATTGGGAAGTTAATAATGAGCCTCACCCTCATAAGCTCACATAAGAAAGTTAACTTATTTTGTTTTTAATATTATTCTCAACTTTAATTTTTTTTATATGTGAAACTAATTCATAATATTTACACATACTTATCAACACACTATAAACTTCTGTCCTTGTCAGTTTCATGTAATTTGGAAGACAAACTAACTTCCCCTTTAGGGGTCGATTTTATTTCCCCTCGATTTTTTACTTTTTTTGAACAGATACGTCATTAAAGAAATTAAACTTCAAAAAAAAACTTGAACGGGGTAAAATAGAGGATGAAAGTCTAATCTATCATCACGCAATATCTCCGGAACTATTGGACCTACAAACTAGAAATTTGGCAAGCGTGTTTCTTTTGTTGAGTAGAGATCCGCTAAGAATAAGTTTTACAGAAATCGACACCCAAGGTGGAGGGGGTTGCGGGGGCGCTATAAATATAAAATTCCCGTTTTTGAACAATTAGACCTGCAGACTTAAAATTTAGCAGGCATGCTTCTTTTGTTGCGTAAAAACACGCTAAAAATGAATTTTGCAGAAATCGACTCCCTGGAGGGGGTTGTTGCTGGGTCGTTATAGATAAAAAATTCCGGTTTTTGAACTATTATACATGCTGACTTAAAACTTGGCAGGCATGTTTATTTTGTTGAGTAGAGTTCTGCTAAAAACGAGTTTTCAATTTTCAAAGTGTGCTAAAATTAATTCTTCTTCACAGTGTTGAATGTTGCCTTTTTTCTTTGAAAATGAACCGTATACCTTTAAATTACTATTTAAGTCCCTAAATGTTATTGAATAAGGCTGTCGCCTTTCTGGATAAAGGTTCAAGTATTCTGCTTGAGCCCACGTGCTATTTTTGTTAGGCTGAATGTATGCGCAAAAATAGCCTGTTTCTCCAAATTTGAGAATACTTGAGCCATCTTAGAGAATAAATCAAACAAAATGAATTAGCAAAACTGTAGCGATCGCTCGACAGATTGTTAACCTGTCGATATGTATTTGTTTCAACAAATTTTGTTTTACACGGCACACTTCGATCGGTCAAAAAGCTATTTTGGTCAGTTTTGTAGCTTCTGATTGGTTTAGATATAGGATATGCTCTGTCAAATTATTCAGAAAAATAAGCAGAATTCGAACATCTGAAAATCAAAAATGACGTCCATAAGGAAAACCAAAGTTCATGTCAATATCTCATTATGTAGTGGAAATAAAAAAATTAAACCTACGCCACTGAAAAGACCTTAAAAAGTTATCAAAGAATGGTTAATGAAATTTTCAAATATCTTCATAAATAAAAAAGGTATGGTCAGTTTTCATAAATGGCAATTTTCACTATTTTCTGAATAAATTTATAGGGTGTCAAAATTCAATTCTTTTTTCGACGGGGCGTTAATGAACACAATTTTCTGTACTACTTTGCCCATTTAACCGACTTTCTATCTCCACTAATAACAAAGTTACCCATGTTAGCCAACGTCGGTTGAGACACCCTGTATATAGGCATGCATTAAAAATGAATTTTCCTAAGATCGTCTTCTGAGTGGAAATGGGGGAAATAAATAAATAAATATTTCAAGCTTTTTAGGTTCAGCCCAGCAGCTAATGAAACCTGTAATAAAATTCATCTTATTACTGTTCTTTTTAGCTGTGATTAAGCATTAAGCTTTACAAAATTTGGCTTCCTGCTTAAAAATGTCAAATAAGATGTATTTTTACCCTAAAAACTGAATAAAAAACGTGATTATTTCATTACAGCACGCCACAAGATTTCGAATTACGTGAAGGCAAATTAACATTTTCAAGTTTTTTCTTTACAAACGTATGTCAAAAATGCTGATAAATTTAGCTTGCTCGATAATTTTTTCCAAATTTAATTTTTTCTGTACAAGCATTAGTGAAAACTTCTGTGAATTTTCTCGTTTTTATTCGATTTTAAACCGTTTATTTAGATCAAATAAGCTGTAAAAACTTGGCTAAAAGTCATATGGAAAGAATGGTACATATTTCTAGTTTATTTTGTAAGCATTACTATCGTTTGAATAAGATTTTTCATAGAAATTAGAAGTTTCCGAAACGTGAGTACTTGCACTTCACATGAACACACACATCCGCTACACATGACCGCTAGTATTAGATAGGGCTGCGTGGATGAAAAAGAGGGCATATTGAACAGCTGGTAAACAGTGCCTTTAATAAATTGTTATAAAAACATACAATTTGTTAAAAGTATGAAAAAATAACAATAATTATTTTTTCTAAATGTCATGTGAATGTACTTTGTCATTATCGCCAACGCATTTTATTTGCAAATATTTATTATTTTATTAGTAACTAGCGGCCCAGTCTGGCTTCGCCCGGATTACCTATTACAAATGAGCATATGATGCAGTAAACTTTCTTATAGAATAACAGGCGATGCCCGGTGTTTTCTGTTTATTATTAGTGTATTTGCCATATGGCAACATACACTATTGGCATCGGTCGGATGGCGGGACCTAGGGGTCAGACCAAAATTTCTCGACGTTTCATAACCTCCTAAACACTTTGGCACCATTTTTAAAAATGTTTATATATATATATATATATATATATATATATATATTTTGATGTTCTCTTGCGTAGACGGACTCCCACTTGTTACAACACTGTCTTGAAAAGAAAAGAAAAAAAGACAACAGTCGAATCTGTGTTGTCGGCGTCGCAGGAGGATATCTGATCTTAAGTTGCTGGGCCCGTTTAGTTTATTTGACAGATAATTTGATATCCGCCTACGGGCGTCCGATCAACACAGACCCTTAAGACAAAAAAAGGTAAACAATCGTGTTAATACTTAGTTATATTTAAACGTGTTAATTACTAACGGAACAAATACTTAAATACTACAGACAGAACGGACCACAATTCGCAAAATACCGACTTAAACTACGGAACAGAAAACAGATACGTCTGTATCCTTCAAATACCGGAACAGAGAGATTTTACTTAACTAATATAATACTATTTTAATTATAACTAACGGAGCAGATACTTAAATGCTACAACAGACGGAACAGACAACAATTCACCAAATACCGACTTAGAGCGATGACACACACAGCGGTTTGCGCCGATCGGCGGCCGACTCGGCCGCCGAGTCGGCACATGTTAGTATGTGTTTTAAATGATGCAAAACACACACTGCGCCAATTGTCGCCCGGCGATAAAAAGCCGTCTCGGCACGTAGATTACAACAAGAAACGCGCGCGGTTTTATTACTGTAAGCGGCGATTGTTTACATTGCTTTGTATGAATCATGACACACACATCGGTTTATGCCGCGTTTTTTTTATAAACTTAGCTACGAAACTATGCATTTTCAGTATTCAAAATGACTGCGAATCAAACATTGCAGTTTTTAGAGGCGACTCTGGATATAGAAAAATTAATAATCGAAGTGCAGAATCGTCCAGCATTATGGGACATGACTCAAGGAGATTACAGTGATAGAATCAAAAGAAAGCAGTGCTGGGAAGAAATTACAGATGTTTTTAGTTTGGGCAGTGATCTGACTTTGGAAGATAAAAAAAAATTAGGTTTGTAAATTTTGTTTATTAAATATAAGAACAGCAATATTTAAATTGAATATAATACAATAGTAAGTAGTCATTTATTTGAAAAATAGTGTGCATATTTATCTCTGGCTGACAGTGCTCTGGTATTTCCTCTATGCGAGTGAGGCTGTAAACTTTCCATACTACTGCTTGGTGGTATATTTGTTTCTAGAAAAAGTTCTTCACCTCTTCCATCTCTTGTTCTTACAAAATTATGTAGCACACAGGCAGCTTTTATAATGCTATTAGCAAAATCAATGTCAACATCAATAGGTCGATGAAATATTCGCCATTTGTTTGCTAAAATTCCAAAGGTACATTCAATGTATCGTCGGGCAGTGGATAATCGGTTATTAAAAGCTTGTTTATCTTCTGTTAATTGTTTTCCGCCGTACGGTCTTAACAAGTTTTCAGACAAAGGAAAAGCTTCGTCGCCCAAAATGACATACGGAAACTTTTCAGTTGAATTTGGCAAAAGACGCGGTGGTGGAATTCCTAATGAATTGTCACATAACTTATCAAATAGTGAGGAATTTTTAAAAATGCCAGCATCACTCGATTTGCCGTAGGACCCGACTTCTATGTACGTAAAGCAGTAGTTGGCGTCGCACATGGCAAATAACACTGTAGAAAAGTACCCTTTGTAATTAAAATACATGGAGCCGCTATTAGGTGGCTGTTTAGTTCGAATATGCTTTCCATCGATAGCGCCAATGACATTAGGAAAGTGTGCACATTTTTCGAATCCTGCTGATATGTCTAAGAATTTCTGTGTAGTTAGTGGAGGTATAGTCGTTTTAGCAAGAGAAAACCATATTGCTTCACAAACTTCTTTAATAATATTACTACTAGTCGACCGTCCTACTCGAAACGTATAGTGTAGTTCAGTTAAAGAACATCCTGTAGCCAGATATCTGAAAAAGATAACTAGTGTTACATAAAATGTTGATAACAAATACACTGTAAATTTAATCAAGATCAGCGATCTATAACCGTTACAAGACCTACATATGTAAAAGCTTTAATTAGTGAAGATATTTCTTTATAACTTGTTTTATACATAAATATTTTACTATTTTTATTTTTTAGGAGATATATTGCATAAAAAATGGAAAAACATAAGAGATCGGTTTGCACGTGACATTCAAGAACGAAAAGGCAAGAGTGGAGACGGAGCTCGCAAAAAACTTCCGTACATGTATTCACACCAACTTGAATTTCTAAGGGACACGGTGACACCAAAAAGAACAGTTAGTTTGTTCGCCGAATCCACCTCAGTTCAAGAAGAACGTGAAGAAGAAGAAGAAGAACACGATGGCGACGAAGAAGAAGATGAACCTCAGGGAGCTACATCTGCGTCTTCAACTCGTTCTTCTACACCCAACGTTTTACGTACACGGGTTCCACAGGTGGGCAAAAAAAGACTGCATCCTGTTGAAGACAAGATTTTACGTACATTGGACAGGTACGAGAACAGAGCAAAAATTGTGAAAGAAAATGTTGAAGACAATGATAATCGACACTTTCTGCTGTCTTTGGTGCAAAGTCTTACATCATTACCTCGACATTTAAATACAAGTTGCAGAATTGAAATTATGCAATGCATTAACAAATACGAAACTATGAGCCATCAGCATCAGCATCAGCAACTATTACCATATCTACCAACAACTCACTCATATCCACATCATGGGCAATATAATCTACAACAGCAACATCAATCGCAACAAAAACCAAACCAACATCACGTACAACCGATGCACCCCACACAAATGTATGTCCAAAATCAACTGACATCACATCAGTATCCGCCTAGGGCATCTGTGACTCCGAGGCCAACTCAATCTCCAGCCGAATCTGCTGCATCCTATATTTCTAATTTTAACGACGAAACTGATTTAATAAGTAATATCTAATTACATTTTTCAAAATTATTTTGGTTGATGTTTTTATGGTTCGTAAGTGTAATCCATTATTTTTTATTTGTTTGAGTTTATTACATTTTATTATTGCCTATGCATTATGTATTTTCAGTTTTTTTAGTATATTTTCGAAAAACTCAAAGAAATATAAAATTTGCTTTGGGTTTGGGCGAATTTATTTATTTTATTTTATGTAATGAGATTACCTAATAAAAATCACTTTAAGTAATGTTTTTTTTTTTCACTTACCTAAGAGTTATGACCAATTTTTCTTCTGGTGGAATACAGTTTCTCATACGAGTGTTTTTCTTTGTTATTTTTTGTCTTATACAACCTAGTAATTCATCAAAAGAAGTCATTGACATTCGAGTAAAATTAAAAAATTTTTCTTCATCTTCCCGTACTTCAGCATAGAGGGTGTAAAAATGTCCTTTGGTTTGACGGTCGTTAACGATTGGGTGCACCCACATACGTCGATTCTTTTTATTTCTTCTCATCCAACGTAAGTATAGCAATCCCAAAAGTATCACAGATTTTATATCATCATCCATTTTGAACAAACACACTGGTTCTGCAGCAAAAACTGACCGCTTCGTCGGCACAAACCGCTGTATGTGCCAATGTGGAGCGGCGGCCGACTCGACACAAAACCGCTGTGTGTGTCATCGACGTCTAGGCGGCCGAGTCGGCCGTCGATCGGCGCAAACCGCTGTGTGTGTCATCGCTCTTAGACTACGGAGCAAAAACAACTACGTCTATATCGTTCAAATACCGGAACAGAGAGAGTTTGTTATTTTATTATTTTCACGAAACCGTCACCTAGCAAACATATTCATTACACAACAATGTCAGGCTTTATTGTTCGTTGCTAAGTGAGGCATGATATCGTAGTAGCCACGGATATCAGAAAATGCAATACCGAATCACAGCTACCTATAACTGTTCAGATATAATTAAATTATTAACTATTTATTTAATTAACTATTAAGGTTATACTATATATTCTGGTGACATATGGGCATAATGTCACAATATATACATATATATATATATATATATATATATATATATATATATATATATATATATATATATATATATATATATATATATATATATATATATATATATATATATGTGTGTGTGTGTGTGCGGGCAATAACTTTCGAAAGAGTTAATTGATTTCAACTAAATTTGGCACACGCGTTGAAATCCATCACCGCAAGAAGCCTATTTAAAGTGGGCGTAATCGGGCCATTTTAAGGGTAGTTTTTAGGGGTTGAAAAGTGTTTTTGGGCCCCAAAATACCGAAAAAATTCTTCGAATCGTTTCAAAATTGAAATTTAACCCTCTGATAGCAATTAAAATGTGTCCCTAAAATTTTAATAAAATCGGCCCGACAAGACCAGATTTAGAAATTTTATGAAAACGTTATTTTGCAGATAGTGAATTATTTACTGAAAGGTGTATATCATTTGGTATAGAGGTTCGATTGATAATAATATTGCAATTAAAAAAATGTTATTTTAAGGGGTGTATTAAGTAGTCAATTTTTTTATTTTGCCCAAAAACCAACTTAAGTTCGCATAATAAAGCCACATTGCCTGTATTAGCAAATACACTATATTGTCGGCAGGGTTCTGGCACTGCAACCCGGGTTTTTTTTAATAGCCGCTACCCGTGGCTTTGCACGCGATTAAGATAAACCACGGCAGTAACAATGGTAGTCTCCACCATGTTACTATCTTACCTCGCCGCGCTGCGCCCCACTCGGTAGTATCAATTTTAAATATTCTTTAAAAATAAGTTCACAAAATCATTAGAGGATATTTAGAAATTAGAACCAGTTCATAAAAAATAACAAAAATATTTGAGGAGGAGCAAATATTAACAAAATATAATCTCATGTCAAAATCCGAAGCCCACAGATGGTGTGTGTAACTAAACTCAACAATATAAATTATGAAACTCTCTTATTCATCACGCTAAAATCAAAAAGAGCATATTTCATTTTAAAAATTTTACACCTAAACATAGTAAACAGTATAATTATTTAATCAAAATTATACAACCATTAATAAATAGACAAACAAAACTTATAAAAGCTAATCACTCTTTCAATACGATAAAAATAGCAAATAAGACAATTGTTATAATAGGAATTATATACCAGTACTTTTTGAATAAAGAAACTTCTTCATTTTCATAATATTCTCGCTTTTTCTTGTATTTCTTTTTAGAATGAAATTTCTTTTCAAATTCCTCTATTTCTCTTTGGTTTTTCTGTTCCTCTTCAAGTTTCTTTTGTTGAAGTTCTAATTCTCGTGTTTTCTTAAGCTCCTCCTTTTTTTGCAAACACACCTCATCACATTCTACAATCGCGTCACCATTTCGTACCATTTCACAATGGAAATCTTTCTTTAATCTTCGACACGAGCAATAAACTTTAACTTTTTTGTGACACAGTTCCTCTTCCGGGCACGAACCCGAATGGCAATTACTTTTGCATCGATGACCACACGGATACTGAAAATCCAAAATTATAAATTTTTTAAACCGACTTACATAAAGAAGAAGGTTATCGGTTTCACGCATATGTTTGAATAATTCACAAAAACTTGAAAAACTTACATTTTTGGGGCACTGATTTCCGCAAGACTTAATACGATCTTGATTTTCCATCACGGTCCATTCTCCGCATGGTACGTACAGTTGATTCAAACCACAATGGCATTT
This sequence comes from Venustoraphidia nigricollis, assembly GCA_034508555.1. Taxonomy (NCBI): domain Eukaryota; kingdom Metazoa; phylum Arthropoda; class Insecta; order Raphidioptera; family Raphidiidae; genus Venustoraphidia; species Venustoraphidia nigricollis. The sequence continues at coordinate 203,183 of JAVRKA010000071.1, forward strand.
GATACGCATTATGTGTTTGCACGGCGGGCACAGGCCTGGATGACACGGTTTTGGACAACTATGTGTACAGCCTCCAGGTCTCGGCTTCAAACAACCAGTTTCGCATGACTCACAAGTAGTTCCCGCCTACAAAAAAAGAAAATGTTGAAAATTCCACAATAATAAAATAACCGATTAATTTTAGTCACAAGAATTAAATTATTACCAATTCACAAATAAATAGCTAGTAGTTTGCCATGAATCATAATATTATGAAACACTCATTGTTAACATTATAATGCGATATTAGAAAAAATTACTATTCAAATATCACTGTCGGGACTCAAACCCGAATCTTCCACTATCGCTGCGGCTGAATTATCATTTATTCTACAGTGACTCATCTAAACAATCAACATTTCTCATGACAAAGCATATTTGCAACAGTATTCTACATCCTCCGAGAGCTAATTTGACATTAAGTATGCTTAATGCTTATACATCATGAACCTTCACTCAATAGAGATGTTGACTATTTTTGGGAAAGTGGCTCTAATCGTGCATAAGTACCTAATATAGCCACAAATATTTATTATTTTAATTTAAATACGACTCAAGCTTTAAAAATCATGTATTTTAAATTCTGTTTCAAAACGTCAATACTTGTCACGTGCCTGCTGTAACGTCAAATATTAAATGTTGCTAAACTGATAATTTTTTCGTAATTGTTGTCATAGTAATTTTGGAATAAATTACACACTCTAAATATTAACCAAACAATGAAGCCTTTTGACAAAGTGAACAGCGTCGTTCTCTATGACAGCGTTTGACGATGTTTATTAACAAGTGACGTCATGCAGTCTGATTGGTGTTCGTTGTCACGTGATTTGAGAGTGATTTAATTACGTTTTACTTATTAAATATTAATTAAAATCCTTAAAAATAAGGAAAAATATAGTGTTTTTTATTTCAATCCTAGAAACTATCACTTAACGTTAAAATTATGTTTTTATTTAAATACAGTCAACATCCCCTATTGAAAGCTAGTGCAAGAGTAAATCGATGGTGAAATTTTTCCTATTATTAACATCGGAAATTTCGTTAATAGCTATTTATTTGTAAATAAAGACCCTTCAATTCTTGTGACCATAACAAAATCATAAGTTATGAGTTATGATTATTACCAATCTTAAACTATACAACTGCAACATGAAGACTTTTTCATTCTCGACTTTCTCATTTATTGTATAGCATTTCATGATAACCAAATGGCACTAGCAGGCTCGAAAAGGGATTAATGATATTAAATTTCTCCAAAACAATCAACTGCTTACCATAATTTCATCCGGCGCATTTTCAATGACATGACACGATCGATTGCAGCTGTGATTGCCACATTGCAACAGGCGACCGCAGCTTCGTTGACACGACGAAGGTTGCGATAAGTGACAAGGCCAATCTGCAGTCTCGTGTCCACCCAAACAAGTAACAGGCACCGGCACAACACACTTCGGACACGGAAGACATTTGAATTCACGTTGCGAAGCATTATGCTGCTCAAAAGGCACCGATGGTTTGTCTTCGACTTTTACTGCAGAATGACACGGCATTGGGCACAGATGATCACAAGAAGTTCGTGATTTATTACAGACCTGGTTGCACGGAGGACAGCTGCCAAAATGGCAATTATGCGCTTCTCTTTTCGGATGATGACAATTGGGAGGTGTCCTACAAGAAAAATAATAATAATAAATTGTATTTTTTTCCGGGACAAATACATTTTGCATAAAGGAAAATTATCAAGGTTACAATAAATCACACGTTACAAAAATCATTAATCGTGTACGGACAGGCATTAATTAAATATTTTTTAGATTTTTTCTTTAATAATACATTCGCCACTATTTCTGTTAAATAATTGGGACGATGGTTAAAAACTTTAGCACTACTATAAAAAGGACTTTTCATGTAGAGCATCAAATTAGGCTTTTGTAGTAAAATACCATTTTTTGTTTCTTGTTGAATATTGATGTGAGTTGCTATTATATTTATTAGAATTTTCCCAAACGTTCATTACCGCATGAAATATATATAGAGCAGGTAAAGTGAGGATTTTATTGTTTACAAAGATGTTTATGCCTGATTCTCTGTGTTTAAGCTTGAAAATAATGCGCAAAATTTTCTTCTGCAGTATGAAAACACGTTGTGTTTCAGTAGAGTTTCCCCACAACAGGATGCCATAATTGATGTGAGGGAATATAAATGCATAATACAATGAAAGCATTTCTTCAACTTAACTGTTCCCGACATACGGCGTAATATATATAAACATTTGGAAATTTTTGCACAGCAGAGCGCCAAGATAAATGTTTCTCAATTACAACACCAAGATAATCAAAAATGTCACAGTTTTCGATGATTGCAATGTCGATAACAGCCGTTGGTAAAATAGAGAGATGAGACTGTCTAGTTCGAAATAACCAGTTCTAATTATCAGTCCATTGATTGAACACCAGTCAGTCATGGAGCTAACAGCAATTTTTAACTTTTTTCAAGACTGATGGCATCTTTCCAGGAACATAAAAAAAAGATACACCCTAATATTGAACCTTGCGGCACGCCATTGAAAACGGGTACCTCAAGCGATTAAGAATCGCCAATAACCACAGTCTGGCAACGTGCTTATTTAATATTATTATGCCATGCAGTTTATAATGTTACGGCTTAACTTACCTGCATAGTTTACTGCACCGTGGAGGGTGGGTTTTCTTTTGTTTACCACACGGTACAGTGATTGAAGTCTGTCCACAACGACATTTCACGGTCGCAGTTCGTGGACATGGATAACACGGACCTCTATGGCATGCCGAACTACATTTGTGGGCACCGCAGCGTAAAGTCTTATCGCATAATTTATCACAAGGTGGACAGTTTCCGTCACAACACTATAAAATGTTTAAGACATAAATCAAATAGGTACTGGAACCCTTTCTAAATCCACACTTTTCTAACGTGAATTATTCATATTGCAATGCTGATTTTATTGTAAAGTGCTATTTAAAATAAAATGGTGTTCCACAAATCGATTTTCTCAGTTCAGGTCTGTTGAATGAATGAATAATAATATTGTGTTGTCTATAATTTACCGTCTATTTACAATATTATTATTATGAATGACTGTAGATTATGGACACTCAACATCAATTCAATGTCGTGTCCTACGGGTGATATTTATGACAAAAGTTTACATAATGTCACTATTATTATTAGGTATGAAAATATCTACTGCCACTATATGTATAGCTTTAAAGTACAAATAATTCCAGATGAGAAGTTACAATTTGATTTAGAAGGAATGTTAATTCTACTATTGATGAATATGTGGGATGCACGTTTATCTTAACAGCAGAATATAGGTTATGAAATCAGACTTATTTCAATTATATTCGATGACAAATTTGACAAAATTGACTTTACCATCGTGTACTGCAGACTTTTAAACGACCTCGTGCTGAGTTGTAGATAAATTCATAGGTTAGGTTATTTTTGACAGCCAATTGTATCATTCATGTTTTGTATTTTTCGGCAAAATGAAAAAAGAGCAATATCAATCCATAATTCGTTTTTTATACGAGTATCTCACCATGGTCATAGATTGTGAAGGGTTCCCATATACAGCATCCAAATTCAGTTTTATTTTTTCGCTTACGGATCAATATTGCTCTTTTTTCATTATGTCGAAAAATACAAAACAAGAATGATACAATTAGCTGTCAAAAATAACCTAACCTAAGAATTTGTCTACAACTCAGTACGAGGTCGTTTAAAAGTCTGCAGTACACGATGGTAAAATCAATTTCCCTCATCAACGCCATCTGTCGTCAAACACGGGTACTAATTGATCAACCCTAGTACTAAAGTTAATAAGTATTTACTTTAAAACTAATTAAAAAAAATGTTTTATGGTGCCGCGATAGTTTCTTATAAATTTATGAATTTATAATAACAAAAAAAAAAGGAAAATATAACAAAATATTGCGTTCTACTAATGGACATACCTTACGATTACACGGATGTTTGAAGCAATCCTTAATACTTTTGCATTTAACATCACACAAATATTCCTTTGAACACTGCACTTCCTTTGTATGTAAACCGCAGCGGCACGATTTTGTAACAACTTCCCGACACTATAAAAAATATAATAATTTATTATTTAAATAAGAACAGACGTTGCATTTACAAAAGGTAACTGGCGAATACAGTAAAACCTCGCTTAACGCGGTTCCTAAAAGAAAATTTTAGCTACTATTAACTATAACGTAAATTATGGATCAGTGTTTACAAAATGATTCAAATGTTGATAGAAGTTCAAAAGCAAGACGAAGTGTCATTGATGCAATATCTTGCTATCGATAACAGCTTCCTGAACGAAACAGACAAAGGCAAACAAAATTAAATGACTTCCTCACAAAAAACTAAATATGTCAAATGAGGAAATAACCTCTCGAGATATTTTAATAATCGAATAGTTTGACTATTTTCACTTGAAATATCCCATCACTAGTCTACAACATTTAAAGGACGTTTAACACATCAAAACATTTCCTTTCCTTTTATGTTTTTTATCTGTCCCGTTTGAAATACCCTCAGTTTGCTGACAGTTTCTGATTGTTATACGAACAAAGCGAATGTTATTCAAATGAAGAAAATTAACATGTAAAGTCAATTTGATGATTGAAATCATGTATATACATGTATATACATTATATTGTATAGAAAACTTAAAAAAATTGAACACTTACAGTGCCACACTTGCTTCTGTGACAGCGTTCAGAACATTTATGAACCCCACAATCGAGCATTTTAGTACAAGTATCGCCGCAAGTAGGCACTTCCTCAGTACAAGGCAACTGGTAAGTCGTCTTGCCACAAGGACAAAAGCGAGTTTTCGCATTTGGACAATCTCCACAAGGACCCGAATGACACTTTTCTTCACATTTATGGTTTCCGCATGATACAAATTTATTACAAATCTACAACAGAACAGTTCTTTTACTTATTTTCCACGTTCCATGTTAAAAGAATTGAGTCTTTTACGGAGTCAACTTGCCGATCATCTGAAAAAAGAGGTGCTCATAGGCACAGTCTAATCATTAGCAATAAAACATCTGTACGCCGTTCCTGATAAATATTCAATTTATTAATATTATCAGTAATATTATAACAGACAAAAATTATTTGTCATCTTCAGGATCAATTATTTACTGTTCTAACAAATTAATATGTTTTATCAAAAAATATACTAAATAAATTATAAAATATTTTGAAAAAACATTTTTTTAATTTTTCAAAATTTTTCATTATTTATGAAATATTCCTTTATTTTGCTAAAGCATTAATTTAATCTTAAACAACAGAATTTATATATCCGTCAATAAACGAGTATAGCATATAGTTTTGCTATCATATTATGAAACACTCATTGTTACAAATTAATGCGATATTCAAATTTTTTTTACAATTCAAACAATGTGACTGTCGGGATACGAATCCGAATCTTCCGCTATCGCGGCGGCTGAATTATCAATTATTCTAGTAACACATTCCTACACAATCAGCATTTCTCTAATAAAACACATTTGCAACAGTATTCCATATCTTCCGAGAGCTAATTTTTACATTGGACACTGTTAGAATATGAGTCTTTACTCGACCAAGAGCCAAGTGTAATTGTGAATCAAAGGTGATTTTTCCTATTATTAATCTTTGTGTAAGTCATAGATTATATTGCTACTTTGTTACACGTGCTAATGGAGGAAATTACACATCTGTGATTAATATCTTAATCATAATACTAGTGGTTCAGTTATTGAGTAACATTGTTAGTATGAATATAACAATTATAACATGAGTTAACTTAAATTCATATCAAGAACGTTACTCAATAACTGAACAACTAGTATTGGCTGTTATATTATGCTGCTTCATTCTGATCTTCACGATAACAAAATAAAGTACAGTCACTAGTTATTAACACAATATTTTTCCTCCTAGCAGCACATGAAGAAAGCCAATACAATCTAATAATTTAATAATAAATATTTTCTTTAGAAACGAAAATTCTACCTTTTCGCATTTCCAATGTGGAGAAGCACATTCTCTCATCTGAGTTTTGTCTCCGCAATCACATTTCTGCTGACTTTGTTTGGGGCACTTTGCACACTCCCCACTGTGACATTTTTGGACACAAGTATGACGTCCACATGCTAATAAGCGATTACATTTTTTGCCGCACGACCAATCTTTAGTACTACATCTTTGTAAACGTGCGTCCGCTTTACAAAAACATTCTGATCGGACAGTCTTTGGACAAGGTGGACACGGTCCTAAATAGATAAATATTATTAGTGTATTTGCCATAAGGCAACATACACTATTGGCGTCGGTCGGATGGCGGGACCTAGGGGTCGGACCAAAATTTCTCGACGTTTCATAACCTCCTAAACACTTTGCCACCATTTTTAAAAATGTTTATATATATATGTATATATATATATATATATTTATATATATACGTATATATATATATATATATATATATATATATATATGTGTGCGGGCAATAACTTTCGAAAGAGTTAATTGATTTCAACTAAATTTGGCACACGCGTTGAAATCCATCACCGCAAGAAGCCTATTTAAAATGGGCCTAATCGGGCCACTTTAAGGGTAGTTTTTAGGGGTTGAAAAAAGTTTTTGGGCCCTAAAATACCGAAAAAATTCTTCAAATCGTTTCAAAATTGAAATTTAACCCTCTAATAGTAATTAAAATGTGTCCCTAAAATTTTAATAAAATCGGCCTGACAGGACCGGATTTAAAAATTTTAAGAAAGACTAGTTTGCAGATAGTGAATTATTTACTGAAAGGTGTATATAACTTGGTATAGAGGTTCGATGGATAATAATATTGCAATTAAGAAAAAAACATGTTATTTTAAGGGGTGTATTAAGGAGTAAAATTTTTTATTTTTCCCAAAAACCAACTTCACATAATAAAGCCACACTGCCTGTATTAGCAAATACACTATATTGTCGGCAGGGTTTTGGCACTGCGACCCGGGTTTTTTTAAGTTATAAATGGAAAATTTTCCAGAAACTTATGGTTATACAAAGTTATTTGATAATTCTCAAGTATTAACGTTCTGGAATTATTGTTTGCTTATCAATATTACATTTGCATTCTTTTAGTATATTTAGTAATTTACCATGTTTGATACCTTTCGATTTAATTTCGAAAATGTTATGTAGAATTTTAAATTAAATCTCTTTCATATAAACTTATAGTGCAAATAACCATTATGCTAATTTAGTTTAAATCGAATTTATTTCTATGTAATATTTAAAATTTACCTGGATGACATAAAAGCAGGCATTTATGTCCGCAATCAGGCGATAAGGGTTTTTCACAGTTCTCGCCACAGGAATGAGGAATTTGCCATGGATGGAATGGCGGATCGGTTGTTTTTCCACAAAAGCAGTCATATTTTTTCGGAATGTTCTCAGGATCATATTCATATCGACATTTTGGGCATCCCCACTTAAAAACCGGTGAAGCATTACGAGGCAAGTCTTCGTGTGCTAATTTTTGATGGACAATACTGTCTTTTGCCCAGCGCTGAATGCATTGCAAATGGAAAAAACAGTAGCACTGCAAGCAGCTCCAAATCTACAATAAGAGACGTTTTTTTAAAAATTTGCATTCCAATAACCGCCCCTAAAGTACTTACAGCTTCAGATCTTTTTACGGATGCAATACAAATAAGACATGTCGCGGCACCCGACAAAAATATATTTTCAATAAATTGCTGAGTTCGCCCCAAATCTGCTTTTTGACCAGTCGTTTGCGAATAATTTCTTAGTACAGTATCTGCAAAAAATAATTTGACAGTTTCTTTTGCATAATAAAAGATAGGCACCAGAATAAGAAATTCTAACCTAAAATATTATTAGACTCCAAATCTTCTTCTTCAGACGAATAGTCGAATTCCTTAATATGTTTTTGAACTGAAGCTTGTAACTGTATTTGAGCTTCACGAAACTTTTTCTCGGCTGAAAATTGTGAGGAGTTTTGAGGGCTTGTCCTGTTTACATTGCGATTGCCACCCCGGTTCCATACTGATTTTGGATTTCTGTCACTCATTTCATTTAGTTCCAAATCTCACTTAATACACGATATCAGTATTTATTTTTAGCTCACCATACCTAATTAAGTTTTTATCCCATATCTAATGGGAAAACTAAGTAAATGAAAATTTTAAGAGTAAAGACTGAATTACGAACACGTAAACATGACGTTTCATTTACTATTGCCAACTTAAAACAGTTCTGTAATCTGACACAAAAAAGAAAATTACTGACAGATGTCGTGTGTGTATTGTATAATATAATCTGACATAATTTGGCACTTTTATTTCTCATAAGATATATTTTTTAATTTTTAACATACAACTTAAAAGTGGAATTATGTCAGCTGATATATAATTTGGGAATTATTCGTCAGTATAATTATATTTTGCCATGTTTGCCATCTCACAAACAAAGAATAAACTAACAGAAATGCACGTCTATCCAGGAGGCAGAAACATCAAAATGTTATTCAATGACTGGTAGTTCTAGAGTGGTTTAATAAGAAAAATCACTTTTCCACAGATTTTGCTCATCTTTTTTTCATAGGCTCAAATTAACGTTTTCTAGTAAATCCCAAAGTATCAATTTTTGACCGTTTAAAACACGAGATAATTAATAACAAAGTTCGCAATTTTCCTGAATTACTGTGGTAAGCATGTGAAATTGCGAACTTTAGGTATTATCTCGCGTTCTAAACAGTCAAAAATTCTGAAACTTTGAGATTTTTTAGAAAACGTAAATTTGAGCCTATGAAAAAAAGATGAGCAAAATTTCTCGAAAAGTGATTTTTCTTATCACACCACGTTAGAACTGCCTTAAGGTTCCTAACAACAGAGAATAGGCATCTTACTGTATATTACTTACTCTCAATTGTAACGGTCTCTTTCTTTATAGCCGAAATTTCATTATATCTGTGTTTTAGATTGATTTACTGTATTTCAAATTTTAAGGGCAACATAAATGTTACCAAGGGCGTACCCAGCGAGGGGAAGGGGGGGGGGGGGGCAGCTGCCGCCCTGGAAGCAAAAAATGAGTCGTTATTCAAATTTTGTTGCTGGAATTTTTACAATTCGTGAAATAACTTTACTTCTACAAATCCAAGAAAAATGATATTAGTATAAGACATGTAACTAGAATAGTTTTTTTTTTTTCAAGAAAATAATTGTAATAACTTAGTTGATAAAGCACTGCTATAATTATACATAATTTTCTTAATATTTTGGTTTCATTCACCTTTTCCGTGATAAAATGTTACAACCTGAACGACCATGGCTTGCTCCCTTCTAGTTTTGATCCTGGGTACGCACTTGAATGTTACTGTAAAAAATATTTGAAAAAAAAAACTTTTTAAAGATAAACTTTTATTGAAATGTACTGAAAAGGCAAAAATAATTTTCCATATTTATTTAGTAGTAATAAAATAAGCGATCCAAAAAATTAGTCGTTAAATTGTTTTGAAGAAAGCTTCAGCGGCGGAAGATCCAAAAAGAAACGCAATTACAGATATGAAATTTGCATTTATTTGCTAACGAACGAAAGATATACGGCATTTGTGCCCTGAAGATGATGGTATATCTCTCGAAACGTTAGCAAATAAATGCAAATTTCATATCAGTAATTGCGTTTCTTCTTCAAAACAATTTAACAAAATATTTATTTAAGCTCATAAATTATGATCCTAAAGTATTAAAAATTAGTTTTTTTTCCTTTTTAGCACAATTCAATAAAAGCTCATTTTAAAAAAATTACTGATATTTTATTTTGTTTTCGTGAAAATTTTTATTTAAAATAAAAACCAGGAATACGTGGGTCTCGACGACGACCCCGCGACTATTTCTAGCTCTATACCGGCTGTGTTAGCCCTGATGCATAATTCCAGCGTCTCGTACAGTAGAAGTTCAGATGCACTATTGATTATGCAATATATTGTGGAATGCGTCGCATCAGAAGAATGGCGCCAATTATTGAAATTCCCCACATGCAAGCGTCTGTGCAATGCGGACACATCTAGTAATTCGATTTATTTCGGCTTATTTTTTCATTTTTAATTTTGTCCATAGGTACTTGCAAGGGAATTATCTGTATTTAATTTTATACATACTCAGCATGAATAATATATTGTACATTGTACACCTTACTTCTGTGAAAATTGTTCTGAGAAAAAAAATGGTCCAGCCATTTCATCCTTCTAAACTGAATATTCGAATAGTAACCGGAAACTAGTGCTACCCCCAATGATGTATTTAAGCGTATTTTTATTTAGCTTCGCGGTATGTTGAAAATTTACATAAAAAGAAGTTATGGTTTCGATCTGATCCAGTTTTTTTTTCAGATCTCGACGTTTTGTGGTCCTAGGAAGATGATCTGACTATTTTTTAATGAACGTCAGTATGTATGTAAACAATTATTTATTGTAACATATCTTTAAAGTGAATCAACCGATTCAGACCGGGTTTGCGGCATTCGAAAGTGTTTTTGAGACTTAGATCCGATTAGATTTTGGAGTAAATCGGCTTAGTAGTTTCAGTTATTCAAAGAAAAATAACTTTTTCTCACATTTTAATCTAATATACGGTGATCAGAAACTTAAATTAGCTTAAATATAAAAGCCTACAAAAAATTGTAGAATTTTTTCCGTATGACTCAGAAATTTTAACTAATTTTTATAACGTTCTTTAATGTATGTAACACAATAGGATCAATTTTATAACGGAACGTTTTAGGATTGGTCCACAGATTCACCGGTTTCCACATTTTTTTGTACTCACTCTCAAATGGAGGTATACAATAGAGCTTTTAACACACCTAAGGGCGGTAAAATTAAATAAATAAATAAAAAACATTTTCAAATAAAAACAGACATTTATTGTAATCCTGTTCTGAGAATCAATACAGTTATTATTATTATTAATTATTATTATTAAATTTTTAAACGTTAATTAATAGAACTTATCACATTATATAGTACGAATAAAAATAATACAAAAAAAAAATATCAAACATGATCGAAATTATGACTTAATTAATTTTTAATTACTATATTTTTTCATTTAACATGGAAATAGATGTAACTTATTATTTTTATTACAATTCGATGACTTATAATAATGTTTCTATTTATATCATCAACCTTATTTATATCAATTAATAAACTCTTATTTTTTAATCAAAACATTTATTTTTACTAGAGATAAGAACAAGGTATGTTCCACGTTGTAAGTTCAATAATTTATTTAACACTATGTTTTCTTACTATTTCTCCACGACTGATGGTAGGATGGTAGGTATCAATTGAAACTGGATATCTATAGAATATAGCACGTATAATGTTATAGTTGTATTCTGTACTGCTGTTACCGTCGACTTACCGAAGCCGTATTCATTACACTCGTTATTACCAAACTTTTTAAAAGACCACTGTTTGCATTCTCTTTCGTTTCGCGATACCAATAATTTTCATTTAGTTAATTTGCTTTGTCATTACGTGTTTCTGACTAGAAATTCGTAAGCGTCTTTTTTGAAAATAAAAAAAATACCTTGGAGATAATACCTAACAATATTCTTTTCCAATTAGAAAATCCTGAAAACTGTTACGTCGCCAAAAAAAGAGTTGATAATTTTCGAACGACCATTCACATCATTTCTATAACAAGATATTTTATTAGCATCTTAAAAATATTTATTTTCCAAGTTCATTTTTAGTTATTTACGAATTTTCTCTTATCAAACAATGTAGAAACATCATTTTGCATTGCAATTAGTCGCAAATTTCTAAAACCTATCCTCTTTTTTACGTGTATCTCGAAAGTCTTGCACCCTAGAGTATATATTATTAAAAATTTACTGGTTTTATTTATTTACAAAATATGAAATCGTCAAATAGAAAACTGGTAATGCTACTTTAAATATGAGATCTGATGAAGAATCACTGATTTAATAATCTATTTAATTAAATGCATCTAAAATACCAACATTTTGACAATATTATTATTCACGATGTTGAACTCAAATAATTGCCAATTACAAATATGATACGCTTGATCTGAAAAGATATATTCATGCTTCGATTACACCTTTAAAACACAAAAGCCTTGTAGAGTTTGAACACGAACCCCTTTTTGTTCTGTTTGTGTGTATACGATCCAGAATACATGAATAGGTCATTAAGGGTTTTACGAAACACACACAAAAAATCCCTTTCGAGGGATCATTTCCCCCATTCAGTGGTATCTTGTTACCTTCAGTGGCGGCGTTGTCATAAACTGCGTCCTGATAATATGATACCCCTCTATTTATTACTAATTTTTCTAGCGATCAAAATACTCTTTTTGTATCATATTTAGCTATTATAAGGATATAGTCAATCTTACGTAGAAATATTTTTTTAATCTGCATATTTAACATAATCTTTTGAATTGTAAAACCACTGTATTCATGTTAAGAATTAAATTCATCAAGACATTATTGAAGCACCTACACATATTATTTAAGCGCTTCTAAATTTAATTTTAATTCGTAGATTTAGTAATAATTAATGTCCATTAATCATTATCTCAAAATCTGTAGCTGTATTCCACGTACTATACTAGCAATCATCAGTGTAGAAATTAACCAATTAATTAGCATTTTAATGAAATCATTAACGATGCCAAGCTATTAATTCAAGTCTACACTACACTGACAACGCTTTCAAAGGCTAAATTTTGGAAACGCTATTTCCATTCATATCAAAAAGAGTTTTACATTTGAGAGTTGAAAATAGTACGTCTCAGTTTCCGTACAATAAAATGGTCACTGTATTTTTGTTTTTATTATACCTACACGTAATATGACATGTTGATTATATTTTCATAGTTCAAGTTTATTTAAAAGCATTTCCCTTATGCTTTATTACTAAGCGTTTGCTGCTGGTTCAAGAAGAAACCTCTTGATTGTTAAAAAATTGTTTATAGGTGTATATATACCCGTTTAACACATTGTTACCGTCTATTAAAGGTTGTACTGCATTATGTAGATTTTAGATTCATTCACTGTATAACTTTCCATTGACGGCTCTTAATCATTTCATTAACTGCCTGATTGTATCTTATAATGACACACATCTTATATCTTTTTAAGGTAAGGCCATCCAAGATCATCATTACACGGGCCTAGTATGGTGGTACCAAGTCACATTTTCAATGTATGATTATTTTTTATTATAAATTCAAATTAGAACTGATATTTCTACCAGTTCTTTGATCAGAACCTAGGAACTGTAAGGGTTTATAAAAGACGAATCATGGAAATGCCTGCATATAAACAACTCAGCATCTCTACAAACTGGTTTATTTTCAAGCCTAAGCATATCCTTTGCTTTTTACAAGCATTTATGTGTTATGAATATTATCACTCAGCTACAAATGTTGTGAAAGGACACTGTAAGCCGGAAAGTCCCTTAATAACAAACCGCCACTGACAAATATACGTTAGCGGTTAGAGCAATATGGTTACCACATGTAACACTGTATTACTTGAAGTTTAAAGTATGTGTATATTATTTGTGCGTTTATTATGTATTTTATTATTTTATTTTCGAAAACCTTCCACAAATGATTTGTGATGGAGTTGTTAATTTTTTTTTTTTTGGTATCCAGGCACGTATTTCAACAATTCAAACCAATTAATAACTTAAACTGTGGAGCATCTATAATCTACGATCTTATTATTTGATCACCGAGTTGAATTGATTCTTATAATAGACGATTTACGAACACCCGGTTTTTTGTAACCTTTACGAATATGTTATGCGTCCCAATTATTTTTTCAAACATTAGGTATGATATTTTCAATAATTAATTATTGCTAACTGACACCAAACAATACCATTTTAAATTTTTTTTCATAATGAACAATCGGTGATCATGTTTTGTAGGTACGCTTTTTAAATTAAATACCGTCCATATTCAGAAAGTACGTGCCTGAATGTAACAAAGAATAATAATTTTAATTAAATGCATTTATAAATAAGTTCACAAATTTAAGAATAGAAATACATGTTAAAAATAAAATCGAAAACGATTCGTTTTTGTTTCGTTCTGCTCAGTATTTTGTTACATGTCTATTCTTAAATATCTGAACACATTGCGTTTCAAAGTTAAAAAATATTACATAGATACTATATTTTCAAATGAATGCAATATTTTATGTTTTTTAATAAAAAATTGTGTTTGACAATTTTATTGAGAACATGTAATTAAATTTTTCTATAAAATTTAAAAAATGTCTTACGCTGAGTATATGAGAATGAAGAACCATGATAACTTACTTATATTACTTGAAAATTTATTGGAATTTTTAAAAATGCGATATTATTAATATTTCGTCTATATTCTACAACCTTTTTCAGTAATATCATCATAAATTATGTACTATAGTAAACTCTCTCTTAACTGGCGTTCTACTAAGATTATATTATATATTAGGTACTCTAAGTACTCAGAGATGCGACAGCAAAGTCGTACCTATAGTGACCAAATTTTAAGATTTATCTAAAAATCTATAAATTGTTTCCATTAAGTTTCAACCCTAATTTTAAAAAGTTTTCATTAAATAATCATGTACCGTTTTTTTCTGAATTTAATTCATTAGCGAAATTATTTATGTACACAAGGCTATTTTGCACTTTTAATATTTTTTTATCAAATAATATTTTTATACATAATCTAGTAACTAGTTAATCGAGAATTTACTATACAGTGAATTTCAATTAAGACGCAACCATCCATATAAACTCAAATTAAGCGGGTTCTGTTTATTCTGTAGCTATGGAAATCAATAATCCATTACAGAAAATCGTTCTAGTAAAATGCAACATTCACCGAAAAAAAAAAACATAATTTCAAAGGCAGATAGTATGGACAGAATGATTAACTCATTTATCCTTTTTGACTCCTTTGAAAATGAAAAAAAAAACATTTTCTTAGTAGATGCTTACGTTATAGTATAAATGTAAGTATCCTACAATTGCCATGTTTCAAAGTATATGCAACAATTTTCTCAAAACTGAGGAGGAAGGTGTAAAAAAAATAATGGACACTATTTTTTCTTTTTTTTAAACATCAATAACATCAAACTCTGGCTTCTATGGCTTCTAGAATCTATACATCAGACACCACAATGCGGTACTCATAGTTTGCATACGAGCCTCCCTTAGACATTTTATGTGGAATGATTTTCTGTAATGCATTAATAATTTCCATAGCCACCATATCAACAAAACTGATGTATGTTACGTCTTAAATGTACGTTTGCAAATGATTTATGAATTCAATATACAAGATCTGATTTCAATCAAATTACTCACTTCATCTATTCGAACAATCAATGGAAATGTTTATATTTACTATAAACTCGTGTCGTACAGTATTAACAACCGTACTTTTTATTTATTTATTATTTTTTTTTTTTTTTTTTTTTGTACTATCACAGATATGTTTATTACAATAAAAATGCGTGGACATAATTATATCTTTCAATTAAAAATGTTGCATTAAATATTTTTATGTAAAAAAAATCGCAAAAACCAGTTTTCTATTTTTTGATTTGTCATTTTCATAATACTATTCAATATTATAGACAACGCTCAAATGATCTGGATAGTTTTTTGAAACCTGCTTATTGCCTTCAATAACAATTCATTTATAGACAACCGACTGAATTTAATTTTCGCATGTGCTAATAGCCAGACACTACTTCGGAAAATACATTTTCTATACACCTAATAATTTGTACCTTTTTCAAACATTAAATTATTCAACATCAACGTGGAACATGCTCTTCATAATTTATGATTTCTTACACACGAAGCCAATCAGAAATAGTTACCAAACTATTATATAAATAAAATTTTAAAAAACATGTCTTGTTAATCACCAAAACGTATCAGCATCCTTGCCACACTGTCAAGCAAACTTGAAACAAACAAGAGTGCAACGCACCGCGTGTCACAATGCAATATGAATAATGGAAACGTTATTAAATTACATTTTAATAAAACGGTGCGCTTTCTCGCTTGAATATTCACGTTGGGAATTTAATTACAGATTGATACTTGTTCAGTAACATCCTGATTATATGTGCTTTTAGTTTCGTCAAGTTAGTTTCAAGGATCACAATAACTAGAGTCCTGTCGAATACTAACGATCTATAACACACAGGTACTTCGATCATTCTCCTTTTCCAGACCGTTTCCTCTATCACATCTTTCCATCAAATCCGCTATTGCCACCTTTTTTATTTTTTTATTTTTTTATTATACAAACATTTCCTGGATGCTTTATCTTTTGTTTATTAATTTTTCTCAAAAACTTGTAATACCTATCGTTTATAAAATATAAGCAAAAAATACTCATTCAAGTGAACTGTAATACTGAAGTTTGTCTGCTATCAACATTATTTTTGGCGTACAATTGAAGCAGATGAAGTAAATTACTAAGACAGCTTTTTTTTGCAACAACCGAATGGAAATTGATTTGATCACGTTACCCCAAAATAAATCAATTATGGCTCAGATTCACCTAGATTATAACCTTTTTCGTTGTAACTTTTTAAATTCGTCATGTCTTCTAAAACGCAACTCCAAATTGAAATATATTTTTTTTATCAGTAACAATTATCCACATTGTATCTGTTCAATGACTGGATTTTTTTTTGTCCTGGCAATGATGACTTGCTAAAGGTCCATTTGGAAACAGCTGATGCATGATGATTGTATCGGTTGTGTTTAATGACTTGACCACCATATTGGCTTCGTGTGCAATCTAATGGGTTGTGTGTATGTATTTCATTTATTAGCTAATTAATGATCATGATAATGATATTAGGCAGGATTCTAATTAGATCAAAAAGGGGGGATATTCACTACCGATTTTACTCACATATTACATTATTATTACGTATTCTATTTTTTCTTTAATAATTACTAGAAGTAATAAAATAAACAAAGATTCATACACAGTGATCCAAAATAGACACAATTCCACTAAACACGCGTAGATTTTAAATATTTACTTTAATTTATTACGACCTTTCTTTTTTTAAATTCAAATATTGATATCTCTTTTGGACCAATATTACTTTACAAGTATTTGTAAGACAAGAGATTAATTTTGAACATGATTATGTCCTTGATTTGTTATCGAACTTATGATAAGTTTTGTCTAAATATTTGAGGTCTGTAACTAAACTAAAAAAAAAATGCACAAAAGAATTTATTAATTATTGAAGTTACAATTGTTATATTATAATTTGTAGCAGTATTTATAAACAAACATTTACTAGTAAATACTTTCCACAATATTTATAGTTGAAAGAAGAGCCCTACCAAAATTCACATTGAAAAATCTTACAATTGTTGGAAGCAAGCCAAGTTTTTAAATAAAATTGCCTACTACACAACGCTTTTATGTTAAATGAAACGCGAAATTGATGGAACTATTCACATAACCATTTTGTTAAAATTGCAGTTATATTAATACTCTCTGATTCTTCGTATCGAAGCTATATATATATGAAGGATATAGGTGTATTATATATAAATATTGTAAAAAAATTACAATCAAACTACATATTATCTAGATTTCCAATTATTTTATTACAAATATGTTACAATTGTGACATTATTAACTAAGGCCTACAAAAAATTAAAAATGTATTGTAACTTCAATATTACTTGTCACGAATTATTTCGTGAGCCAATGATAAGGGTAAAATTATAGATGTTAAAAAAAAAACAATAGGTAAAAGGAAATCACTAAGACATGTACAGGTTGTTTCAAAAGATTACGATTTAAAAATATCATAAACAATCACAACTGTGATGTAAAAATAGAAAAACAGATAATCCCAGATATTCCGATACTCATATTTGAAAAATGGAAAAAACGGTCTTATCATAATACCGTAAGACAAGTAAACAAATATTTTCGAGTAATTTGGTAATATTTGGGTGTTTTTATGAAATATTGTAACCTTTCTGATTTTCAATTTTCCAAACCTAATCTATTGAAATATTCACAGAAAAAGAAATGGGGAATTATTTTATGTATTTTATTATAATAAGAAGTCTTTGGGTTATCACCAAAATTTCAGATTTCTTGATTGACACAACCGTTCAAAATATCTTATATTTTTTAACTAAAGAAAATCAGACATTCCAGGAATGATTAGTGGCGACGAGAATATTGAATGCTTATGGAAATGTATTAATTTGATTCATGATTAGCGACTGTAATTTCAAAGTTTCTCTTCAAACGGAATTTGGATGCGGTACAAATTACTGAACGAATATGAGGGTTTTTGATTTGGTTCATGATCTTTGATCACTATTTAATTTTAGATCAACAGAATATCCCAAACCTATTTACAAAACAGGAAAATAGAGAAATTGTTGACATGAGTGTTGAAAAATAATTAAAATCTATTAAAAAGCAATATTCTTATTTCTGTGAACCTATACGTTTTTTGATGCAGTCTGTCCTTTATAACACAAACAAAGGGAGTTTGGAATCTGTGTGATTCATGATAAATATTTCCGAACTGAGAGATTTCTCAACATCGCGTTCTAACTTACACAATCTTTTGAAATATCCCGTACTTAAGTAAACAAAGGGAAATTGGAAACTGTGGGAACGGTCGATGAAGAAAGGATGTTGTATGATTATAATAGGGTGAGTTTGGTTCGGTTCATGATTGGTGACAGTATGATACATCGAATGAGAAGAGAGGGTGGGGTTCATTAAAATGACATTTATTGGTATGAAATACTAAACCATGTATCCATTAAAACAGACGAGCTGAGTGCGTCGTTTGCATGACGTCTGGATATTTGCGCATCAGTTCGTCCGATAACGTGTAGGTCGCTTCCGCTAATTAGTTGCGATTGCGACGACCACCTGAAAATAATGCACACACATCATAAATAATTATATTACACATAACATGCAACACATTAAAGAAGATATCTTTCCGGAAAAAATATAGCATAATAAAACAATGATATAAAGAATTGACTGCTTAGTTCCTGTAAAATAGATAAGGCGGTTGCCCAATCGCTACGAACGCTAATGATCCAAGTCTGATTAGACGTCTTTTGCCACTGCGTATTTGGAAATTTTTCAATTTTTTTATGCAATGTATCTGATTTTTGCTGGAATGTAGAGTAAACATTTTTAATTGTGCTTCGTTTGGAAGCGAAAGTGTTTTAAAGTTGACTATAAGGCTGTTCGTACACGGACTGCTTCAAGCATTCGAAACTGATTGCTTCAAGCAGCAACTACATGACGAATTGCAAATCTCATAGAAAATGTTTCACTAACATACACACAACTGTTCGAGCAGTCGCGACTCAACAAAATTTTGTCGTAATCGAGTAGTTGTAATACATCCCGGACTGATTGAGCTGTTGACTGCTACTGAGATTGGTTGGAAATGCGACACGGAACAGGGAAACACAGCCAGCGGTTCGTGTACGACCAGACTGTTCAAGCATTTGACAGTGACTGCTCGAGCAGTCGACAGTAACTACTTGAGCGGTTCGTGTATATTGTTCGACGGTCAACTGCTCAAGCAGTCCGGCCGGACTTAAGTTTAGGTTGCATTACACTTTGAGAACATTCTGTATAGTACTAAAAAATCATAAAATTTTCACACTCAGGAGATCGTAATTACTGTGGTTAGTTATAATCTTACTGACATTTCAAGCAACATGCCTTCTTCAAAAAATCAATACATTTAAATAATACTATATGTAATTTCTTTTTCATACGACTGTTTTCTTTATATTTTTTATGATATTATGTTTCCAGAATTTTTGTCTATATGTCTCTCTTTATTTGTACCATCAATCAAAAGCAGCTAGACTGATTTTATTAACTTACTACACTATCAATTTTGTAATGATATCCAAGTTTTTTACCTGAACAAAATTGATTATACTAGTGAATCTGATGCAGATGTGGGATTTTTGAAAATGCATTCCTGATATTGAAATCAGGAAAATTTTAATTAGTTTAGGGGTAAATAATTTAAGAGGTTCAGTCCCAAAACAAATCTGAATTCACGTAATAATACATTTAAACGCCATAATCCACGGAGTAGTAAGGGACCCAAAATTATTATAATGAAGAATCTTCATCCATGTATATCGGTCGTAAAATGATCCATTACAGACCGGTGTTGAGCCGGACTCTAAAGTAAAATTCAATAATGATTTAATATTCTTTAATTAATTATTTTTATTAATAAAGAAAAAAGTCAATAATCGTATTATAATTCATATTTCAATACTCTGTATTGTGTCCACAGATGACCGACATCTTCTTTACCCACGCGGGTACGGCCGTTCGATATCTGCCGACTGCCATTGCTTAAACAGGTTACTTATACATTATATGTAGACTGTACTATGTACTGTATCAAACCTACTATTAAGGAAAAAGTGTGCTGCATAAGTGAAATGTTGAAATTATTGGAAATGAAGGCAAGATCCGCTATTTTATAGACCATAGAGTGTACATCTAGAGCGCAATAATTTTTTGACGTTCGTTTAACATCTTAATACAATGTCACACCACGCCAATAACATATTTCATTACGCCGTAGATACACAATTTACTATAATAATTTTTTTAAAATTATTATACAACTGTCGATTTGAAATTTGAAGTATATATTAATTATTAAATTTATGTTCACTGTTCTTTGTTTCAGAAAACTAAGTTACTTGAAATAATTGTTTTAAAACTTGTTATGGAGCTAATCCCTACAGTTGTGTTTGGTTTCAATTGAATTTTGATGCTTGTTTATTCAAAAGACAACAGTAGGTACTACACGTAATATTTTCCGATATTGACAATTTACTTCTTAAAGGCTTAAAAATGGTAATACCTTTTCTTGAAACTTTTAAATTTTGAACAGAATATGGTGCACGGACTACGGATTTGAAATTTTTAACCGACTGAAAAAACGGAGGGTGTCAATCCGACGTGTTTGAATATATCATAATTCTTTTTTCGATGTTTCTCGAGGGGTTAAACGATGTGGACAATTTCAACGCCATTGCCATCACCAGGATCGCATAAGTTTGCAGTTTCAAATCGCTACGACAATTAAAAGTGGGTGAAAAGTGAGTTGTAAGATGTTAACATTTAAACTAAAAAAGTGTGTTAAACATAAACAGATGTGAACAGACATTGACATTTTAATCATCATAGCTCATTATAAATGTAAATTTATGGACGACAGTGACATATGATAGATATACGGACAGGACCCTAGAACTATGAATTAGTGCTTTACCGCAACCCTAATAATCTCGTTCCACGCTACCTTGATTCCTGCGCAACATATGTATCTGATCAATTTATACACCGGTAATGAATGTTCTATATGGTA
Organism: Venustoraphidia nigricollis; assembly: GCA_034508555.1. Lineage (NCBI taxonomy): Eukaryota > Metazoa > Arthropoda > Insecta > Raphidioptera > Raphidiidae > Venustoraphidia > Venustoraphidia nigricollis. The sequence goes on from JAVRKA010000071.1 coordinate 224,786, forward strand.
CCAAAAATCAATGCCATTAGCATTCATTTAACCCTTCCGGGCAATTACATTAATTCTCATTTATATTTCATTTCAGATTTGAAAACTTCCCTTGATATTTATTGGGAAAAAAAATTAAAAAATGTTTAAATAAACGCCAAAGTTTCTAGTAATCTCTGAATGTTCTAAGCTCAATAAGTACAAAAAAAGCCTATCTTTAAATCTTTGTTCGCTAAGTTAATGTTTCCCGCGCTTTATTATTTTCACCCGTTTCGAGTTTCAGCTTCTGTAAGCTTGACAAAATTGTGGTAAGTTATAATTCTCGGCATATTTAGGCAAACCAATAATTACGTGTTATCTAATCATTTTTAAACACCAGAAAACTACCCTTAATATATGTTTGCTACTTCCCCAAGAGAAGTAGAAATATTATACGTTGCAATGAAATATTTATAAAACAAAACAGCTGCTGGAAGATATTGTTTTCTTTCACTTCAAACTATATATACTTATTGCTAAAAGAAAAAAAGTTTTTATATCATTCTTTCTTTTTATCGTCTGAACTTCATGAACATTTTTTTTTTTTTGGCAAAGTAAAGTTAATATTTTTTTGCTTTTGTATGATAGAAAACTGCTTATGTACGCGGAATAAGAATTACTTGAATTTAAAATATAAATATTGCTATGGAATAATTTATGCAATTTTTTAGTGTTTTGTATAATAATTTACGTAAATAAAAATACAGTTACATAATTCATGACAATCCATTTTACATGTTCAAATGAATAATCATAATTTGCTTATTTGAACATGCAATATCATATAAATCATAACGAAAAATTGTAAAAAACGGCACCTTCACAAACAATTTTTTTTTATATTTCCAGCAATTTTTTAAAGAATTTATCAGTTTTTTTAAATCCTATTATTAGAAGTGACGCGTGTTCAAAAATTTTATAGAAGATACGTGCAAAAATACCATACACATCTCGTACGAAATTGTAATACGGCTCGTATGACTGTTAAAAATGACTGGCGCTCGTTTTGCACATAATGTCACATTTCGTCATAATATAATCCACTCGTCATGATATAACTATTACGATACTAGATATACGATCTTCTAATTGAGTTTTTATTCACTTACGAAGAGTCGAATCGAATTTACTATTCAAATTTAAAATATAGGCTATTATTCACTTACGATCCGATTCAGAAAAGATCTATATTAAAACCAACCTCCAAACCGGTTTTTTCCCAGTTGACGTCAAGGCAGTGTGTTTCAAAAAGTATTTTTATTCATTAAGCGGTGTCAAAGTTTATTCTGCCGCAACCCCTTGGCAGCCTTAATTTTTCAATTTTTGGCAGAAAGATATCTGTGTATTCAATACACACAGGAAATTCGACGGTCGACTCTAGTACTATAGTCGTAAAGAGTTTCAGTGATGTCTTAATGGCATAAATTCGTTTAAAATGCCTAGTCACTGGTTAATTAACCATTTCCATACTCATTTCCACACTACAATGCAAACAATGTTACTTGTACATGCGCCAAAATATATAATTCGTGCTGTTAATTCTTATACAAATCGTAAGTATATTCAACTCATAATAAATGGGACGTTTGTGTTTTGACAACCTAATAAATTATATCTTTTGACTGCAGCGAAGAAAAAGCTCATAATTTGTTTGTTCAAAGATAAATTTGTGGGATTTTGTTGGTTTAAACAAAAATAAATCAAGGTTGAACCGTTTATTAAGACGGCATTTGAGATAATTGTCTGCCGTAATAACTTGCCTTTATCCGCGATTTCGCCCGCGAAAATGTCGGTTTTGGCAAAAATCTGTCTTAAACGATAAAAAGTGAGTTTTTACCAAAATATGTCACATAAGTCTAGAGAGATTATGGATATTATCGAAAGACTGTTTCAGCTAGTCAGATAACGAACAATGAAATTGTAGTAGGGTGGCGAAATCTAACAAAAAAGGATTTTTAGTATCTACAGCCGAGCTGGGCAGTAGTTAACTACAAAAGTAGTTAACTACTTTTTTTGGAACAGTAGTTGTACTCTAACTACTTTTCTCCAGATAATAATCGTACTCTGTTATTTTGAATACCTATCAAGTAATCACAAAAAGTAGTTAAAAATGTAGTTAACTACTTAGTTCTAACTACTTTAAGTAGTTTAACCACTTTTTTGTAATCTAACTACTTATTTTGAATTTTAACTACTTTTAAAAATATTATAATATATTATATTTAACCGACGTGTTAGAACAAGTTCTTATTCGTTATGCATTATTCTGGATTCTGAAACACGATCGAACTTTTTTTAAAATAATGAAATATCATTTGCTTAAGTTTTAGTTTGAAATAGAACGTGGAACTGGTAGTCGCATCGTTACTATTTGCAAAATTTAAAAAACCCGGGTCGCAGTGCCAAAACCCTGCCGACAATATAGTGTATTTGCTTATACACTGTAAAAAATGGGTGTAAAATTACATTGAAAGTTAATGTAAAATTCCCTCAATTTTCTAGGTAACTTTACATTATTATTTATTTTTACAAGGAGATGTGTATAAAAACTTGGACTTTCTGTGTAAAATTAAACAAATTTGGTGTTTATACATAAAGTAAAGTAAACTTACATAGACTTATGTAGTTTTAATGTAATTTGTTGTGCAATATTCCACTGAAGTTTGCAAAAATTACATAGTACAATGTGTAATTACATAACAAAATGTAAAACTTAAGTGATGTAAAATTACCGGTCATTTATGATATAGTAACCATTTTGACCGGATAATTTAGCGGTTATTTAACCGGCTATCTATAAAACAAAAGGCTGCTTTAGGATTTTCTATCTCAGAAGAACAAAAAAAAAAACAATAAAGTAGGTATAAATAGAATCTAAAGAATTTTTTTTTTTTAAATACTGTATTTATATTTAAGTAGATATTGGTTGTAAAATAATAATAAATCGCCGGGGTTATTTAAAATAAATTGCCGTGGTTATTTAACCGGTAATTTATTCTTTTACATCACTAGTACAACTACAAATAAGAAAATTGTAAGTTTAGGAACAATCGCCACTGCGCATGCGCGGACTCTCTGTCAGGGTTGCCAGAAATGTTTACACAAAAGTAGCGAATTTTTTCGGAAAAATCGCAAACTAATAAAAAAAAACCGCCCAATGTTTAAAACTTTAAATAAATATATCTTTTCCTTTTTTATATCATTTATTTTTAAAAGTTTATTAAAAAATGTTATAAATAACATATGATAGATACTATAATAAATTATATTATTTTTTATATTCAGACTGTATACTCGGCAACCCTGTGTAGTAATATGCGTGCCAGCGTCATTGCTTTGAGTGGACGCATGCGTACCTCTACTAAGCTAGGTAAATCCCAAAGGCCAAAGCAACGCATGTATGTGTTGCATCATTGCATGGCACATATTATAACTGTTATAAAATTATCTCTGGTTATACGCCATAAATTGCTGTTTGCACTGATCATCAATTATTTGTTATCAACAGGTAAGTTTCTTTTATTTAATACTTGTTTTAAGGTGTTAGCTGAGGTAATAATTAATAATGTCATTTCAGTGTAAATCCTGTAGTCAAAGTTTTTCCTGTGTGAAAAATATAATTTACATCAATATTTCCACAGAAATTAAAAGGAAAAATTATATGTATGTTTAATCAATGCTATCAAATATTTAAAATGTGTGTTTTTTTTTAGGTTACATCAAGAATATATTCAGTTTCATCATTTTTTAGTACCGCCAAGATAGAAACATATCCAGTGCACCTGTCGATATTTCGGCCGTGCCAATGGTTATTGCGGGTTACAATTCCAAAATATGCTGGCAACAATTTGACATTTGGTTAAATTTAATTCCAAAAATTATTGTCGACTTGTAAAAAGGTAAGAAAACATTCTTCCAGTTATTATTATTTGTTATATTTTGTAACAGAAGTATCATTTTTGTTTTGTTTTTTTTTTTTTTTAGGTTGCATCAAGAATATATTCAATTTCATCATTTTTTAGTACCGCCAAGATAGAAACATATCCAGTGCACCTGTCGATATTTCGGCCGTGCCAATGGTTATTGCGGGTTACAATTCCAAAACATGCTGGCAACAATTTGACATTTGGTTAAATTTAACTCCAAAAATTATTGTCGACTTGTAAAAAGGTAAGAAAACATTCTTCCAGTTATTATTATTTGTTATATTTTGTAACAGAAGTATCATTTTTGTTTTGTTTTTTTTTTTTTTTTAGGTTACATCAAGAATATATTCAGTTTCACCATTTTTTAGTACCGCCAAGATAGAAACATATCCAGTGCACCTGTCGATATTTCGGCCGTGCCAATGGTTATTGCGGGTTACAATTCCAAAATATGCTGGCAACAATTTGACATTTGGTTAAATTTAACTCCAAAAATTATTGTCGACTTGAAAAAAGGTAAAAGAACATTCTTCCAGTTATTATTATTTATTATATTTTGCAACAGAAGTAACATTTTTGTTTTTTTAATAAATAAATACATTGTTTAAGCAGTACCGTCTTTTTTATTTTCCTTTCCCATTCAAAAATCTTGTGTGTAATTTTACATTTAAATATGTATTATTTTACACAAATATTACATAAACGTATGTAAAATTGTAGGGTATGGGTTAGGGAATTTTACACATTTTTTGGGAAATTACATTTTTTTTGTTTAAAATATTACATATTTGTATGTAATGTGGATTACACAACTATATGTAAATTTACAGGAAAACATGTAGCATTCCATATGGTGTGTAAAATCACCAGAATAATCTAGGGCATTATTTGGACCCTAGATTATCTGTGTAATCGGCCTTCTCAGTTTTTACAGTGTACAGACAGTGTGGCTTTATTATGCAACCTTAAGTTGGTTTTTGGGCAAAATAAAAAAATTGACTCCTTAATACACCCCTTAAAATAACATTTTTTTTCTTAATTGCAATTTTATTATCAATCGAACCCCTATATCAAATTATATACAACTTTCAGTAAATAATTCACTATCTGCAAACTAGTGTTTTCATAAAATTTGTAAGCCCGGTCCTGTAGGGCCGATTTTATTAAAATTTTAGGGACACCTTTTAATTATTACCGGAGGGTTAAGTTTCAATTTTGAAACGATTCGGAGAATTTTTTCGGTATTTTGGGGCCCAAAAACATTTTTCAACCCCTAAAAACTACCCTTAAAATGGTCCGATTACGCCCACTTTAAATAGACTTCTTGCGGTGATGGATTTCAACACGTGGGCCAAATTTCGTTAAAATCAATTAACTCTTTCGAAAGTTATTGCCCGCACACACACACGCATATATATATATATATATATATATATATATATACATATATATATACATATATATATACATATATATATATACATATATATATATATATATATATATATACATATATATATATATATATAAACATTTTTAAAAATGGTGCCAAAGTGTTTAGGAGGTTATGAAACGTGGAGAAATTTTGGTCCGACCCCTAGGTCCCGCCATCCGACCGACGCCAATAGTGTATGTTGCCTTATGGCAAATACACTAATAATAACACGACGTTTTAGCCACGATATCAGCCCTTTTCAAATGAATATAAATGAAAGATCTTACAAAAAATAATAATCATTGAAGAAAACAAAAATAGCATTAAGTTAAGAAACAACTAACAGCCTAGACTGTCAAAAAGAAAGATTAAAATAACAAAACTTGATGGCAATTGACCTATATATTTTTTTTGACAATCTAGGTTTTAAATTGTTTTTTAACTTAATGGTATTTTTGTTTTCTTCGATGATTTTTGTACAATTTTTTATTTATAATCATTTGAAACAGACTGATATCTTGGCCGAAACGCCGTATTGTTATTAAATATAAGTAAATTTTGTCTGTTAAAATTTTTTATTATTTAAAATAATTTTCATATATTATATGTGCAGATTGTACGACATAAATAAAGAGATTTATATTATTACTATTATTATAGTAGTTAAAAAAGTAGTTAAAATTTTAACTACTAACTACTAGTAGTTATAGTAGTTTAACTACTTTTAAGAACGAGTAGTTTAACTACCAAGTATTTAAACTACTTTTTTACTTAAGTAGTTAGTAGTTATACTCAACTACTTTTGTCAAGCAGTTTTCCCAGCTCTGATCTACAGTTAATAGATGTGTAATTTCGAAAGATTTAAGTATATCGCACATTAATGTGTTTATGTGCAATGTGCGAACCCACAGTTTTTTCTATTACAGCTCGCATCGTTAGTCTAATTGAATAAATAAAGTAAGATATAATAGATTATTATATTATTATGTAGCCGCTCAAAACAGGCATCATAAACGTCTTAATCTACATGTATAAGGTTTAATCGATTTGTGTGCTTTCAACTCTACGAAATGAACTAGCAATTACCTTTCAAAATAAAACATAACGTTAAAATAAGCAACAAGTAAACGCAATCACGCCCACCTATTCTTTGATTACCTAAATAAAACAAACCACTCCTAACTAAATTGATCTGTGATCGAAAAGGAAACAAAATTACTAGAGAATTGATTTCAATTTCGATTTAAACACATCAATAAGTATTATAAAGTTGGGCGTCTGGATTTTATTTGAATCTGAAACTGTATCAACAATACAGAAAGAAGAAGCAGAACTTTTTCGTTCCTTCAACTTGTTTGTGAAACACAAAACAAAAACAAAAGTATGATTTCCCTGGAGACAATACAATAGAAATGTTAGGAGAAGTTAACCAGTAAATGCTATTGTAAGGTCTGTGTACAACGTACTAGAAGTTAATGTACAGTTGGTGCATGTATATGTGGCGTAAAAGTAACGAAAATATTGCTAATGTCGATCAAATGGAAATAATTTCATCTTTGATTCTCCATAACTCTCACTGTTATGAAGGTTCCTGTCTAGCGTTACATAAGATAAAATAAACTCTTGCATGATGTGAAATATAAAAAATGACTAATTGGATAGTCACTGTTGAGTAATTAATAACTCATCCCACTGAAATACTGGAAAGATTAGAATTTGAGTCCCGACGGTAACAGTGTTTGAAAATCTCGATACCGATGATAATAACGAGTTTGCATGTAAATGGGGTGGCTGGTAACCACTTGACCAAAGTATTGATTTAGGAGTTGATTCTAAGATAGCAGAACTAACAGTCGTTGTCCAACCGTCTATAATTCTGTTCACAACGTATTTTCTTTTAATAAATAGAAACCAGGCTGATTTATTCAAGATAATATTCTAACAACGCTTTGTGAAATATAGATTTATTTTTCGCTTAGATTCAGCTAAAAAAAAACAAGTCGCATACTGTCACTTTTGATAAAAGGTAATAGGTTTTCATCCATCGACAAGCAATTTTAAGTCTATCTTGGAGGAAATGAAGGTGGCGATAGTTATGGTCACGAAAACGTAAGTTCTATTGAACTTGCCATATCAAGAGACCCGACGACTCAATAGTTACCCATACAAAATTATTTTATATACTTTCCCAAAGCACAGTACGATCTCAGCCTGAAGAAAAGGTAAAAAGTGACGTTGAGTTTGATGAGGAAGCTCAATTTAACTAAATGACAAACATTGAGAAGACAATTGCTCCTACTACTCACCTGAAATACGCCCTTATCTCCACCCAAATATTTGTACAGTGATCCCTCGCTAATTCAGTTACAGTTAAATCGGGTGTCGAATATTTCAGAAACATTAAAAAGAAACTTTCTTTCAAAAGCAAATGCAGTTGAATATTCTATCGATAAATATTTCATAATTTACACACTCCGCTATAAAATAGTAGCCTTTCATGCCTGAATAGCGGTCGTGAAATGACACATTTAACACGAATGGTGTAATGTTGCGTAAGGTTATTAAACTCACTTAGTTGTACTACCATTATCATACTAAATCAAAGTCTAGCCGCATGAGAATACAGTGTAGCCTATACAATTTGAAAAGAAATTGATCAAAAATGAACTGTCAATATTTTTGAAATTTAAGTAAAAATCAGGTCTTTTAAAGGATGTACGTGCAAAAAATACTGTATATATCTGATGATATTATAACTCATAAATGTTAAAACTCCCTGACTCTCATTTTTTACATATTGTCACATTCATAAAATATTACTGATCACGCACTAGAAAGATAAGCTACTATTATAGTTGTAATGAAATGGAGCGTTATGCCGATATATTTTAATTTGTTTTCAGCAGCGGTACCCACATTAACAAATTTTCCATTTATTATGTTTAAGTTTGTATGCCTTCTTGTGGTTAACTAATCAAGATTAGCATTTTATCTGAATGACCTTTCCCTCTAATTTATTCGTATTAAGGAAGGTTTCCCATTTAATTTAATGATTCTCTCATCAAACCAACAAAGTGATTTTACCATCAGTTCAATTATTATATCTATAGTCTATACTAATATCATAAAATGGTAAAATCTGTAAGTTTGGATGTAGGAGATAATCCCCGAAACTGCTCCTTCGATTTTAAATTTTTTTTCATGAAGATATTTAAAATAGAATAAAAAATAAAAGCGCTTTTCGTGGATACCAATTTTGCACCGTAAGTCGACGAAAAAACTGTTATTACTATCGAAGGCAAGATTGTAAAACAGTGAAACCGATGGCTCCACTACTCTTGTTGTTGCCAAGCGAGCTATACAACATTGTAGAGCCGCGAGTAGCTGCTAGTAATTAAAAAAACTAAACTGGATATTTGAGAACGGTGTGAAAATTCTCAAAAGGAAGGAAGTTTTGAAGTTATCTATACTTAATTATTTTATATTTTACTTTTTTACTTGTGTTTTGAATGTCGGGAGGTCGAAAATTGATTAACTCCAAATGAGCGGAGTGACTTATAAAGCATTATTAGATTAGAATACAGTACCCTAATAGAGCATGCATAAGCGTCATATAAAAGCGGCCGAACTGTACAATAACGCACGTGTGAGCAATTCCATAAAAACAGCAACATGTCTGGGACAAAGACAAACTCAAATGGTAAATGAAATAGGCACGTATTTACGTGAAGAAACGTGGACTACAAAGTAAATGTACCTTAGGTAAATGCGGTTAACACCGAAATGCTGCGCTATAGAACATCGACAAAGTAAGGAAAAACAAACTCAGTATCTTAGAGTTCAAACTCTGTCTTGCTTCATCGGCAATCATTCACTATACCTAAGTGTTTTCTTCTGATTACTTCCAATTTTCGTGTGAGTTATTATTTAGATTGTCGAGTAAATAAATAAATTGTTATTTTATTTCGAGAGCTAAGTGTTTAGCTTTTGCATTGTCCTCGAAACGTACCTATACATCTAATAATTAGATATAATATATTTTTCATCCGTTGGATTTTTTATAATAAAAATAAAAATGAAGGGTACATTATGTCTCCTCAACAACTAACTAAGTCTCGAACAGTTCTATTCCCTCCAGACGAGGACACCTCAGTCCATTCATGATAAATCTCTTGGTTCACAAAAAAATTTGATTGTTAGGATATTTCTCCGAATAGTTCTGAGCCTCCATAAAAATCAACAGTTCTTTCAGGGTAAACCCCCCAGATCATTTAGTCCCAGACTGTCGGCATCAAAAGTTTAAGGGCCGTTTTAGAATCATGTGATTTTTATAAGTCAGGCAAAAATGAAAGTATATTTTTGATTGTGAATTAAGTAAAAAGTCGAAATTTAAACATGTTTTTTCCGTGTTACGTCATTTAAATTAATTTTACATGCCTACTGTAGATTATTTTTCCAAGAAATTTCCTGAACTGCAAAAATGGCATCGCGAGTCGTCAGTTGAAAGCCCCTGCTTATATTATATAAAATGTCGAGTTCAGCCAATTGTATGACACATTTAAAAAGCTTATAAAATACGATAACGTAACCAAAAAATAAATGAATGCATATTTTAAAACTAAAAGAATGATAGTTTTTGCTGTTCTGAATATTTATGCTGTTTCGCAAATGACCATCTTGACTAATAACAGTCTTCTACAGTTTAAGGTCTAAACGGATGACAAAATCTTGCATAACACCTTCAAGTACATGTCATAGAATAGCATTTTATTTCTTTTGTTCGTTTTCTGCGCCTATTTTCATAAATTCTACTTTTTAAATACCCTAAAGAAAAAAAAATTGCAGCTGAAAAAATAGTACAGCGATAACTGAATTAAATTGAACAAATTTCTCATTACGAAAGAAGCGAAGTTCAATTGACTAACACACCTAAGTGTAGTCTTTCAAGCAAAAATCTAGTAAATTATTGACAAATTTTGATCTTATTAAAGAATTAAAACGAATCATACATTTTGTTGAACCCTGCTGACTGACAATTATTATATTTAATGTCTAATCGAGGTAATATTTGGTCATTGGTGTAGATGAATATTTTTGAAACAGAATATCATTTGCGCAACCGTAATCATGCCGGAACATGAAAATGACAGGTTTCATAAAAAGCAGACGAGGATTATCGCACGTCTCTTGTTTGCAGGGCTGCTTGTCAATTTAATATAAAACATCAATAAAAATATTGAACCTGTAAAACAGCAATTAACACAAAACACAAAGAACTTTCCAGACAAAGTGTTCATTATAAAATGTCAAGAATTTAATTAATTATACCGCGTCTAATAATAATAAAACTTAATTTTTCAATGTCATTTTATACATTTACTTATATACAGATATATAGGTAGATACTGACGACAAACATTTATCTTTTTCATGATGTATCGGAAAACGAAGATAATATTGTAAATTTTAATTAAAATAAATATTGTTGTTTTTTGCAGACATGACAAATTGTTGTGTTACAGACATTGCTACATTATCTAGTTACGTCGGATAGTTTTTAGCACGTTTTAATAGTACAACAATTTACTCTCTCATAAAAAAATTGTCTTGACATTTACATTTCCTTGCTGAAAAATAAGGAATCAGCAGAATCAAGATAGCTTCTCACATAAACGTTAGCTAACTTTTGGTTAGCATCTTATTATCTTTGTTTTCAAAAAACATAATATTTACACTAGGAACTGCCATCTTTCCGGGTTTCGATGAACGTAAGTCCGAACTTCGGACTACGTCGTAATTCTCCAGGTTTCTGCAAAAGCATGCATAAATACTTTATAAACCTCCAGAAAATATAGAATATTCCTTTAAATGTCAAGCTGGTTACAGTAAGAATTTACACAAATAATCATTAAGAATTGTAAATAGTGATTTGTACCAGATAATACTAAAGCCCGTAGAAAATAATTTGATTATTGTCAATTAAATCAAATTTAATAAGATACTGATTTTTATTTAAGTGTAAGTCTTGCAAAGATGGCAGTCCTATAATTTACTGTACTCCGTGTAATATATTAGTGGAGTGCCGTTAGACGTAAAAATTGTAAAACTTCGGAATCTTCATAAAAACTGTTGGACTGCATTGTTAAAAGCTCAAATAAAAAAGTTAAAAAAAAATTTGCCGCTCAAGATTGCGGAGTGGATGCCACCCCTTCTCGGGGTTTGAAAAATGTTTCGTTGAAAATAAGCACGGAAGTGGATAGGTTGACTAATTCTAAGCAACTTTTGTTCTATAAAGTTTTTTCTGAAAGTCCATACTTTTCGACTTATTCGCGAGTGTGTCAATTTTTCTATCAATAAACCCACGTTTTTAGATGGTTTTTCCCGAATAACTGAAAAAGTAAGTATTTTATCGAAAAAATCATTCTTAGTAAAAATGTAGCCTATAAAAAAACAAAAATAATGGTGAGTTTATAGTGTCTGTAGACCCAAAAACGGAGTACTACCTTTTTGATGGTTGGTTTTTATTCGTCAAAAGCCAAAATTGAAAGTTTCAACGTGAAGTTACCAAAATACAATGCGTTTTTCGGGGGAAACTCATGGAACATTTTTTGAAGTGCTTGAAAGAACCTTTATTTTTATTTTTTATAAAAGTCCCTAGCATCAAAACTAACTGAGTTCTGACGAAAATAATGTTGGTCCCTATTTTTTTCGGCGCCAAAAAATGCGAAAGTCACCCCCTTATTACCACCCAAATTAAAAATAATCGTTACCACTTCACAATTCACTTTATTTATGTACTTGTAACATGCTCTAGAAGTTTCACAGGTTTAAAGTGCTTAGTTTTGAAAGGGTTAGAGCTAAAAGAGCTCGAAAAGTTACTTTTTACGAATATATGCAAACTTTAAACGGCCATATATTATTCAAGTTTTATCCTACAGAAAAAAAAAAGAAACGAAAATGTCCAGAAAAGCAAAACCTACAATTTGGCACACTACAAAATTTTGCGTATCATTGATAGTTTTTGAGTTATTTTGAAGAAAAGGCAATTTTTTGAAAAATTACAAAAACGCTCTTTTCACCTCAAACTCAATTTTTTTCAAAACTAAGCACTTTAAATCTGTCAAACTTCTGGAGTATGTTACAAGTACATAAGTAAAGTGAATTGTGAGTGGTAAAGATTATTTTTAATTTGGATGGTAATAAGGGGGTGACTTCCACATTTTTTGACGCCGAAAAATATAGGGACCAACATTATTTTCGTCAGAACTCAGTTAGTTTTGATGCTAGGGACTTTTATAACAAATAAAAACAAAGGTTCTTTCAAACACTTAAAAAAATGTTCCATGAGTTTCCCCCGAAAAATGCATTGCATTGTGGTAATTTCAAACTTTCAATTTTGGCTTTTGACGAATAAGAACCAACTTTCAACAAGGTAGTACTCGGTCTACAGACACTGTACACTCACCTTTATTTTTGTTTTTATATAAGCTACATTTTTACTAAGAATGATTTTTTCGATAAAATACTTACTTTGTCAGTTATTCGGGAAAAACCATCTGAAAACGTGGGTTTATTGGTTGAAAAATTGACACACTCGCGAATAAGTCGAAAAGTATGGACTTTCAGAAAAAACTTTATAGAACGAAAGTTGTTTAGAATTGGTCAACCTATCCATTTCCGTGCTTATTTTCAACGAAACTTTTTTCATCCCCGAGAAGGGGTGGCATCCACCCCGCAATCGAGAGCAGAATTTTTTTTTTAATTTTTTATTTGAGCTTTTAACAAGGAAGTCCAACAGTTTTTATGAAGATTCATTGACTGGCCCTGGATTCCGAGGTATAAACCTTACGGCACTCCACATATGTTACAAGCTACAATTTATAGTGTTTTGCATAAAAAACTATACAAGAGTATCGTTCGAATATAAAATATTTTATCCGTTAAAATAAATACGTCAATTCGTGGTGTTCTAATAAATAACATAGATCGAAAAAATAATATGAAAAACACAGCTTTAAAATGCGTTCGATAGTATAAGACAAGATTTTTAACAACTGAACCGTCTTAAAATCAAAATGTCCAGTCAAAATGTATCAATTAATAAATACACGCAGTTTATGGCTTGCACATTGATACTCTATTTGGATTTATTATGGTTTGTACAAATATCCAGTTTGCAAGTTTTAATGATTGTATTTTTCAATTTTCATCCAAATTAATAACAGAAAAGGAGTATAAATTGACACTAAATCCAAATAACTCTGGCAACAAAAATCGTATTTGTACTTTTTTATATATTATCTATTTTTATAGTAATTTTACATGCTTTGCTACCATGCGACAAAACATAACATAAAATGAAGGTTTGTGAAGATATTATGGCAAGGAATATAAAAAATACGTAGTAGAAGGATTGTGTAATTTCGTCCATTTCTTAATAGAGTGTTTTTGCACAAAAGCTGCTCCAAATGATCTTGTCATGAACACTGGCCGGCATGCACAACTGATTGATACAAGTAAAATGCAATAATTTGTGACTATAGCTTCAAGAAGATTTGAAACTGCAGTTGAAACGATTTTTTTAACTGTTTACAGATGTATTTAACATAGTTTTTTTTTGTATAATTAGTGTATTTGCCATATGGCAACATACACTATTGGCGTCGGTCGGATGGCGGGACCTAGAGGTCGGACCAAAATTTCTCGACGTTTAATAACCTCCTAAACACTTTGGCACTATTTTTAAAAAATGTTTATATATATATATATATATATATATGTGTGTGTGTGTGTGTGTGTGAGTGTGTGTGTGCGGGCTATAACTTTCGAAGGAGTTAATTCATTTTAACGAAATTTAACACACATGTTGGAATCCATCACTGCACGAAGTCTATTTAAAATGGGCCCAATCGGATCAATTTAAGAGTGGCTTTTAGGGGTTGAAAAAAGTTTTTGGGCCCCAAAATACCGAAAAAATTCTCCAAAATTGAAATTCAACCCTCTGGTACTAATTAAAAGGTGTCCCAAAAATTTTAATAAAATCGGCCCAACAGGACCGGATTTACAAATTTTATGAAAACACTAGTTTGCAGGTAGCGAATTATTTACTAAAGGGTGTATATAATTTGGTATGGAGGTTCGATTGATAATAATATTGCAATTATGAAAAAAAATGTTATTTTAAGGGATATTTATAGTTATTTTTTATAGTATTAAGGAGTCAAATTATTTATTTTGCCCAAAAACCAACTTAAGTTCGCATAGCACTGGCTATGCCAAGTTGGGTGGATGAATTTCACCTACACCTGTTTGTTTTGAAATAAATTTTTATTATTATTATTATTATAAAGCCACATTGCCTGTATTAGCAAATACACTATATTGTCTGCAAGGTTTTGGCACTGCGACCCGGGTTTTTTCTACTTAAAAACAAACTTTTTCAGAGTTAGACAATAACATTAGACCGTTTCAAGTAATTGTCAAATCAGATTTGCTGACCCAGCATTATCCATTATATATTTTATTTCTACAAAGCTGCAGAACGGCTATATAATTGTTATAAACATTCTAGTATTACCTAGCTAAAAAATCAGCTCTCGATGTAGTGAATTTAATGTTACAATTGCTTTATTATGATGAATTAACTGTTTAGATATCGCACCATAGAGTAATTGATAACTCATTCCGCCGCGAAAGTAGAAAGATTCGGGTTTGAGTCCCGACGGTGACCGAGGATAAAAAATAGATTTTTCTAATTAAACATTGTACCAATGAATGTTTATAACAATTACCCATTATTATTTAATAAACGGGTTACTAGCTTCTACACCAACTTTTAAAGTCTAATTATATGTTTGTTGTTTTAAAATCAAAAACAAAACAAAAAAAGCTAACAAAACAAAAACAAAGAGTAAGAAATGCTTCCTCGTTCCTCGGTATTTTAAAAATGTTTATAAATTGTTGTCAATATCTTTTTTTATAAACATAATGCATTTCTTTCAATAAACACTGTTCATTGATAGAAGAGGTTTTATTTTCACCTTACACTAACATACTCGTAAGTATACAAGATATCTGGTAGCGTTTCGTTAATAATTATTAAAAAATTAATTGAAAACTTTATAATCTAGTCATTATCAAGATGAGCAGTCGATCAAGTAAATATAAGTGTCTATTTTCATTATCCTTCTACTGCGTCATACAAAAATGATAGAAATTTTTTATATACCTTTAGTAGGCTTTGGTCCTTTTTTGGTTTTACATTTTTTGCTGATTTCTCTGCTCTGTTCACAATAAGGGTCGCTATTCGCCTTGATTTTGTCCGTGCGTGTCATGTCGCCCTGCCCGTTGCATTCACTCCAAGAACCCTTTTCATAGCGGCAAGCTGCGGGCAAAGACTCAGCATTCAGCAAAGATTTCAAGCAAAAGAAAACAGAACATAAGTTATAAGAGATCTTCAACAGCCAGGATTATAAAAAAAACTAACAGAATTTTGGAATTGATATTGATGCACAAAAATCAAATACCATATTTTTTGCACGATCCCCTATGAAATAGCTGCTTTTCATGCCTGCATAGCGGTTGTAAATTGACCCTTTATGCACTAGTGCGTAAAGTAAAACAAAAGTAATGCAATTTTACGAATCCAATAGTAATATTTTTGTCAGTTGCCAATTATTTCCATATGAGCGACAAAGACACAAAGTAAGCTTTGTCTTGTAAACAATCCAAATTTCCAATATGACCTTGCTATCATAACAGGTCTCCATATGTTTCCAATATGGCCGAACTGAAGTGTCGAAAAATACAAATATACTAATAGTAATGTGAAAATTAGCTATTTTAGAGGAGCTACGTGCAAAAAATGTAATACGTATCTCAAATATAACCTATTATGACCCGTGTGACTGTTAAAACTTGCTAATCGCTCTAACACAACGTCACAGCAGGTACATAATAACTGCATTCATATCCTAAATACGCATACTAAGAACTGTTATTACAAACACATCTGAAAACATCGACGGCAATGATAACATACTGATCAAGAGTTAACACTATCAAAGCTAAAGTTAAGGTATTCGAAAAGAAGTACAGAATGCAAATAATTTTGTTGTATTTACTGTTATAGATTAATTATTTTGAATTTATCATGAGAAATTTCAATTCACTGGAGTTAAAAACCTGCGATTTTTGAAAGTAAAAAAATTCTTGTTTACAGATGTTGACGTTTAATTTTAGTTAGCTTATCAGTCGATGGTGGTGTAAACGGCAGTTAGAAAAACATAAGGATCCCAAGAATAAATTCGAATAGATTCTACTAACGAAATAATCTTATATTTTCAATTTTGAATGTTTGTACTCTACGGTTTAAACAATGTTTTCATCCTTTTGACAAAATTTATACAACGCTTTATACTGGGTTACAGAAAGCAGTCAGAAAATTTGATTTGACAAGAACCTTAGATCACTATCATATGATTACAATTTTAATACGTGCAGAAGCAGTCATATATACAAATTCGGCCAAAAAGGTGAAAATATTGCTTAAACCTTGGAGTGCACCATTCAAAATTGAAAAAATATTATTTCGTTAGTACGATCTATTCGAATTGTTCAGAATTTACGAGACCAAAAAAACCGCCTTATAGGCCCTCATACTTTACAAAACCAACCGCCATATTTTTAGATCGGTATTTAGATATTATAAAGAAAAGTTTTGTAATTCTATAAAAACATTACACATCATTACATCTGAAAATATAGACACCAAAATTTTATGAACAAAGTCCATACTACAATGTTTTAAAAAATAATGATTGTTTTAAATAATGATCGTCTGCTAAAAAGAAATAAGCAACTTTAATAAGTAAAGTTTAACAACTAGCATTTAACAACTTCTTCATCGCATGCTGCGAGAAAATTAAATAAAGCAAGTTTTCTCTATTCTAAAGCCTGAGGCATTAATTTTTCCTGTAAAAAGCCTGAAAGCGAATAAATACGGCCATATTTCAGACAGTTTGTAAATTAATTTTTACTGTTCTAAGCACATTAGCATAGCAACTGACATTCAGCCACACTGCACTTTAAAACTATTTTCTGTATTTCTTTCAAGTTAAAATACAAAGTGTACGGAAAACCATGAAAAACATTTCTGAAAAAAGAAATATAGATACATTTATTAAAATTTTCAAAGTCATCTTCTACTTTGAAGAATCAATTTGCAATTATTCTTATTTTACAACCACTTGATTATTGTTCCATTTTTCACTGATTATTGAAATAGATTTATGGGGGAAAAATAATTTCCCTTCTTTCGTTTTTAAAAATATCATTAAATAAAATAGTTATAGTAAATTAAAAATTGTCTACCTATCGAACAATGTTACGTCATTTGCCCGCTACAAGGAGACTAATTAGTAGATACAGGACACTTAGCACTTAGCAAAGTAAATTCATTACTAAACTACTGAATTTTTATAAGCTATACAGATACAGCTTTGCATAGAAAAAGAGATTCATTATTGAAGAATCTCGTTAGAGATTTTTTCTGTGCTAAATTCCGCACATGAAAAATAAATGAAAAATAAATTTCGTAAATTAAACGCAAAAACAGCCCATCCCTACATCTCTAAGAGATTACTATACATTGATTTTGAGTCTTTCCCATATAACGCCGTGTAAAAAACCTTAGTTTCCAAGTTTTATATAAGCTCTTACCAAATTTTCGTATGACATATATTTACAGTAGTATACATGGTATAAGGTACTTTAACAAGTGAGATTGACAGCCGAGTGGTCTAGCGCACTTACTTTGATTCACACATTGGATGAACAGGGTTCGGATCCCAGGACCGACGTGTGTGAATTGTTTTTAATTGTTTCGTTTTTTACATGATATTTATTTAAATTATTTTCCAATTTTCTTTTAGATAATAAAAATAAATTATTTCCTTGTTTTAGTAATTAGTGGTGACAAAAGTCTCGCAAATATCAACTTTTGGATGTGACATTTGTCAAGAAAAGTTTCGTCATAAATGATTTACTATATTCATATCCATATTACTAAATGACTGTTAATATTCATAGGTATTTGGATTGATTTTCATTTTTACAAGTCAAGAGTTGTGAAAATATAACTAGTAGATAATTTTCAACATAATATAAACAATATAAGTAAAATATAATAGTATTATCATCAACAAAGCAAAAATCTTATTCCAGAAATTTAATCCAAATACCTATGAATATTAACAGTCATTTCGTCATAAATGTAGTTTGGTACGGCATACGAAAACCCATAAAATCAATACAAGTGGTACTCATTTTTGGGGGGTTATATTGCGTTTTGGGGGGTCTATATTGCGTTTTGGGGATTTTATATTGCGTTTTGGGGGTTTTATATTGCATTTTGGGGGTTTTATACTGCATTTTGGGGGTTTTATATTGCAATTTGGGGGTTTTATATTGCATTTTCGGGGTTTGATATTGCATTTTGGGGGTTTGATAATGCATTTTGGGGGTTTTATATTGCATTTTGGGGGTTTTATATTGCATTTTGGGGTTTTATATTGCATTTTGGGGGTTTTATATTGCATTTTGGGGGTTTTAATTGCATTTTGGGGGTTTTATATTGCATTTTGGGGATTTTATATTGCGTTTTGGGGGTTTTGTATTGCGTTTGGGGGTTTTTCATATATACAGAACATATATTTTCAAAATTGTTGTGCTTAATTATTTTTTTATATCGTATAATTTATATAAAAGATCATCCCGTTGAGAAAAGAAAATGGTCTCTTAATTCTAAGAGCGCACCTATTTTTATTTTGGAGGAAAAATAGAAAAAAGCCTTAGACTTTGGAAAAAGACGTGAAATCTTTAAAAAAAAAACTTCGGAGAAGTAAAAATTGGTTCTGTGCTAAATTCAAAGACTTGCGGTGACTCGCTCTCAAGATTACGACTTAAACAAAAAAAAATACAGAATTTCGAGGCAGGCAAGAAATTCAAATCAAGCCTGGAAATTCTGTGCCTAAGATGTAGAAAAAAAATTAGTTCCGAGGCAGACAAGGAATTGAAATCCAACCTCGAAATTCTGTGCTCATAAACCTTCAAGAGCAAGAGCAAAAAAAAAATGCACAGATGGCGTTTTTTTAGTGGTAGCTTGACAAATAAATATGGAGCTGGGCACACGCCATCTGTGCACTTTTTTTTGCTCTTGCTCTTGAAGGTTTATGAGCACAGAATTTCGAGGTTGGATTTCAATTCCTTGTCTGCCTCGGAACTAATTTTTTTTCTACATCTTAGGCACAGAATTTCCAGGCTTGATTTGAATTTCTTGCCTGCCTCGAAATTCTGTATTTTTTTTTTTTTTTGTTTAAGTCGTAATCTTGAGAGCGAGTCACCGCAAGTCTTTGAATTTAGCACAGAACCAATTTTTACTTCTCCGAAGTTTTTTTTTATAAATTATGTACCTATGGATACATAGCAACGTTTTGACGTCTTTTACGAATATGGCAGGTTCTGAATCGTTCAAATATAAGCACAGTTATATAACATGACTTTTGAATTAACTACCCAAACTGGAAGGGAGTAGGTTTTATATTAAAGAATTTGACGAGGTCAAAGCAATCATCTATATTCTATGTCAATCGGACGAAGTCGCGGGCAAGCCGCTATCCCCAATAATAATAAATCGCGGACAAAAACTGTGTTATATATTCTATACAACCGCGTGAAATCGACGAGGGTCACTAGTATATAATATGTAAAAAGCTATATCTTTGCATTAAAAAATAACAAAATCCATATAGACAATGAACAATGCTTTTGTAGCAGACAATAATATCCCATTATCATTGTCCACTTCATATAGCTCTGTGTGGTGACTGGTGAGTATATGGCAGTAATGCAGAGTGTGATTGGGTACAGCGTATTGCTGATTTCAGCTGAAGAGGATTTCTGAAGATCACTTTAAACGACTTCGAAACCAATAATTATTACATTTTCGATCCATATAAATGGAAAGAGTCTTTACTGTTAACTAACAGGTCATATAAAATAGTACTGATATCTATTGTAGTCTGTGCTCTATAGAAATAGTTATTGTGCATGTAATTAACGGGCGATTATATATAATAACCGGCAATTATACATAATCACCATTAATGCCGGTAAATATGAAAAATAAATGAAAATTTATCAAATTAAGCTGTTTGTTTACATAATTTTCAACTCGGAATGGCAAATTTAATAAATATCATGACAGATTGAGCCTGCAGTAGAATACAGTGCAGTTTTCGGAGTAGTTACTACTCAGAAGGATACTTTTTCGTTGAACACTATGGCGTGAGAAACCGCGAATATAAATATTTTATAATTTACAATTAAAAATTCATTAAAATGGTTATTTTAAGTCGCATTGATGTAGCCTGAACGAAATTTGAATAAGGGACTGACAGGTGTTGTCAAATGAAAGACAAATTAATTTTGTACTTATACAAAACAGTTAAAAAACAAAGTAATCTCATATTTTAGAGGAAAAATCATTTTTCAGATAACGTTTAATGCTACTGCTAAAAATTACTGAATAATTTAAGTTTGCTTGTTTAGACATATTAGACTGTAATTTACATAGTTTTCCAATTATGGACTTTTATCACATTTACAATTACGAGTTGGGAATTATGTAAACAAATCAGTTAATTTGATAAAATTTCAATTCTTTATCATATTTACCAAATTTAGTAATGATTATGTATAATAACCGGCAATTAATCACCAGATTAATCATACTTATCGTAACATATAGACTAGCGATTTTCAAACTATTGGTCGCGACACCCTAGAGAGCAGGGGTCGTGAAACAGTTCAAATGAGCTCGTGACTCGTGAACTATAATTAAAAATCACTTCTACCGACTAGAACTTTAGAACATCATCTGACTACTGACTAGGCTGGTACTATCAAAATGAAGTCTGACTGTTTTTTCATAAATTATATTTGATAATTTAACACTGTGCCAAATGTCAGCTTTTACGAAACACTAGTTTTTTTACTTCGTTTAAAACACCCCGATGACAGAAGTTCAGAACTTGCGAGTGCTGACTGTAATACATTTATTTACACAATAAATACTAGCTATAATCTCAAAATATTAAACCTGTTTACGATGTTTGACTGAGACCTCTTGTACTGTAAGTTTGAAGAATAATGAAAATCAAAACTAGTAAATACATTAAAAGACGTGGAAAACGCTGTAATTACCATATTGAATTATAAATTCAATTTTATCAAAAAAAATTGAAAAAAACAAAATATCTTTCTTGCACGACCCCCTTTAAAATAGCAGCTTTTCATTCCTGTACAGCTGTTATAAAATGGCCCATTTCGCACTAGTTCGTAAGTAATGAGATTTTACCAACCCGATAGTTATGTCTCTATCAGTTGCCATTTATTTCCATATGAGCAACAATAAACAAAGTAAGCTTCGTCTTGTAAACAATCCAAATATGGCCGAACTGTCAATAATACTATTATTACCATGAAATGAAAGTTGACTATTTTGTAAGAGGCAGGTGCAAAAAATGTATGTATCTTGTGTGTATTGATATTACCAATCGAGTGACTATTAACACTATCAAAATCGCCCGTGTTAACATTATGTCACTCCCATGATTATACCTTCATTTGCATACAAGATACATAAAATACTATTAGAATGGAGAGCAGAAGCGTAGCGTGCCTTGGCGGGGCCCCGTATAAAAATTTGTTTGGGGACCCTTCCCCCGTTGAAGTAAATGACTTAAACGGGGAAATCCCGCAGCCCGCGATAACCGATGTAGGGTGTTGCCAACTTTTGAACGCACGCTTTACGCGGGAAAAAAAGAAATTGCTTTTTTTGACTTTTGTCAATAAAAAAAAATTGGGAAGTTTTTATTAATTTTTGCTTACGCACGTTGGGGGCCTCCGTGGCCCGGGGGGCCCGTATAATTTATACGGCAGATACGGCGGTAGCTACGCCCCTGATGGAGAGGGTTTTTTTTCTATTTTAATGTTTCATAAAAAATATACAATATTAATTTAAATAAAAAACAAAATATAAATAATATAATAGCATGTCGGTAACAATATAATATATAGGTTTTGGTAATATTATTTTAGTATGACGTTTTAGTCGAATGGATACTTATGTAAATATATTATCGAATTGGAAATAAATTATTCACTCACTAAATCTCTATTTTAAACGAACAGATATTATTAACTTTTTTATATTTCCTGCCTAGTCCCGGAAGGCCAAAACGGTAATTAAATTTCTTTTAATTACAAGCGAAGCTTAATATGCTTAAGAAATTTCTTACTCTGTTTTCTGTAATTCTCAGGGATTAAAAATGAAAAATGGTTTCAATATACGAAAGCTTAATGAACAAGATACTAGTTTAATATTCATTTCATGTTTGCTATCTATTTTATACAAAAATGTACAAAATAAAAACATAACTTATAATAATTGCTTCTGTTGAAAATTTCGTACTATAATGAGCGAGTTATTTATGTAAATACTATCCTTTACCCGCGGCTTCTTTTGCGTTAATATCCTATTATTATTAACAATTAATTATTATTACCATCCTATTTTCTGATGTATAACAAACACTACAGTGAAAAATCGAATAAAAACGGTTCAATAGTTTTTTGGGTTAATACACTCATAAATTACACATCGAAGTCGCAATTTCGCTAAAACCTTACAGAGTTACAAAGATACGACTTTTAAAATTTATTTCGATAATGCTGTCACCATACTTGGAACTTTTGTAAACTGTCAGTATTTATACTCCCCTTTCAGAATTTTTCGCAAAGGTAAAAAAAAGAATGGGTGAGAAGAGGTTGTTATTAAAGTCACACATCTGTCTAGATAGGCTGCTATTTCCTGGGATATTTAATTATAATTCCTGTGATGTAATAGCACATTGTATATAGGTATATATCTAGTGTAGACGTAATTCGACATCATGTTTAAAACGAGTGCTAGCAAGTATTAATGGTCACGTGAATTATAACACCATTACTCACGAAGTAAACCTCCTATAAAATAATCAACCAAATTGACTCTATACCAACAGTAATAGATATATTTACGAAATGAAGTTACTTACTATGCTGTTCAAATTAAAAATAAAATTAAAATTACAACTGTTTAAATAATATTAAAACAAATTATTACAAACAAATTTGTTTGTAATAATATGTTTTAATATTATTTAAACAGTTGTAATTTTAATTTTATGGACACATTTAAAACTTGAAAAGGACCACAAAAGTGGTTGAAACGTTGTAATTTATTTCAATAAAAAAATTTGAACAATATAGCAAGCAACTTCATTTCATAAATACTCCTTTAAAATAGTTGCTTTTCGCTTCATTTTCAGAATATTTGACAGTTCAGTAATGTACAAACGTCACTTCTAAAAGTAGATTATAAAAAAACAACTGACAGACAAGCAGTAATTTACTATGGAATTAGTGTAGCGTGGCCAATTTTTAGAGGCAGTAGTGCAGAAAAATATTATTATCTGTAAACAGTATTTATTGTCAGTAAATTATCAAGTTCTCGGTGGTTATCAAATAACGACCAAAAGACCGCGCGCACCTGTCAAGCATTGACCTATACGACCAGCATAGTACTGGGCAGAAAAGCTTGTTCGTGAAGTATCCATGTTATTAAACGGGGTATCGCACATTAGAGCAGCACATGCAACCAGCAACGATCGTCAGGCGGTCGCCTGCAATTTCTGTCTAGTTGCGCTGGACGGATCTAGTGATGTGTCGTCCATGAAACCGCGCTAAAAGTTGCTGGTTTGTGATGGTTTATGCTGGTCTAGTTCGCGACATCGTGCAGGTCGCAGGTTTGTGTTGTGCTGGTCCCTAACTGGCAAATGTGCGCAGTCTTTGGCGGGTATTTTCATCGGATAATTATCAAATTACCAAATATTTAATTTCAGATTTGAATACATTCAATTCTACCTATCTAAGTATCTGTCATCGTGTCTAATTAAATCAGTTTAAAATAGCCTATAATAAAGTTAGTGACAATATATTATAACAAGAGACGCTTGATCGTGACGTCGTCGTGAAGTAGAAACTAGAAACCAGCAATAATACGAATTCCATGCACATTCGATTCGCAATGGGGCGGAACGTTACACACACCTACATACACACCACACATACGTATTTTGTTCACACAAACCAACCCTACATAACAGTCATACTGACTCTCTTGGTCGTATTGATAGTCCACACTTGAGATTTCAACGCACCTCCAATTAACTTGGCTGAAAAATTGAAGTTCAAGGAAGTCCTTGAAATCAAATCAACTCTGGTAGCCGCAGTGGATATGCTAAACTTTCAATAATTAGAAAGTTTCCCATGTTTTTTTTTTAATTTTTAATCACACTCATACTTAATCGTACCTTCTACTTATAGAAAATTACAAAATTTATGGCGAAAGAATTTTTGTAATATCTTTGAAAATAACAAAGTTATTCTACTTCAAAGTTTAAATTTGACAATTACGCGCTCTATGTCGTTCTCAGTATGGGTGACGTCACATGGCACAAGTGTCATATCTATAGTAATTAATTATAAGCAAGTCATGGAGACAACAGAGTATAAACAATTGACCAGATGTACAAATTGATGTAATTTCAATCGGGAAGTTTAAAATATTTTAGATTCATCACCTAGAATATTATTTTGGCGCGCTGAGAGTGAAATTTTAGCAAACAACGGAAGTTGTATGCGCACAGCTAACGAAAATTCGAAACTATGAAGCTGATCGCGCTAACAAAAACTCAAACGTATGAAATTGGTCGTAGGAAACCCATTTTTATTTGATATATCGATATTTTTGAGCGATATTTAATATTTCGATATATCAACATAAAATTCCGAGTATCGAAAACCGATATTTTTTTTTCAGGAGCAACACTGACTATGGCCGTTTAATTACTTCAAAAATATCGAAAACTCCACTGAAAAATAAACATGTGTTTTTTCATATGTTTTTGGAACATACTCTTAAGTCCGTTCCAAAAACAACAACAGTGAATAAAGCACTTATAAAATAAGTTTCATTTTCACCGGATTTTCGATATTTTCGGAATAATAAACAGTCAAAATAGCTATCCATGCAATATTTTCATTTCATTTCTTCAACATCTAGAATATTTTTAATTATTACGATTTACACCTCAATTCATGCTGTACCAACAATTTTCTGTCGAATGTCCCTCTGCCACGCATGCCATAGGTTCGCCATCCCTGGCTTTATTAATTGTTCGATTAATCTCTAAAATTATCTGCTCCTATATATGTGTATTAGACGTTTGATTATTAAACAAAAAAAAAATTCCTATCGTTTTTTTTTTCAGATAATTAATTATTCATTACTTGATTTATTAGAAATAATGTCCGTTAATTGCCATTTGAGATTATATTAAGCTAGCCAATATGTATACCAAATTTCTTCGAGTGCCAATGTTCTCTTTAAAATTGTACCGATATATCGATAGGCATATCGATGTTTTTTAAAAAATATATCGGTACCGATATCGATACTTGAAAAAAATAACAATACGATATATATCGATATTTTTTGGCACTTCTGACATCCCTAAGTCATACAGCGGACATACGTACATAAGTACACGACCTACTTTTTTTTACAAGCTTGTAATTAACTTGCAATGTAATATTATGTTCGTACGGGTGGAATCCTGCAACTCAATTTTGAAGCAGATATCCTCAACCGATTGAGCTGAAATTTTGTATACATGTTCAGTTTGGATGACAATGCATGGTTAACTGTGTGACGTCATTCTAAATCCAACATGGCGGCACATGCAAAATGGCGGACTAATTATTTTTGATGCACTCCTACAATATGGATATCAAATGAAAGGGCTTGCTAAGAATAACTCGAAAAAAATAAAATGACGTCACTCTAAATCCATTATGGCGGACTTTTAAAGCTTGAAATTCAATTTTGAAGCATATATCTTTTCGACCACTTCATGTTGAAATTTTGCACAAACCTTTGGTTGTGATGACAAAACAACATAGTATATTGAGTATTATGCTAGATCCAACGTGGCCACCACCTCAAAATGGCGGACTACCAACTTCTTTACAACCCCTTCCACATGGGTATCAAATGAAAGGATATGACAAGTAGAATACAATGAGCAGTGTGACTTCCAATATGGCGGCCAAAACAAAATGGCGGATTACCCACTTCCTTGACACGGGTATCAAATGGAAAGATTTGACATGTAGAATATTAGAATAAAATAATCAATTAACTATAATAAATTGATGTTTTAATATTAAAAATTCCGAAAGACTAAAAAGAACAAAATAAAATATTAATAAAAAAACTTTTAAACGACAAACTTTTATTGAATTGTACTAAAAAAGAAAAAATAACTCTTAATACTTTAGATTCATAATTATAAAAGCGTGGGTTGGAAGCTCTATGATAGTAACGACCCACGCTTTTATAATTATGAATCTAAAGTATTAAGAGTTATTTTTACTTTTTTAGTACAATTCAATAAAAACTTGTCTTTTAAAAGTTTTTTTACTAATATTTTATTTATTAGTTACTATAACTTCTAATCTGATACATTGTGCCATGAGACGTCATAATGGACGATCAGACCTCGAGCAGTTTCGTTTGCCATCACACGTCCCTTGAAATTTTTTAGTGTTTAGCTTTTTATTTTTAAGATGTGACACTATTACTATTTTCGTCAAATGAACTTTCTAATTATTATAAATGACGGACGGACAGACAGACACACAGCGGAGCCTCAGTAATAGGGTTTCCGTTGGTAGTCTTTGGGTACGGATACCTAAAAAGCATTAAAATCAACAATGAGTTGAGCAGAGTTAATAGTTACAATTAAAATTCAAACTCGTTCGAGTTGATGACTATATAAATACGACCTCTTCATATCCAGGGAGAGTGCGAATGTCCAAAGGCAATTACACCACCCCTGCAAAAAAAACTCACGCATCATTCATGACACATTGTATGTTGGGTTGGTATGGGCGCGGCGTTTCTGCAGGATAATTAGCACGGGAACGGTGGCAATAATGACCGTCTCTCGCACACGGACAGGTAATGAAGCGATTCGTTCACTGAACTGCTCACCAGAGGTTCTCAAAATATTGTCTCTAAATCATCGATATTTTACATCACCTAAACCTGCATGTCCCTTAAGAACTGTTCAGTGTTCCGGACTGCCAGTAGGTTAATTTATGCTGAGGGTTTGTCTTATATCACACCATGTTTATAGTTCAACAAACTGCAACCATAACCAAAAAGCGCGTAAAGAGCCCTTTGGATCCATACTAGACCCGACCTCACGGCATTTTGACACTCACGTCAACATTTAAATAGTGTGTCTGGGCGAAAACGCAAATCCTAGTAAAACCAATAATGTGATAACTGTGAGAGAAATATGGTACATCGAAGGAAGTGATATATTGCGAAAATAATTATAATGAAACGTTAAAATATAAGTTATATCAAAATGGGGAGCGACTAGCACGTGATTTTATCTGCACAAAAGTTTTGGAAGGTAGAAGAAGAGGCAAAAAAAAAGTTTATTTACGGTCATCGAGAGGAATATCAAAAATAGGCTTATTAAAACACGAGATTAAAAATATATGTATATCTAAAAAAATTAAAAATATTGATAATGAGGACTACATTGAACGAAAATTATCATTTCACATTAGATTGTTTTTAGTGCTTCATACCAAAATTGAAAAAACGTAACCCTTAAATTCGCACTCCGGTATCTGTCCGTCCGTCTATCGCAAATTCCCAGAACCATACTATACAAACTAGAAACTTAAATTTGTCATAGAT
The DNA here is from genome assembly GCA_034508555.1 of Venustoraphidia nigricollis. Lineage (NCBI taxonomy): Eukaryota > Metazoa > Arthropoda > Insecta > Raphidioptera > Raphidiidae > Venustoraphidia > Venustoraphidia nigricollis. The sequence goes on from JAVRKA010000071.1 coordinate 253,107, forward strand.
ATAGATATGTCAGTGGTGTGGTATAGATATGGATTTATCATTTGTTTAAATATGGGTAATAATAGACAGGTTATAAAAAAAAAAAAAGTTCAGCTCCATTGAATGGAATGTCTGAAAGCTAGTGACCCATAGAAAACAATGATTTTTTATAATTATTTGGTTCTTTTCTTATTTAAGAAAAAAATCAAAAACTGCGAAAAAAAATGTCTGGCTTTTTGAAAATATTTTTAAATATATCGAATGAAGTTGCTATAAAAATTTCAGCGTGAATCAATCACTTATTTTTTATTTTTGAAAATTTTTATTTTGGTTTAATGTTAACCTCTCCAAAAGTGTCTGCCTCATTTATTTATTTATCTGAAATCAACTTAACTTTCAAATAGTACTTGTTGGCTTTTGAATCAAACTTTTTTTGGCACATATATTTTTAAACTTTACCTGTATGCGCAGTACCAGGCGTACCCCAGTAGGAGAATCAAATACTCATTTACCTAGTCATCTTACCTATATATACTATTGTATAAAATTTTAACCTGACTCAAACACTTCATGAAGCGAGTGTCATGAGCTCTCCGACTAAGAACATTTCATACAAGTTTAACTTGCACTTGAGAGACTTTTTATTATTCATTAAATTGTAAATTTTCAAATTGTGGAGCGAAATACCATTTTCAATACGTAAAATGTCTATTTCACAAAGTTCCATAAAAGTTTCAAAAAGTCAGCATCTTCTCTATTATGCAGAGGAAGCCACGCCTTGACCTCTTCTAAGATGAATACTATTTGTAAACAATATGTTCAGATATTTTCGGCAGGATATTTGTTAACTGATGTATGTTTCAGCAGTCGGGAATGGGATGACGAGTAAACGAGATCGCGGTCGACTCATGCATAAATGCAATTTGCTCCTCGAACGAACGCTCTTCCGTATAGTAGACGAGCATTGCCTAACCCGAACAGCAGCAGCTGTCACCTGGCCCACTTCAACTGTAACAGCGTCACCGCCCCCACCGGCGTCTGTCGTGCCATCATATCATCCATGACTGTCTGCGGATGGTGTATTTCATCCTCAATCGTCCCGTCACCGCTGCGATAAATAACTTGTATCGAAAATAGAAAATTTATTCCATAAAGTATAATATTATATCCACTTTCTTGACTTGAATTGCGTCTTTTTTTGTGAGTTAAAGTAAATTCAATTTTCAATATTGGAAAGCACTTTACGAGAAAAGAATGTTAACCCTTTAGAAGAGGATAAAAATTTAATGTTTTTATTAGAAAAGATAATTTTACGCACAAATTATGCCAATTTGATACTGTTGAAACATCAACAGTTTTATATTTAAAAGAAAAAATAAAATGTATTTTTTTGTATTAGTTCATTGATTGTGAATCAACCTTTATTTTATTATTCTCATTACTCTTATGTAACCTTTTTTGTTAAAACATTTGTCATTTTGTTCAGAAATTCTATTCATTCATTATTCGTTGTTCAGCATGGAACATTATAAATTTGATTTTTCTAATTCTTGTTTTTTGTTAAATAAAAATAAAATAAAATAATCATTGTGTCATTATTCATTAACATTTGGTGCCGAAACCAGGGAAGATCACGGTTTTATGTCTATTTGGATCATCATTAGATCAAATTCATACTACCGATGTTCTTCTATTACGAACTTCAATTCATCACAGTATCAACATACAATCAATTATAGACAATTAACACACGGTTTGTGTCTGTTCGGATCAATCATTAGATCATCAAATTCATCAACTACTGCTATTCTTCAAACAGATTATCTGCAATTTATGACATCAATCTACAATTCAAGTGGACAATTGGCATCCAGGTATAAAATTCAGCACTTTGGTGAGTCTTCAAACCTTAACATTCATTTACAAACATTCCAGTTAAGCACGCTTCAATCATTTTCATCTATTCAATTTAAGCAAAAATTTGTTATTTCATAATTTAGAACGAATTACATAATACACGTTCTCATTGCAGCTCAATTCTCGCGCGTAAAATGGCTTCGTCTAACGATTTAGCAGCTCTTATTTTTAAGAGAGGTCAAATAAAGGGCCAATTAACGCGTATGAAAAATTATTTTCAATCCTTCACGGGTGACGACATATTACCGTTGAAGCTTCGTTTATCGAAATTTGAGTCCATGTGGTCTGATTTCGAAGATATTCAATCTCAAATTGAATATCAAGATCAAAGTGATGCTCAATCACAAGAACGCGAAACATTTGAAAAAAAATATTTTGATATTATGGCTTCCATTCAAAATTTCATTGATTCAAAAAGTCCTACAATAGATCTGAACACATCTACTCAAATGATAACTCACACGCCAAGGGTTAAATTGCCTACTATTGTATTGCCAACATTCGACGGTTCGTACGATAACTGGATATCATTTCATGATACATTTGTATCATTAATTGACGCTGACGACACTTTATCAGACGTCCAAAAACTTCATTATTTAATGTCATCTGTAAAGGGTTCCGCCGCAGATGTAATTCAGTCATTACAAATTTCTTCAGCAAATTATAAAATAGCATGGAACCTGCTTACTGACCGATTCCAAAACAAAAGAGTTATAATTCAAAATCATTTGAAATCTTTATTTGAAATGAGCGATGTCGTGAAGGACTCAGCCGCATCATTTAGAAGTCTATCAAACAATTTGTCGCGTAATATAAGGTCATTAACTGCATTAGGTTTACCTGTCGATAAGTGGGATGCCTTGATCATTTATTTAGTAACTTCTAAGCTGGATGTTGCCACTAAACAGGATTGGGAAGTATATTTACGATCTAAAGATGCAGATGATTTTGGAACTGTCGATGATTTGATTAAATGCATTAATCAAAGATGTCAAGTATTAGAGGCAATTGGTTCTCAAAATCCTCATCCTACTAATAGTGGTAACTCCAAATCTCTGAATAAAGCTAATAATTCACAAGGAGGCGGGTCTGTTACTCATGTAGTATCCCACCTCGCTTGTCATTTTTGTAAGCAAGCTCATGCCATATATAATTGCAAGGAATTTCTCTCTCTTAATGTTTCTCAAAGAATCGCTCATGTAAAAAGGCTTAAATTGTGTCTCAATTGTTTAAGACCATCGCATAAGGTCAGTGAATGCAAATCTGGCTCTTGTAAAATTTGTAATGGTACGCATAATTCACTTCTTCATTTAGACGCAAAACCAAATTCTAATTTGGATAATTTAACGACACCAGTCACAAGAAATTCACAACAAACTATCTCGAGTGCCACTCATACTACATTAAACAATCATTCAAACAACAATTCAAATGTACTACTAGCCACAGCAATAGTCCACATTTTAGATGTTCGCGGTAATATTCGCATTTGTAGAGTATTGTTGGGTTGTGGTTCACAATCTTCATTCATAACTGAGAGTCTATGTAAGTCTTTAGGTCTCAACAAATCGAAGGCAAACATACGATTGTCCGGAATATGTGAATCATTTTCTCAAGTCAATAATTCTGCACAAGTAATTGCAAGTGGCTCTTTTATCGTCAAGCTTCGATTCCATATGAACGTCACTTTAGGCAAATCTCTATCAACAGCCATAAGGCGATTCAAATATTTTGCAAAACGCTTTAAGTTTGATCCAAAATTGAAAGAACAATTCAATACGCGTCGTAAAATTTCGATAAAGGCATATGCCTTAATTTTTGTCTGTTTTCCAACTAAAGCGGTTCACGTTGAGTTAGTAAGCGAATTGACTTCTAATGCTTTTATCAACGCTCTTAAGCGTTTCGTATCTCGTCGTGGGAAATGTCAGCATATCTACTTAGGTTCGAATCGTGAATTGACGGCAATACCAAATTCCTTAACAGAAAATGCATATCAAACTAAAATAAAAAATTATTTACTAGATGAATCTATTGTTTGGCACTTTTCTCCTCCGCGTGCTCCAAACTTTGGAGGCCTCTGGGAGGCATCAGTAAAATCTGTCAAATATCATTCAAAGCGTGTTTGTTCAGGTACTTTATTAAATTTTGAAGAACTGTATACATTAGTAGTGCAAATTAAAGCATGCTTAAATTCTCGACCCATCACACCTTTATCCTCTGATCCTGACGACATGTCAGCCTTAACCCCAGGTCACTTCCTATTAGGAGACTCACCAGCAGCTGTATGGGAGCCTGACTTATGCGACATCAAAGCCAACCGGTTATCAAGATGGCAGCGAATGCAGCAATTGTTTCAACAGTTTTGGCAACGATGGTCAACCGAGTACCTACACACACTGGAGCAGCGTTTCAAATGGCGTGACTCAACTCAGAATTTGCAGATTGGCACTATGGTGCTTTTATGCGACGAAACCATCGCACCCACAAAATGGAGTCTGGGACGCATTATGGAAACCCATCCAAGTTTCGACGGAGTGATACGAGTTGTAACCGTCAAAACGTGTCATGGCAACGTCAAAGGACCAGCGTCGAAATTGTACCCACTTCCTATTTTGAAAGCCGACTGACCGACTTTCAAGGCGGGCGGCATGTTGAAACATCAACAGTTTTATATTTAAAAGAAAAAATAAAATGTATTTTTTTGTATTAGTTCATTGATTGTGAATCAACCTTTATTTTATTATTCTCATTACTCTTATGTAACCTTTTTTGTTAAAACATTTGTCATTTTGTTCAGAAATTCTATTCATTCATTATTCGTTGTTCAGCATGGAACATTATAAATTTGATTTTTCTAATTCTTATTTTTTGTTAAATAAAAAAAAATAAAATAATCATTGTGTCATTATTCATTAACAGATAGGTACTAAATTCGATCACAGATTGAGCCAGCTGTATGTAATTTTTTCTCAAATCGTTTTAGTAGCTTTTTTCTAGTTAAGTGATCAAATGTCACGAAAGAAGCTAGTTATTATTAACGTATAAACTGTATATGTATTGAAAACGCACTTAAAAAAATATTTTTTTATAAAAAAATTAATCCACCTTTAAACAAACCTACTAAAAAGGAAAATAATAACATTGTGAGATCGGAAAGTTTTAGTAATTAAATTGGCGTCGACCTCTTTTATGTGACTCTTTTTGAAAGAGGTTAATTTTTTTAAACAAAAACTAAGTACGTTTTACATTGATATGTACCATGCTTTTCTTGACAATTCAGTGCTAAAAGTACTTTTTTGTACGGCAAAATATAAAAGACCTGCTTTTCATGTATGTATAGCGGTAGTAAAACGGTCATTTTTCGGACTAGTGCGTAAAGTAAAACAAAAGTAATACGATTTTACCAATTCAATACTAACTTATATACGAGGTTGACTCTAATTAAATGAAGTTAATTAAAGTGGTTGTGATCCTTGATGATTGTTGGAAGTTAAAATTGCATTCTTACTAACGTTTCGGTGTGCTTTACACCATCTTCAGAGTTCTAAAAATTATTTGTATATAATGTTAGTGTTATAAATATGAACAGGTTACAATATATAAAACACTTACCGAATGCTGTCAATTCGTATCAGTATTTTGTCGGAAAATTGAAAACATGGTGATTGCTTTCACAATATATATAAAAGGAGATTAGAATTAGGGTAAAAATATTTATACTAAATATTTTTACCCTAATTCTAATCTCACATCACTAGTACAACACAGTTTCAAATACAAACATAATTTCGATTTAAATAATCCTACCATTCTAATTCATGAATCAAATTATTTCAAACGCATATTTTTAGAAATGGTTTTCATCAAAAAATTCAAAAATAGTGTCAATAAACGCACAGATATTGAGAATTTGTCCCATATATATAGTCAATTAATTGATAAAATATAACCTGTTACATAAACATCATTGCCAAAAGTCATCAATTCGTATCATTATTTCCTTTTAGTCTTATAAAAAAAATCTGTTTGAGTGGTTGCCACCTATTTTATTTAATGACAATTTTAATCATTGGCATAAACAATTTTAAACTAAAATATTTTATCACAAACAACCTTTTATATATATTTTATATATATATATTTATGTATATTGTGAAATCAATCACCATGTTTTCAATTTTCCGACAAAATACTGATACGAATTGACAGCATTCGGTAAGTGTTTTATATATTGTAACCTGTTCATATTTATAACACTAACATTATATACAAATAATTTTTAGAACTCTGAAGATGATGTAAAGCACACCGAAACGTTAGTAAGAATGCAATTTTAACTTCAGTATTGTGTTTTATTGATCCTGTGCCACGGATTTTATCCAAACTTATTCCAACTAACTTATATATCTCTCAGTTGCCATTTAAATCCATATGATCGACAAAGAAGCAAAGTAAGGTTTGTCTTCGTAAACAATTCAAATTTCCAATATGGCAGAACTGTCAGATATATAAAAATATATCTATTATGAAGTGAAAATCAGCTATTTTATAAGAGGTGCGTCCAAAAAATTTACTATATATCTTGTTCGCAAAGATATTATGACTACCGTGATTGTTAAAACGTTTTAGCATAATGCCACTTCCTTGTGTAATACACACATTGAAGAACGAGATACGTAAACTTCTATTTAATCAAATTTTTTACTACTACAGTAGAACCTCGATAAGTTAAAAACCTCTGTAAGTAAAAAATTTTTTGAATTCCCTTCCCCTGAAAGCATAAAACGTCCATTACTTAAACCACAAACCTCGGTAACTTAAACAAATATTCTGAACATCGCCCTCGATAACTTAGAATAATATTTTGATTAAAGTATTATATGTGTCATCATATGAGTAATTGATGTAGAAAATCAAAATTGCATGAAGCAAAAAAAAAAACTGATTTCTTTGTTTAAATAATTGATTGTTTAAATAAATAAATAAATAATTGATTCTAAATGAATAAATGAATAGATAAAAAATGTATGTCACCTCTATTGAACTAAATACATCCTCTGTAAAATACACAAACCTCGGTAAGTTAAAAATTCTCCTCTGACAACCTCCCTAACTTCAACTCTCGATAAGTAAAAACCTCAATAACTTAACGTTTTTAACGTTTCCCTTGGATTTATCGATTTATCGAGGTTCTACTGTATATAACTACCTTTTGAACGTTTTTAAACTGAAAAGAGAATTAATCAGCAACTTAGGTTTTGAAATTTTCGAAAATGTATTTTTTAACAAACACGACTTGCATGTAAAAAAATTGTTATAAAAAAAACTGTCCTGAATAACGGGTTGTATTATACCGCGTTAGAATCTCTATTAAATGGACAAGTTTTTCTGATAATTGGTCAATTATTTTATAACACTTTTTTTCTGTCAACGTGAATTTAAATTCAAATATATTTTTCTTGCCACCGAAAAGTGTTTACAAAACCATTTTTTTTATTTGACAGATGATAACAGAGTTCATGAAAATGATTTTTTTTTTTTTTGGAAAAGCAGACCCTTCAGGATCCTATTAAAAAAAATCAACCAAACAACTTATAGATTTTTTTAAATTAATTTTTTAGTATAAGCACTACACGATTTCAGAGAAAAATACAAAAACTGAAATAACTTTCGAACCGTAAACAATTGGATAACCCCATTTATGGTTATTTTGATAGGAAATGACCTCCCCCATCACCTCACTTCGTTTAGACGTCGACTTATGAGACATCCTGTATATATACAGGGTGAGTTTCAAGTTGATGCTTTTTTTACAGCGTGTAAAAATCAAATAGACGAGCAAATATTTCAAATAGTTTTTTTATCAAAACTCAAAAATAAGAGAGAAACAGCCTTTCGAAGTTTAAATAAATTTTATTAAATTTTCTTTAATTTTGAGGTCGGTCCTGGGGTTATATTATGTTACTATGGACAACTTCGAACAATTTCTGTGAATACTTGATAATAACAACTTATTTCCATAGTAACATAATATAACCCCAGGACCGACCTCAAAATTAAAGAAAATTTAATAAAATCTATTTAAACTTCGAAAGGCTGTTTCTCTCTTATTTTTGAGTTTTGATAAAAAAACTATTTGAAATATTTGCTCGTCTATTTGATTTTTACACGCTGTAAAAAAAAAGCATCAACTTAAAACTCAGCCTGTATATATCATTTTGCGTTATTCTAAACAATATTTGATACAGAAAATGTATTTGCTGTCAAAGGAAAATCTAGATAAGTAATTGTTTAATGTATAACATTATTCTACATTATTATTTTCACCGACAAACGAAAACTGGAGATTCTGTGTTCCAAATTATTAATACTATATTTTTTAATCCGAAAATGCTTCCTGACTGAGACAAAGGAAATTAAAAACAAAATTGATTTTTTTTTTAGATTTATCAAAACCCACAAAATATATCAAACTGAAATTCAGTCTACTCAAATGTGTAGCTAACTAAATACAATTGACCAGGCGTATCTTAGTCAACTGACTCAATACAGTGGCGTAGAATCTTTTAAGTAAATCACTAAACAAAAGGAAAAACGTACGCCCCTGATTGATCTTTCTGAAAAAAATGATTTTTTAATCAATATTTCTTTAAATAAAATCAATCTTTTTTATCGATTTCTGTATTAACATAAAACTACCATACGATCGATCATGCATTTTTTTTTTATTTAGGAAAAAATACGCACTGATAAACATTTATTTTTTAAATTTACGGAGATAGAATTTTAAAATTTTAATACTCACATCAATAAAATCAAGGCGCATTCACTGCAAACACTATTTTATACGTTGACCACCTAAATTATTGTTCCCTATGGAAGCACAGATCTTGTACAGTCAGAATGAGATAAATAACTAATGAATTAAAAAATTGGTCGTGAAACTGTTTTAAGTGCTTGAAAAAAATCCAACGGCATTATTAAAGTTAGAAGGAGCTCAATTCAATGATTTAACTAAAACAAGGTAAATAGGATCATTGATTAATTATATGTGTATAAAATGAGAATGTTATATGTAAAATCATACATCTGCAACTTTTCACTCTCCTAATTTTTTTACTACCATAAAACATCGAATGATAAGGGTTAACTTATAAACATGGTAGGTCATTAGTTATAAGGAAAATATTTTTTACAGCGAAAAAATCATAACGTTTAAACTTTTGCTTTTATTAATTTATTAGAAAATAAATAAAAATATGTCGCTCCAAAATCTAAAAGGAGCTATTCAGAATCGATATTACTTTTCTGAGAGCAGCACTACTTGCTAATTATTCACCTTGTTTAACGTTACCAAATTTTGCATGGCAAACTGTATAGTAATTTTCTATTTTCCGCAAGATTCACCGTTCAGAAAACTTGTGAACATTGTTTTTTAGTGTATTTGCCATATGGCAACATACACTATTGGCGTTGGTCGGATGGCGGGACCTAGGGGTCGGACCAAAATTTCTCGACGTTTCATAACCTCCTAAACACTTTAGCACCATTTTTAAAAATGTTTATATATATATTTATATATATATATACGTATATATATATATATATATATATACGTATATATATATACCGAAAAATATATTACCGAAATATAATACCGAAAAAATTCTCAGAATCGTTTTAAAATTGACATTTAACCCTTTAGTAGTAATTAAAAAGTGTCCCTAAAATTTTAATAAAATTGGCCCGACAGGACCGGACTTACAAATTTTATGAAAACACTAGTTTGCAGATAGTGAATTATTTACTGATAGTTGTATATAATTTGGTATAGAAGTTCGATTGATAATAGTATTACCATTAAGAAAAAAAATGTTATTTTAAGGGGTGTATTAAGGAGTCAAATTTTTTATTTTGCCCAAAAACCAACTTAAGTTTGCAATTTGCATAATAAATCCACACTGCCTGTATAAGCAAATACACTATATTGTCGGCAGGGTTTTGGCACTGCGACCCGGGTTTTTTTTTCATGAAACGTGTGTTTCGTACACCCGGTACAAAACTATATTTTGCATATAACACAGAGAGACAGTTGCAAGCGGTACTTATTTGTATGTGTTTGCATATTTTACGATAACATTTTTAGTATGCAGAATGCAGATGCAGTTTGCTTGCTGACTCTTAGTTACAATAATATCTGTGCCCAAAAAGTAAAACAGCGTATGTTGGACTACTATCGAATAAAATAATAGCTTTGCTACATTATTTCTAGTTCGAACTCCGACTGAAGCTCTGACTTCCGCCACAGTCAGCTGTTAGGCCGATCGTGACGGTTTTACTGAATAATCGAGTTTGATAAATAATAAAATAAATTTTAAAAACCCTACCATGATTATATTAAAAACGCACTAAAAGTAAACAATAATTATAAAAAAATTCATGGATCGCCCATAAAAGAATAAAATGCATCAATATTACTCGTAAAGGCATTGTAATAAACATTTTTGGATGGAAAAAAATTTAAAACACATTTTGCTTTGTTTAAGACAATCCACGATTTTCTTATAATTATTCTTTACTTATTTTCATTAAGTTTCTATTTGAAATCGTGTCATTTATATTTTACAACAAAAAAACCGGTCAAGTGCGAGTCAAACTCGCGAGAAGAGAGTACTATTCTGTTTTCCATGAGTACTTTAAGACTTCAGGTTTTCATTTAGGTTTTCCTGTAAACTATGGGCGAGACTCGACATTGCCTATTTTTTTCAAAATTTTAGGCTCAGTAGTTTCGGAGTTTCGGTCAATTGTTCATCTATTATCTTAAATAACATTAAAACTATTTATTTTAAAAATATAAAAAAATATATATTTGAGACCCTTACTACAAGCCCTTTCATTTGATATGTCACACGGTACAGTTTGCAAACCTTTTTTTTTATTTCCTAATTTTTCGCCAAAAATTACCCCCATGTTCAAAATTTATTTATTTACGTTACACGTCCGTCTTTGGGTCACTGACTTACACATGTGTACTAAATTTCAACTCAATCGGTCCAGTAGGAGATAAAGGGGGGTAAGTGGTAAATTTTCACCTATTTTCTTAAATAACTTGAAAACTGTTTATTTTTAATTTATAAAAATATATATATTTGAGACCCTTACGATAAGCTCTTTCATTTGATATCTTGCACGGTACAGTTTGACAAACTTTTTTTTTAATTTTCTAATTTTTTCCCCAAGAATGACTCCCATGTTCAAAATTCATTTATTTACGTTATACGTCCATCTTATAATCACCGACTTACATATGTGTACCAAATTTGAACTCAATCGGTCCAGTAGTTCGGCGCAAATTGGCTGTGAAAGGGTGCCAGACACACGAGGGATCCTATAAGAGTCCGTTTTTTCCTTTTGAGGTACACTATTGGCGTCGGTCGGATGGCGGGACCTAGGGGTCGGACCAAAATTTCTCGACGTTTCATAACCCCCTAAACACTTTGGCACCATTTTTGAAAATGTTTATATATATATGTATATATATATATATATATATATATATATATATATATATAGGTATATATGTGTACGGGCAATAACTTTCGAAGGAGTTAATTCATTTTAACGAAATTTGGCACACATGTTGGAATCCATCACCGCACGAAGCCTATTTAAAATAGGCCCAATCGGGCCATTTTAAGAGTGGTTTTTAGGGGTTGAAAAAAGTGTTTGGGCTCAAAAATACCTAAAAAATTCTCAGAATCGTTTCAAAATTGAAATTTAACCCTTTAATAGCCATTAAAAAGTGCTCCTAAAATTTTAATAAAATCGGCCCGACAGGACCGGATTTACAAATTTTCTGAAAACACTAGTTTGCAGATAGTGACTTATGTAATTGAAAGGTGTTTTTAATTTTGGTGTAGACATTCGATCGACAATAATAATGCAATTAAGAAAAAAATGTAATTTTAAGGGGTGTATTAAGGAGTTAATTTTTTTATTTTGCCCAACAATCACCTTAAGTTCACATAATAAAGCCACAAGGCCTATATTAGCAAATACACTATATTGTCGGCAGGGTTTTGGCACTGCGACCCGGGTTTTTTTATTAGTGTATTTGCCATATGGCAACATACACTATTGGCGTTGGTCGGATGGCGGGACCTAGGGGTCGGACCAAAATTTCTCGTCGTTTCATAACCTCCTAAACACTTTGGCACCATTTTTAAAAATGTTTATATATATATATATATATATGTGTACGGGCAATAACTTTCGAAAGAGTTAATTGATTTTAACGAAATTTGGTCCACGTGTTGAAATCCATCACCGCAAGAAGCCTATTTAAAATGGGCGTAATCGGGACATTTTAAGGATAGTTTTTAGGGGTTGAAAAACGTTTTTGGGCCCCAAAATACCGAAAAAATTCTCAGAATCGTTTCAAAATTGACATTTAACTCTTTAGTAGTAATTAAAAGGTGTCCTTAAAATTTAAATAAAATCGGCCCGACAGGACCGGACTTACAAATTTTATGAAAACACTAGTTTACAAATAGTGAATTATTTACTGAAAGTTGTATATAATTTGGTATAGAGGTTCGATTTATAATAATATTGCAATTAAGAAAAAAAATGTTATTTTAAGGGGTGTATTAAGGAGTAAAATTTTTTATTTTGCCCAAAAACCAACTTAAGGTCGCAAAATAAAGCCACCCACCCTGCCTGTATAAGCAAATACACTATATTGTCGGCCGGGTTTTGGCACTGCGTCCCGAGTTTTTTATTCTTTTTATTTATTTTTGTGTTTTTTAGTCTCTTGATGTAACCGATATTTGAATTTTTATTTAATATATAGGTATAAGTACTTTTATTGCAATATCTAAGTTGACTTAAATGGTTTTATTACTAGACCAACGATACACTGCATAATATTTTCAGTGTTTTTATTTATATTTGTTGCTGGGTGTATGCAAACTAAAATTCCCCGCCCCAACCCTCGGTTACGTGTTTTGTATTAGGTTCATGCTAGTTCAAATAAAAAGAAAGATGTCTTCAATGCATAGACGATACATAAAAGTTGGTAAATAATAAATACAAATAACGCAGGCTTTCAAGGGCTTCGTCCGTCGTCTGTAGTGCCTGCTGCCTACTGCAATTTAAAGCTTGTTTTACATCGACATATTTCATCCTCCCCCTTATATAAAGAGAATTCAACATTAATACACACAAAATGACTGCTTCTGGTATGCTCGATCCAGGTTCACCTAGGTGTAAATCGCTATTCAGTGTTTAGCCACCTTTTGTCGTCAAAGAGTAGGCTTCCAAATAGTGAAAGAATTTTTAAATCAGCTCAGCAGTTCTTGAGTTTTAGGAAAACGAACACAAACGTCTACTTTTATGTATTAGTACTAGATATGTCGTCCGGCTTAGCAAATTTAAAAAAATTAAAGTATCAAAGCCCACTCCGTTGCCGTTCACGGTTCGAATAGTTTTTCCGAAAAACCGTCAAATGTGTATTTATTTATTTTTTAAAAAGGGTATTTTTCTTGGACTTCACGTCTCTAATTCAAGTAATTTAAATGTATTATTAGAATTAAAAACTCGAAACCGGCCTTCGTCTGGCCTTTGGAGCATGGTAGCATCGCCTGTGTTAAATCTAATATTAGCTACCGTCTATTTAATAACTATTTAATAACTTATGTATAAAACATTTTATCCAACCTGCGTCGACACCGAGAGATTACAGGATTTCGTCCTCACAATCGTTTTCGATGTTTACGACGAGGTTCAATTCGTCTTTAGAATTCGGAAATGAACACCAACTAATTCGTATTATACTACAATACATTATTATTGCTGTGGTATATCACCTTAATATCCACAGCAATGACAATTAGAATAGAATAGAATAGAATAGAATTTATTGATCCAAAGAAATACAAATATGTATAGGATTCGTCAAAAAAGAAAGATAAGTTACAGCTCATTTACAACAAAATCATCCGCCTTATACAGACATTGTTTAAGAAGAGCAGCCTTTAATTATCTTTTAAATTTAGAAATGTGTAGATACACAAATTGTTCAAGAATAATTTCACTCTATTCCCTTTCAAATCCGATTTCATCGCCTAACTCATTTCAAGCTTTGTCATGTGTCAATTTAAAAATTTCTAAAAGGCAACTGTTGAAAACTATTCTTAATCGACACGCCATCATACTATTTGATGACGGTGATAACGGACGATTAAACTACATGGTGCTTCTTATTTTCTTTCTGTTCCAAACACAAAATGTTACAATTAAGAAATGAAACTACTTGCTATACTTTTCAAATGTGTTTATTGAATAAATACATTTGAACAGTATAGCAAGTAGCTTCATTTCTTAAATATATCTATTACTGTTGGTAGAGTTAATTTATTTAACAAAATGTTACAATTTTGTAAATGATAGGTTTAAGGACGCCCTGTTTCGACATCCACAGATTACAAACCTGATAATGAATTAGATCTAGAAAGATGTCATTTTAAATCTATAGTTTACAATATTAAACTAAGGAACAAAAAAAAATTTTAGATTATCTTCGATGTAGATTATTTTTTAAATAATCAGATGGTATTGGCGCTGCCGTTCCGAATCAATTTTTTGCTGGATCAGCTCAGAGAATCATAGTGATTATAGATGGTAACTTGGTTTAAAACAATTTTTTATAACAATAAGAAGAAAATTTTCAATCAACTTTTATTAAAATTTGTTTACTTATCTTTCTTTTTTACTGATTTCAAACCAGAAATGTTCAAAATGTTTTTTCATAAAATTGATATTTTTAATGTTATTTTCTCTTAATTGAAAAAACGTCAATGTTTGACGCTATAACAGTACCTATAAAAAAAAATATTTTTTTTACAATAGGTATATATTTTTATCTTTAAACTTTGCATATTAAAAAAATACTCTGACGATATTTAATTTCTTAGATATGCAAAAGTTATTTGTTTATACCTGCACTGTTTTATTATCTGCGAGGGCTGTAACCGTTTTTGACGATCCGAAGTGCCCAGCTGATTTTAATTTACAAGGTTAATATAATGTCATAATGAAAACTCGTAGCCTTCAGCTGCGACACCAGCGCTGGATTTGGTTGCGATAGCCTCCCATGCATCTAAATTAATAAATAAAAAAAAGAGAATCCACCAAATCTAAAAAATTTATGTACATATTAAATAACTACAACATTCTTAATTAGTACACAAATTTTCAGCTTTAGCGAGATCTCTGACCTAAAAAGGTCGCGAGCTCCCTAACTATTATGTGATCACTAATTCATATTTTTAAACTCATATTTTTTAATCAAAATTTTAAAATCAAATGATTCATTCAATCAAATCATTCAATCAAATCATTCATAAGTTCTCGGAATAAACCTGGAAAAGCTTCTAGGCTACACGCCCGGCTATCCTCAAACTTCAAATGCTAACTGTTCGGTTGGTTTTTCGAATTGAACAATAATTTACAAGCAAATCAATCAATTTTAGCAATCAAGCATTCTTAAAGAGAGGTCTCATAAATCAGGTAGAGCTTAAGTATATCTTATATAAATCCCATCTGATTATATTCAGCACAAACTAGGTATATGAAAGGGGGAAAGAACTGAGGGATGTGTGTGTAAATTTTCCAGTGCTTCCCGCATTTGTAGTCCTTAGAGAAAAGAACTAACGGGAATATTGCTCCTAACTAGCGTGTTTTGTAAAATTGACTGTACATGCAAATTTCTTTAAGCTTTTCTACTGCAAGCTCTTAATTACAATGCCAACGATGTAAGCATATAAAGCAAGGTTGACCACGTAACCAACTTAAAATCTAATTTGACCATTAAGTTCCACTTATACATTGCTGTTCCACCATTGTATTCGTGCCGATGACATTGCCAGCTACATAGTTAGATGTAATGGCAGTAGGTACTACACTGAATTAACAAAAATATATAAAACAAAAAATATGGGTGCGCGTAACCTTTATGCACAGTAACGGAAAAATTATAGAATCTTACTCGACTACATATGACTTATAACGGCCTGACTTGCTCTGCCATGAAAGTGCAAAACTTGGCAACAAAAGTTTTCCTTCAAAAAGAGATATATTTGGTAATCAAACCATGGACACCACAAATGTCTAGGCGCGAGCTATGTCAGCCTGACATAGCTCGCGCCTTGACAAAACTGTTTCGGCTCGTCGGTACAGACGGCATGCGAGTAATTCCAGCAGTGCATAAATGTTACACTTTCTGCTTTAAAATCGAAGCAGAAAGTATATATTATGTACTTTCGGCAAGAAAAACAAATTTTTGACGTACGATATCTTCAAAATGAATCAACTGACTTAGATTTAACACAGCAGAAAATTTTAAGGTTGGTCCACGGACATGACAATCAATTTCTGCATTTTTGTATCGCCTTTGTGATTTATTGCCATTATTGTTGACAGACAGCACGTGATTGTTTAGATACATTTAAAAAGAAAAAAAAACCCGGGTCGCAGTGTCAAAACCCTGCCGACAATATAGTGTATTTGCTAATACAGGTATTGTGGCTTTATTAAATGAAATTAAGTTTGTTTTTGGACAAAATAAAAAAAAATTGAACCCCTTAATACACCCCTTACAATAATAATTTTATTAGTTGAAATATTGTTATCAATCCAACATCTGCACCAAATTAAATACGACCTTCAGTAAGTAAATTCGTATACGCAAACTAGTGTTTTCATTAAATTTGTAAGTCCAGTCCTGTCGGGCCGATTTGCTTATAATTTTAGGAGCACTTTTTAATTGCTACTAAAGGGTTAAATTTCAATTTTGAAACGATTCTGAGAATTTTTTCGGTATTTTTGGGCCCAAAAACTTTTTTCAACCCCTAAAAACTACCCTTAAAATGACCCGATAGGGCCCATTTTAAATAGGCTTCGTGCGGTGATGGATTCCAACATGTATGCCAAATTTCGTTAAAATGAATTAACTCCTTCGAAAGTTATTGCCCGCACATATAAATATATATATATATATACGTATATAAATATATATATATATATATATATGTATATATATATATATATATATATACATATATATATAAACATTTTTAAAAATGGTGCCAAAGTGTTTAGGAGGTTATGAAACGTCGAGAAATTTTGGTCCGACCCCTAGGTCCCGCCATCCGACCGACGCCAATAGTGTATGTTGCCTTATGGCAAATACACTAATAATCGCTTTATGAATTAAAGCTTAAAATAAACAACAAAAAACGCAACGCGACCAAAAAGGATTTCTGCGGGCTGCATAATACTTTAGTTGATTTATTTTTTTCTAAATCATGTGTAGCATCATATGTTTTTTTAGCCTTAGCGAAGTAGAGGAGTTCGCCAAAGTTCCTGGTCTGGGAACCCACATCAGGAAGTGGAGGCCATGTTTCAGGCATTTTAACTAAGTTGTTAAAAATGTGTTATGAATTAAAACTTTTAGTTTACGAAAATGTTTTACAGTGACTGTAAATACATAGATACCGGGAACTTTCTGGACAACTGAGCAAATATCGCCGACTACATTTCGTGGCCAGATCACAGCACAGCTGTGATGTGATGATATGAAAATATGGTAATCAAATTTTATTTTTCACCGGTCGCGGTGGTGACACGGAACGAATGCGTATAAATAGACCTCCAAACTCGATTCGTGTAAATCATGTTTAAAGCAGAACACGGAGGATGGAGTAAAGCTACTTGACAGTCAACGGCATTTATACAACGCAACTGTCAGTCATTCGACCGCTCGACGTCCAGTACGTCATGGAAGGTTAGGTATATTGCTTTTCAAACATCCGGAGTGCCGTATTACATTATACATGATATTGTGTATTACAGATTACACACACAATGACATATCAAATTTGAATATAAGTATTGCATTACTAAACAAATATTATAGGATAATATTGAACTGCATAGGCAACCATGTAAAATGTACCTCGTCACTTACACCAAAAATAATGGGAACATCAAAATACGACGGCTTTATCAACACAGAATTATATTGGTTTGATATATTGATAGAGTAATATTTAAACTGGAAGAGGTCACGCAGTGCCTTCGTCTTTTCCATGTTATGTAGAATTAGCAGATTGAAAAAATGAATTTCCGGAAAAAAACTGTCAGCGTTTCCGAGCTTTTCTATCGAACAATATAGCACGCGTGTGCATGTGATAATTTTTTTATGATGATTTTGAATCAAGACGAAATCTTGCGCGGAATTGTAAACTCTGAAAAATGCAATGTTTAATGGTTAAATGACACCAGTTTCTTTAAGGGGTTGATATTAAATTTTTTCTTCAAACCATGCCGAAAGTACATACTTTCTGCTTCGATTTTAAAACAGAAAGTCTAACATTTATGCACTACTGGAATTACTCGCATACCATCTGTACCGGCGGGCCGAAAGAGTTTTTTCATGCACATTGATACGGAAACACGTACTTTCGGTATGGTATGATGAAAAATAGTATGCATCGTAAAGGCAGAAAGTTGAAATTCCTGCACCTCGGACATCATGTTATGCGCAGTGCAGGAATTACAACTTTCTGTCCTTACGGTGTAATATATTATTTCATCACATTTATATAAATTCCGATCGTAATAGATCTATTCGATCGTATGGCAACCATTACACTGTGCAAATAGAGCATAAATTTGAAATATCTAAATGTAAAAATGCTTTAAATCCAAAATATTGTAGGTATATATTTCAAATTTATAATAATACCTATATTATGGTTGTGGTGTTAATTATTACCATTGCTTGTCCGGGTTGTTCGCAGCTTTATAACCTATGCTTGAAATTCACCACGTTTTTTATTAGTGTATTTGCCATAAGGCAACATACACTATTGGCGTTGGTCGGATGGCGGGACCTAGGGGTCGGACCAAAATTTCTCGACGTTTCATAACCTCCTAAACACTTTGGCACCATTTTTAAAAATGTTTATATATATATGTATATATATATATATATATATATATATATATATATATATATATTTATATACGTATATATATATATATTTATATGTGCGGGCAATAACTTTCGAAGGAGTTAATTAATTTTAACGAAATTTGGCATACTTGTTGGAATCCATCACCGCACGAAGCCTATTTAAAATGGGCCCAATCGGATCATTCTAAGGATGGTTTTTAGGGGTTGAAAAAAGTTTTTGGGCCCAAAAATACCGAAAAAATTCTCAGAATCGTTTGAAAATTGAAATTTAACTCTTTAGTAGCAATTAAAAAGTGCTCCTAAAATTATAAGCGAATCAGCCCGACAGGACCGGACTTACAAATTTTATGAAAACACTAGTTTGCGTATACGAATTTATTTGCTGAAGGTCGTATTTAATTTGGTGCAGATGTTGGATTGATAACAATATTTCAACTAATAAAATTATTATTGTAAGGGGTGTATTAAGGGGTTCATTTTTTTTTACTTTGCCCAAAAACCAACTTAAGTTCGCATAATAAAGCCATACTGCCTGTATTAGCAAATACACTATATTGTCGGCAGGGTTTTGGCACTGCGACCCGGGTTTTTTTTTATTCTACTATAGTTTCTGTTGCTGACATTCCACGTAATGAACGCTCATTTACTTTTTTTGTGATGAGTATATTATACAGACATATACTAGATCGTATACTTAGTATTTTAATATCATTACGCACGAGATATGTATCGTATTTTTTGTACGTACCTACATTCTATAAAATAGCTGCTGCTTATTTCATTTTTTAAATTTTTGACACTATACTTTTGAAAAAAACGTCACTTTTAATAGCGGGTTATAAAAAAAAAAACTGACAAGCAGGGATTCAATATGAAACTGGTATAGCGCAACTAGTTTTGTTATACTTTACCACACTAGTGCCTCATAGATCTCTTTACATATCTGTATGCATGTATTTAAAGCAGTTATTATATAGAGAGTAGTATTTTACATTATAAGAAATACTATTTAATAAATTATGTGCAATCATTCGACAGTTATTGGTGTCATGCGCCTCTATCAATTATCTAGTTCCCTAGTCATGGGTCGCAGAATGCATTGTCAAAAATTTTGATTTTATAATGACCTTAGATTGTAATTACATTCATGCAGTTTTTATACGTTAAGAAACATTCTAATGTCATTGTGAAACCCCCTGCTGCGTAGAACATTAGATTGTATTAACACAATTAATTGATTGACACGGAAAAAAGTCGATTATCAAGGTAAATTTTTATAAAAATTTCAATGTGGTAACTAATAAAATATCATGGATACAGAGCTCAGAAAAAATATCGTTTCAATCGATCAATTATTTTTGAGCTGCAATGGTTTTCTTAAGGAAAAATATGTATGGTCACAATATCTAAGGTCATTGCCAAATCAGATTTTCTGACAATGCGTTCTGCAATCGAGCGTAAAGTTACCAATTTCTAACTCCAAAGCCAGAACAATTGACTGCGTGGAAAATTTACTGTGAACATTGTGCATGCTAAATACAAGAACTAAATTCTGCTGTAAATAATCGTTGATGGGGTCAATACAAAAACTCAACCGTTTATCAATCACCCATAACATGATCTTATATCTTCTTTGATACACCGTTGCCTAACTACCATAAAACTCTGGGCTCCCGGTACATTATTAACCTTTGTTCAACTAATCATTTTTTTGTATTACCTATAAAGCTATTTCACAGCATGGCCATTGAGGCTCTGAGATATTTTTGAGAGTGACTGTACACTACTCGTTTGTATAAGCGCCATAGATGAAACACAAACAACAATAATAAATACTCTTGTTTATATTGACTAGTAACTACTACGCTTTGAATGATACGTAGTATGTTTACATCAGTCACTGTTTACTCATCCTTAATAGGGAAGAAACCAATTTTCTATTTAGTGTTGGAACAGAACAATGCTGCATTCATAGTTCCAACAAACGGACTGGTCTCATCCAATCTTTAATATCGAATACGTGACATGTCGGTTGGCGAGAAAAATATAATAAAAAGATGTGTTATTACTTATGAGTGAAACAATTTCCACAATATTTATAACCAAGTTATATATCATTTTAATAGATTTGTTAGGTTCGATAGATTTCATTATAATTTCTTAAATGAATAACAATTAAAACAGAAGCTAAAGCTAAAAAAATATTGCCAGATTATCAAAAAATCATACTCTAAACTCAGAAAATGCACAAATCTTCGAGTGTTTGTTTTTTCAGCACGATATTATTTTAAAACGCGATGGAAATGCACTGCGCAATCTTTTAAGATAAATGTAATTTTATGGAATCTTGAAAGTACACAAGATTTAGAAATACGTAGCTGTATATTAAAACTAACCGCAAAACACCACGTGTACGTTTCGCTAACAATCTTACAACCATAAGGAGATGAAATCATTTAATTCTAATATTATTATGTGTTTATTATATGTACTTGGATCGAAGTGCACAAATTCTTACTAGCATGATAGCTTTATCATGTGAACCCTTAATACGTACATCCCTTATATTAACATTGTTTTTCTTAATTGCAATATTATTATCAATAAGTTTTTTTTATTTTTTAACAGGAAATTGGACAATTCAATTTTAATATAGTTAAACTAAATTAAAAAATTTGCGACGTTTCGTTAAATCTTTTTAACTTCTTCGGGCAAAACTGAAATGATTAAAAATACAAATTAGTTAAGGAAATAATTACAATTTTTTTTTAAATAGAATTGAAATAATACCTTTAACTAGTTAACCATAACTTTAATAAAATTTAGATATTTAACAATACATATATTTACTTCAATAAATATTAAATAGTAAATATTTAAACGAAATGAAATTACTTATGTAATTTTTTTTCTAGAAAAATTTCAAACAAATACTAAATATGTTTAATTTTTGCTAGACAATTTTATTTTTTATAATATAATAAAAGTAACTGTGGTAACTAATTAATTTAAAAAAGCAATTGACTAATTTTTTTTTTTTGTGATTTAATAAAAATAATATATAAATGGTAGACACAAATATGTGTAAAATAAAGAAATATTACGAACCTTATAATTAACTGATTTACTGTATTCATATCCATATTAATAAATGATTGTTAATATTCATAGGTATTTGGATTGACAAGACTTGTTTAAAAATAATTCTTTAATATTTTTGAAGAATTATTTTTAAACAAGTCTTGTCAATCCAAATACCTATGAATATTAACAATCACTTATAATTAACAATTTTTAGTGTAGGTATTTGCCATATGGCAACATACACTATTGGCGTCGGTCGGATGGCGGGACCTAGGGGTCGGACCAAAATTTCTCGACGTTTCATAACCTCCTAAACACTTTGGCACCATTTTTAAAAATGTTTATATATACGTATATGTATATATATATATATATATATATATATATATATATATATATATATATATATATATATATATATATTTATATATATATATATATATTTATATATATATATATATATTTATATATATATATATATATTTATATATATATATATTTATATATATATATATATATATATGTGTGTGTGCGCTATAACTTTCGAAAGAGTTAATTGATTTCAACTAAATTTTGCCCACATGTTGGAATCCACCACCGCAAGAACCCTATTTAAAATGGGCCCAATCGGACCATTTTAAGGGTAGTTTTTAGGGGTTGAAAAATGTTTTTGGGCCCCAAAATACCGAAAAGATTCTTCAAATCGTTTCAAAATTGAAATTTAACCCTCTAATAGTAATTAAAATGTGTCCCTAAAATTTTAATAAAATCGGCCTGACAGGACCGGACTTACAAATTTTATGAAAACGTTATTTTGCAGATAGTGAATTATTTACTGAAAGGTGTATATAATTTGCTATAGAGATTCGATTGATAATAATATTGCAATTAAGAAAAAAATTGTTATTTTAAGGGGTGTATTAAGGAGTAAAATTTTTTATTTTGCCCAAAAACCAACTTAAGTTCGCATAATAAAGCCACACTGCCTGTATAAGCAAATACACTATATTGTCGGCAGGGTTTTGGCACTGCGACCCGGGTTTTTTAAAATGTCATTATAAACTAAATTTTAATTTTGTGTATCAGAACGCAAGTTTACTGACTTATTCAATTTTATAAAAACCATTTCACTCAAATTCCTTTTTAGCATGTTCTGCTCACGATGCAAAACTGATATTTGATCAAAACATAAGTTATGTCCTGTGTCAAAATGATGGTTAGCCAACGCTGTTTTATTAGTTTTCAAAAAATTAGTAGTCCTACAATCATTTCCGTGTTGTTTAACACGTTCTTCAAGTTTCTGTTTAGTCTGTCCAATATAACAAGTTCCACAAGAACATGGAATTTTGTATATCAAACAAGACTGTTGATGAAGCGGGACAGGGTCTTTCAACCTACTATAAACAGATTTGACAGTCTTTAGATTATAGAAAGCTAATTTACCTCCTCTTGATCTAATACATTTATCTATACTAGATGACAGTCCTCCGATGTACGGAAATTTGAAGAAGTTATTTAATGGCTTGCGATTTTTTGTACCTTCTACAAAATTATAATTATTTAAACAACGGTATTTAAATTTTTTAGGATAATTATTCTTCATCAATAATTCAATTATACGATTAATATTAGCATCATGCTAATAAGAATCGCATAATTGAATTATTGATGAAGAATAATTATCCTAAAAAATTTATATACCGTTGTTTAAATAATTATAATTTTGTAGAAGGTACAAAAAATCGCAAGCCATTAAATAACTTCTTCAAATTTCCGTACATCAGGGGATTGTCATCTAGTATAAATAAATGTATTAGATCAAGAGGAGGTAAATTAGCTTTCTGTAATCTAAAGACTGTTAAATCTGTTTATAGTAGGTTGAAAGATCCTGTCCCGCTTCATCAACAGTCTTGTTTGATATACAAAATTCCATGTTCTTGTGGAACTTGTTATATTGGACAGACTAAACAGAAACTTGAAGAACGTGTTAAACAACACAGAAATGATTGTAGGATTACTAATTTTTTGAAAACAGCGTTGGCTAACCATCATTTTGACACAGGACATAACTTCTGTTTTGATCAAATATCAGTTTTGCATCGTAAGCAGAACATGCTAAAAAGGAATTTGAGTGAAATGGTTTTTATAAAATTGAATAAGTCAGTAAACTTGCGTTCTGATACACAAAATTTAAATTTAGTTTATAATGACATTTTAAAAAATTGTTAATTATAACGTTCGTAATATTTCTTTATTTTACACATATTTGTGTCTACCATTTATATATTATTTTTAAATCACAAAAAAAAAAAAATAGTCAATTGCTTCTTTTAATTAATTAGTTACCACAGTTACTTTTATTATATTATAAAAAATAAAATTGTCTAGCAAAAATTAAACATATTTAGTATTTGTTTGAAATTTGTTCTAGAAAAAAAAAATTACATATTTTCATTTCGTTTAAATATTTACTATTTAATATTTATTGAAGTAAATATATGTATTGTTAAATATCTAAATTTTATTAAAGTTATGGTTAACTAGTTAAAGGTATTATTTCAATTCTATTTAAAAAATAAATTGTAATTATTTCATTAACTAATTTGTATTTTTAATATTTTCAGTTATGCCCGAAGAAGTAAAAAGATTTAACGAAACGTCGCAAATTTTTTAATTTAGTTTAACTATATTAAAATTGAATTGTCCAATTTCCTGTTAAAAAATAAAAAAAACTTATTAATTATAATGAACGTGAACAATATTGAGAATTATTATCAATCTGCATCAATCGAAATATACCCTTCATTCTGCAACTAGTGTTTTCAGGAAATCGGAATCTTTACTAAAGGATTAAATTTCAATTTTAGAACTATTTTAAGAATTTTCCGACATTTTTGAGTGCAAAAACATTTTTAAACCCATATAAAACCACCCTTAAAATGATTTGAGCAGGCCCATGTTAATAGATTTTGTGTGGATGCTGGATTCTAGCATGTGGACCAAACATTTCCAAAAATGATGCCAAATTGTTTAGGAGAATAAACGTCAAGAAATTTTAGTCCGACCCAGTTGAGTCCTGCTATGCTACTGACGCGAAAAGTGTGTGTGCCATATTATAAATGTGTAGACCATATACATATTATTTACATTAATGAAAATTGCGAGATGCATATAACATGAAGATTGTAACTAAACAATTGTTTAAATAAAATTTATATCTACATGTTAACTTTTATATCTACTTAAACAGAACATTTAATGGTGTGTATAATTAATATCTGATATTTTATATTTCAATTGTAAATTTAAAAATTGTATTTTATATTTAAATTCCAGTTATAAGCTTGAAAAAGTTCCAATAAAGGGACGAAACGTCGCAAATTAACAAATAAGTGTTTACTTAAAGTGTCCTTTTTTCCCAACAAGTAAATTTTATGTTAATTATCAAGGACAAAAAAGCAAAAAACTATTAAGCAATATCTAATTGCAACGTTTCGTTTTAATTTAAAACTTCTTCAAGCTCTACAAATACATACATATTAAAAAAATAAATAAATGCATATACATATGAGTAGATAAATATCAAACTCATGTATGTCCACCCGAGAAAAAAGTGAACATTTTGTTCTATAAAATGTAGGGAACATAATTGTGTTTCTTTCAGTGCTATTCAAATTCGGTTATGTCCACATTTTTACTATGAGAACACTGTCAAAAAACTGGGTTCCGTTTCAGAAGCCAGTATGTCCACATGGTAATTTATATCAAAATCCCATATGTCCAAATAAGCCAATCAGCATGAAGCATTTAATCATTATGGCGCCCATTACTGTTTAAGTTGCCGTGTGTGTGGTATACTGTGTTATTTAAACTTAGTTTAATTTGTTTAAAAAAAGTAAAAATGAGTTCAAATATACAAAATGTTGAGCCTGATAAGGCTCGAAAAAGGAGCAGAATAAAATCTGAGCGAAAGAAAGCTCTGAAAAAGCAGAAATTGTAAGTAATTTTGCATTTTGCTATCGCTTTTGTTCTCAAGTCAGTACTTAGCCAGGGCCGAACTCTGTTTTGGGTGATTTATTTTGGGTGCCCGCTATTGTTTAATTTTTTATTGCCAGTGACTTCTTTTGTGTGAAGTAGCCTATATGATACTTAAAAACAATGTAAGTTTCTCTCAGTGAAAGAATTTTTAGTATTGTGATACAGTAGCTCTAGAGATTACCTCTTAAAAACTACCAACTTGCAACTTTACCTCTTTATAATGTTAGTATGGATAATAATTAGAGGGAAGTCTGTGCAGTGGAACGTTTATAGGCTATACTATCTTTATACACATATAAAAATTCAAAAAGGCCATATTTATAATTTTAATATTTTTTGAAAAAAAAAAATATAAGTGCCTGCATAGCTTGCTCAAGTTCCAAGCATTTATGTTGCAAAATTTATTTAAGTTTATTCATTATTTAATTATTTTTAGGTATTCAGCACTGGGTTTGCCAAAAAAAACACCTTGCAGACATAACTCCAACGGCCTAAAATGTATGTTAGTCACAAATAGAGACCTCTTTTACTTTCATAAAAATCTTTATGGGTATACCTCAAAAACTGAACAAGACAATTACTTAATAAAGCACATGATTGTCAGAAAAGTGAAACGCAATCGGCCTAGAAAAGGGATTAAGAATCCAAGATCTTTTTCTGTAAAATTTTATATACCCAATTTTTCTACAAGGGCTCTAATACCAGTATGTAAGAAGACTTTCTTGGGGGCTACTCGTCTTAAGTCATCCAGAATCGAAGGAGTAGCTAAGAGGCATTTTAATACTGGTGGGCTGGCCACAGAAAATAGGGGCGGCGACAGAAAAAAATTAGCTTTTGCCTCAAAAGCAGAAGCCGTGGAAAAATTTATAAAAAGTTTTACGCCGTTAGAATCCCACTATTGTCGAGACCAGATAAAAGTCCGCCAATATCTCGAACCTGGATTAAATATTAAAAAAATGTATGAAATGTACAACGACCAGGCCATGCCGGGATTCAGTGTCACACAGAGTTTTTTCAGAAAGATATTTAACACACGATTTAACATAGGATTCGGTAGCCCGAGGCAAGACGTATGTTCTCTGTGTCTCGAACTCACAGAAAAAATTAAAATTGAGAAGTCACAAACAAATAAACAAGAATATATGACACAGCACAGAATACATAAACTGCGTGCAAAACAATTTTATAAAATGTTGCAAGACAAGGACCCTGATCTTAAAATATTCTCATTTGATTGCGAAAAAAATCTTCCGCTACCCAAGATACCAGACCAAGCAACTTATTATTCCAGACAACTTTATTTATACAATTTTACAGTCGTTATTGGCTCTTCACACTCAACTTTAATACCCGAGAACATCCATGCATATATTTGGACTGAAGACGAAGCAGCTAAAGGCTCGAACGAGATCTGCTCAGCCCTGTATGACTGTATGAACACAACAGATTTAAGTGGTGTTAAAAAAATAAGGCTCGTTTCAGACGGTTGTGGCGGACAAAATAAAAACTCCATCATTGTATGCATGGTTATGAAATGGCTTCTTGAGACAACCACCAATATCAAACACATTGAAATTATCTTTCCAGTGACAGGACATTCTTTCCTGCCCGCCGACAGGGTGTTTGCGTTAACAGAGAGAGTTATTAAGAAAAGAGAGAACATTATCATGCCCAGTGAATATGAAAACATTATTAAAGTACACGCAACTATTCACAAATTGACGACTGAAGTACCTGTGTATGACTGGAAAGAAAAATCTAAAGAATTCCTCAAAGCGACGCAAAGTTGGCATTTCCAAATCAGTAAATGCAAGAGAATTATATTTCAAAAAGTCAACAGACATACAGTTCACGTTCGCGGTGAAGTTTCTTATAGAAATGACCTCTGTAACAAAAGATCTTTGTTAAAACGCGGAAAGAGACTGAATGAGTTATCATTGAATTTAGTACCAACTGGAGTTCCTGTAAAAGCAGCTAAACTAAATGATGTGAAGGATCTCTTGCAGAAACATTTTGGAAATGAATGGCAGAAATATGAAAATTTATCTTATTATAAAAATGTGCTTTCAAGGGACAACGAAGCAATGTTTAGTGATTCAGAAAGTGTAGTAGATCCCGGAGACATTGAAAATGAAGAAATTACTGACTTCGTGTAAACAAAATATTAAATTGCGTTCATTATATTTTATAGTTTTTTGCAACGCCTACTTTGAAGGTTCAATTTTTGAACGGTATGTGTCATGGCGAAAATGCCTGTTATTTTCAGCGTTAACTATTTGTTTTATTTAACCCCACTAGTGCGCAAAGTACTCCATAATTTCACTGTCTCAACTTTTGTACCGCACGCGTGTGGAAAGTACTTTATTATTTTACAGTTTCAACTTTAATATGCCGTATTTTTAATATTATGCTGCTCTCAAATTGAACTTTCAAAGCAGTTGCAAAAAATATTGTATGAAACGTGACGATCTGACAGTCGCCAATTTAAAATACTCTCCTAGGTAATGTTGCATTTATACCAGAAATCGTATTATTGCCGCACGAGCCGCAGGCGAGTGCGGCAAATGCATACTCGTTCTGGTATAAATGCAACATAAACTTGGCTCGTACCACATCACGACTGTCAAATAATTTGTCACTTTCCACACTTGTAAACTACTATAGTTTTAGTACCTAATGTTGTTGTGATTAAACAAAGAGATAAATAATTTTTGAATGAATAAAAACTTACATATAACTTATTATTGTTTTTATTTAATATATAATATATGGTGAACGTTCAAAAATAAAAATAAAAGGAGCCCTCCTCAAGTATTGTTTCCCTGAGTTCGACTCTGTGTGTCAGTCATTGACAGTTATGATCAAAATCAGATAAGTCCGGCTATGTATTTTTTTCAAAATCCGGTAAGTCCACTGATGTTGTTCAAAACCAAGTATGTCCACACAAATTTCAGCGATTTTAACGGATTTTCTATCAACACGTTATATTCAAATGTTGCCAGGGATAAAAAATCAGTTATTAAGGTAAAATAAATCTTAAGACTTAGATAATATGATCGATGATACGAAAAAATAAAAATGCTTCAATATCTCCGTTTCACTTATCAAGGACATAATGGCGTTTGATATTTATCAACTCATATGTTAAAATACAATATCAAAAAATTTGTAATACCTTAGAAATCAATTTAGCATTTGTCGTGATAATAATCATTGCGACATAAATGATGATAAGGTGTTACCATTTTTTCGAAGATACCATGTTATTTTAAAACAAACTTAAAATAATAATATAAAAATACACATGATGGTTAGGGGAGCAAGTATGTATTTGTAGAGCCGGAAGAAGTTCTAGATTAAAACGAAACGTTGCAATTAGGTATTGCTTAATAACATTAATTGTGATCCACTATCCTCCTAAATAACAACATTATAATACAATGGATCTGAACCACATATACCATTAACATTTTCTAAATATTTGGATCTGGTCACGTAGCGCCATACAGTACATGTTAAAAAGTATAAATTATTTTTTTTAAAAATTCAAATAAAAAATGCAGTTTGAAAAAAAATGTTAAACAAACCTTTTTGAAATCGAAACAATTCAAACAATTAAACTATTCTAGAAAAATGAAAATAGGTCATTTTTGAAGTTAGACGGTTTCATTGTAAAGAAAAGGACGGAAAATAATCATGGTTCATCAAAACTGAGGCATAAAAAGAAAGATTTCTAAAAACCGACAATAACGCGAGTGAAGGTCGCGGGTAAAGTCGTTTATAAACGATAATCTCGTTTAGAAGTCCATTGTGAAGTCATCGTACAACCCTATTGCAAGCAAATCGGCCAATTTGACACCAGACACGTACGTATTTATAGATTAATTTTAGCAACAAAAGACTCGCACCGTGAACACAGCAATGCAACCCCGCATTCTGTATGCAATGTTGCAGCTGAGGCAGTGTTTTAAACGTTTGTGCAATGTATGCAGCTCACGTCATCCGACCATTTCTTATTCAACATGTGACACTATTAAACACACAACACACACACATAGTACCTGCATTACGCCCCCACTTTCCCCACTTCTTACTACACCGTCACAACTCTTCACAATACCCTGTTCAAAGTCAAATCAAATACTATTTTAAGCAATCGTTTGATGGGAATAAAATAAGACAGTATTTTTACAACGAACTCAATATAAATTTATACTATGCAAGGACATAAAAATCGAACATAGCAGGTTTCATTAGCCTGGGAAAGATTTAATCAGCATTGTAACTGTACTTTTTGTCTGAGATTTTATTTTCTTGTGGGTTTTCAAATACTTTGTGACACCTTATCGAAGAACACGTTTTTGTGTCTGTACTGCCACATTGTGAACCGACTGGATCGTTTTTGAAAATCGAACTGGTCGGTTTTCAACCCATCGAGATAAGTTCTCAGATTAGAACTTTGGAAACTTGAAACCATGTATTTTCAACCTGTAGAGACTAACCGACTCGTGTATTTTTGACTTCTCACCGAGCTGGGTAGAGTAGTGGTACAGCACTAGACTCGAATTCGGGAGGTCCGGGTTCGATTCCCGGCGGGGGCAGATGTGGCTGGGACTTTTTCCTACTGCCTTTCGCCGAGAAACGGTAATTCCTGTACCGGCCATCTTGATTGAGGTTTTCCATGGTTTCCCTCAATTAATTCCAGATAAATATCGAGGTGGTTCCTTATTTGAGGCCATGGCCGATTACCTATCAAACTCCTAGTTCAAAAATTACCTACCTTATCCTAATTTCCTGTAATTCCTTCATTCGCCCATTGCTATTATATAAGTTGAAATTTAAGAAATGTAGAAAAAAACGGGGAGTGGTAAAATGAAAAATAGTAATGGTGCGAATGGCGTCTGTTATGACATAAAGTCGAGAAACGGACGTTAAACGCATTATTATTATTATTATTTTTGACTTCTCAATTCCCACTCCATGGCAGTTATAGACCAATCCGAAAAATATCTTAATTTGAGGTTAAACGTCAAACGTATTTTTTCATTGACTGAACAGCGTAGGAGGAGATACTTTGCGTGAGAAATAGGGAATAAAATCAGATGAATATGGGGTTAAAAATACACAAGTTGTATAACATAAGTTCAGCATTATGAAAAAAACTATGGTTTTATAAAAATAAAAGAGATTTTCAGTAAAAACAAAAACTCATGAAAAACGATATACGTACTTATGATCACGCGGTAGAAGTGAAACTTCGTGACTACTTTGTTTTCCCAACCATAGATGACAGTGTCAACCAAACGCGGTGTGTGGTTCATAAATAGTGCGTTAGTTTATGACCGTGGTTTGTCTCTTTCTCAATCTATATATCTCTATGTCGTTTTTTCATATAAGCGCCTCATGAACTTATCCGCACTATACAAATTTACTTCAAAATATTCTTGCATTAGGTAAAGCAAAGAATTTTATATTAATTTATAATAATAATAATAATAATAAGTTCTTTATTTAATAAGTAGACACTTACTAAACAGGCGAAGTTCAGTTAACAAAACTGCTTTACAACTTAACATTTTGATTAAATACAAATAGACATAATATATAAGTAGTAAACACATACGTAATTAAAAATATACAATTAAAAATAAGGAAAGATAATTTTAGCGACTAGATTCATAAAATATCGTGTCTATACATCGTTTTATTATTAAATTATATAATCACTCCTAGATTAAATTTTTTAAATATTTCTTTTCGACTTTTTTTGTAAAAGAGCATAAATTTAAGTTTCTGAAGGTGGTCGGTAATGAGTTATAAAAAGAGGGAGCAAGATAAGAAAAAGTATTTTTAAATTTATTAGAATGAAATTTAGGGATGCACATATTTTTGTTTCTTAAAGTAAAGTCAGCTGCCAGATTATCTTTGAATATTAATTTTTTGAAGAGGTAACTGGGAACTTTAGATATGATAATCTTGTACAATAATATAAGAAAATGCAGTCATAACATCATAACATGTTACACATCAACCATATTGCATTTAATTCTGTAGGCGGAAATATGCTCGAATTTACGTATACCGTATACATATCGGACACAGGAATTTTGGAGCATTCTTAATCTTTCTTTGTCCACTACTCGTAAGTGAGGTACATAAACTGTATCCCAATAGCTTATGACTGGCAGTACTATTGAATTGATTGGACGTAATTTTATGGTGATATTAAAGGAGGATCTGTACTGATAAATAGATTTTAACCGAATGTAAGCAGCTTGCAATTTTTTGTTGACATGCTCTGTGAAACGCAAATCTGAATCCAGATAGACCCCTAGGCTTTTAAAACTATCTGACGGTTGAAGCTGTTTGTTTTGAAAGCAAATGCTTATATTTTTTGTAATACACTTTTCGCGATGTATCTTACGTCCTACTATCATAAACAGAGATTTATCGGGATTAACCTTAAGTCCATTTTTAGTGACCCAGATTGAGAGAGATTCAAGATCATTATTAAAGAAATTTAGAATGTTAACGATAGCATACACGAGTATGTAATGTATCATAGCTTCGAAGAAGTTCTCGCAAAGAACTGTGTCCAGAAATCATGATTTTGAGCATCCACTCACTGACTGACTATTTATAGATCATCATAATTCAGAAATGCCTTGCCGGTGCTGGGAGCATCGGTATGAATGCATCAACCGGTCTTCTGAAAACTACTCTTGTCTAGTCGGTGACGTCAATGTTGAGATATATATGTGGTATAATGAAGTAGCGTATACAACAATAATAATAATATTATGTGTCTAGCTAATATTTAAGTAGAATAAGTAAGTATATAAATTTACAAAAAGTATTGAAAGCCCACCAAAAAACAAATGTGAAAAAAGAGCCAAGTTCGACACAAAGAACTAGTAGGTTTGACGACTTTACCGACAAAAAGAAGTGAGCTCTAAGAAGAATGTAAGTTTCCACTTAGCAAGTTTTTATGATTTATATTATAAAATAAATGACTATATTATAAAATGAAGGACAAATAAATGAAAGTGGAAACTTGGCAGCTTCTTAGATCTCACTTTTTTTTAGGTAAAGCCGGCAAATCTACCTGTTCTTTGAATCGAACTTGGCTTTTTCACATTTTTGTTTTTGGCGGGATATATTTTACACAATACCTATTTAAACCACTAGTTCTAAAATCTAAACGACTAGCAAAAACTAACAGTATTACAGTTCCTATACACATACATTATTCAAAATGTAATAAAATGCACAGTTTCTGCGCTCAGTAATGTACACTTCTAGAGTGAACTCAGTAGTGAATGTTTATGAACGCCTTTAGAATCGTAATACGTGGACAATTTAAAAGTCACTGACTGCAGTGGCTATAAAATAACTTCCGTACACCTTGTATAAAAATAATTTGGACACCCTGTAAGCAATCACATAAAGCGTATGCAAACACAAAAGGCGAGAGAACAAGCCCTGATAACATATCAGATATCGTTGCATTAACACTATCAAACTATTTATATAAAAGCAATTTTACCTTTCTTGCACTTCTTCTGTATCGTTTTCGTTTTCTCACAGCTAGCAGGATCGCCTTTTCTCAGCGTCAACGTCCTAGATCGCATGTTTGTTGTCGAATCACAATCAGACCACGCCCCTTTTGAATACTTGCAGGCTTCTAGAATACATAAAAAAACAAACAATCAATATCCACCGCGAACACAGAGCATTGAAAGTACCTGCAAAATTCACTAATATTATCATTCACTACTAAGAAAATACAAACATTACGAGCCAGGAATGTTACAGAACTTACGTGCATATGCGGATTTTTTGACGTCCACATCTGCAGATGGAGATGGGGATGTTGAAATAATAATAAGAATAATAGTAACTGTGACTTCTGATTGGTACATCATATTAAATTTTCGTGAAATTAACTAAACGAGATTATTATTATTATTATTATTTACAAGCTTTTATTTAACTTACTTTTCTGTCTGTCTATCTATCAAAGATAAATCTTGCGATCGGTTTTTCGATCACTTTCCGATATCCGATCATGCTGAAGACTATACAATATAGAATATTATGGTAGATCCAATATGACCGCCACCATAAAATGACGGATTGCCATCTCTTTATAACACCATGGGTATCAAATGAAAGGATATGGCAAGTAGAATAAAATGAGCAATGTGACTAAATTCCAAATCCAAAATGGCGGCCGACACAAAATATCGGATGATCTATTTCTTTACAATCCCCTCGATATAGGTATCAAACGAAAGGATATAACAAGTAGAATACAGTAGCTACTTATGTGACATCATTTTAAATCGAGTCTGACGGCCAAGCAAAAATCAAGCGATGCACAAATGTGCAGGTTACCATGGATGCATACTATGTCTCCCAGACAACGCTTGATCACATTACAAAGACTCACATTCTTTGGCAATACAAATGCAATTTATTTCCTAAATACCTATAAAGTGAAACTTAGGATAGTATCTCTTTGAATCAAAGCTTTATTTATGATACCAAAGCATATATTTTTTTTTCCTTGGACAGAACGACTAAAACGAATAGTTTTTGAAAAATGTATAATCAGATCCTTTTGATGTTAATAAATTATAAATATTTTAGAGGAATTATATAACAAGATAATTGAATTAAATTTAGTTATTGAGACAATTAATTAAGATCACCTGATGAAGTATTAATTTAATACGAAACGTTGTGAAATAATAATTTGTCTTTTATTTCTTTGATCCTAATTCCTCTAAAATATTTATAATTTAAAAACGAATAGTGTTTAATTAATGATTTCATTTTTATGTTACATTCAATTTTACTGCATGTAAACATTACATTTTCCCGGCAATTAGCCTACGCTCGATAGTGCTTGGAGATGTTTGTTACTTGAACATGGTGCAATATTTTCCACTGCCCGCACATTCTGAAGCGAGCCCCCAAGTCAGAATTGTTGACAGGCACCTCTATTTACTGATAAGACTAAGGACAGCCTGACATTCTACAGGATTCAGGCTCAAATAAATCAATTTGTATCGCTTTTTGTTCCGTTTTTAACAGTATAATTGCAAAGTTGAACTTTAACTCGAAATGCGTCTGTTCTTCTTTTTAAATGTATCAAAACAGACACGTGCTCTGTCTATCGGCATAAATATGGGTATGAATGGCGAAACAAAAAATCGGAATGATTAAAAGTTAGTATATTGTGCCCACTATAATAATTAATTTTACTTGGATGGACAAATAAAAAATCAAAAATTATTTGTCATCTAATTTCACTTAGTTTGTCGAACTCCCATTTCGAAACAAGCTAGAACCCCATCAGTCCCTTTTGTGGGAGGCATGTTTAATGTTTACAGTCTAGTTGCATCTTAAAGTAGAACGCTACCATGGACAATTTCTTATTCTATAGTTAAATTAATTAATATTGTAAATAAATATTATTTCAAAACATTTTTGGCACTTTTTAGGGTTTCGCACCTTAAAAGGAAAAAACGAAACCCTTATAGGATCACTCGCGTGTCTGTCCGTCCTACTGTAACCGCCAATTTGCTCCGAACTACTGGACCGATTGAGTTGAAATTTGGTACATATATGTAAGTCTGTGACCGAAAGACGGGCGTGTAACGTAAATAAATAAATTTTGTACATGGGGTTCATTTTTGGGGATAAAAATAGAAAATCAAAAAAAAAATTTTTGCAAATTGTACCGTGTGATATATCAAATGAAAGAGCTTGTAACGAGAGTCTCAAATATATTTTTTTTATAATTTTAAAACAAATAGTTTTAAAAAGATTTAATAAAATAGATGAAAATTGACCATTCCCCCTCTCTTATCTCCTACTGGACCAATTGAGTTGAAATTTGGTACACATATGTAAGTCGGTGACCCAAAGACGGATGTCTAACTTTATTAAATGAATTTTGAACATAGGGGTCATTTTTGAGGGGTAAATTAGGAAATAAAAAAAAAGTTTTGCAAACTGAAGCGTGTGACATATCAAATGAAGGAGGTTGTAGTAAGGGTCTTAAATATATTATTTTTATAATTTTAAAATAAATAGTTTTAAAGTTATTTAAGAAAATAGATGAGCAATTGACTATCCCCCCCCCCATATCACCGAAACTACTAGGGCTAAAATTTTGAAAAAATAGGGAATGTCGGGTCTCACCCATAGTTTACAGGAAAACGTAAACGAAAATCTTAAGTCTTACAGTACCCACGGAAAACGAAATAGTACGAAACCCTCTTCTCGCGAGTTTGACTCGCAGTTGACCTTTTTTTTTTCTGTGATATTTTTCTAGCAATCAACAAACTTTTAAATTTAAATGTCTTAGCTAATGAATAAATGTTTTCGCTTTTTGTCAGTAAAGGTTTCTGTAACACATAGTGATGAAAAAAAACGTCAACACGTCATAGAGAAATATCAAAGTCCGCCTGTCCACATATCCACTCATTCACTCATTCAACCTTCCATTCGACATACCTATAGCTACATTATATTATTATTCTGTGATAAAAGCGAAGGCTATTTCAAATGAATGATAAATGTATCTGTGATGTCTACGTGACACTCGTGACATATTAATGGTTGGTTTCCTTCAATTTAAATATTCGCGTCTGATTTTATTTTTATAGATACAGAGGGCCCATTTCATCGTGAGTAAACCCCGCGAATTAACAAAATATGCAAACTATAGAAACGGTATTATCGTAATGGCAACATATTCACCTATAAATATAATTCTAAAACAGACTACACTTC
Organism: Venustoraphidia nigricollis; assembly: GCA_034508555.1. NCBI lineage: Eukaryota > Metazoa > Arthropoda > Insecta > Raphidioptera > Raphidiidae > Venustoraphidia > Venustoraphidia nigricollis. The sequence continues at coordinate 289,972 of JAVRKA010000071.1, forward strand.
GAGTCTCGACTCCAGAACTAGTCTGGATATTTGGATCTCAGTTTCGGAATTTCGAGGTGTCCCATATTTTTAAAATTTTTAAAAAATATACAATTAATGGAGAAAGAATTTTTGTATTTCTGAAAGTTTAATCCTCTATAAAATCGGAACCATTTTTTACGTTCGCCGCTTGGGCTACACAATATATCAAAATACATTCATACTTTTTGGTGTCATTGAATTGCTTTCGATCAAATCTATTATAAAAGATTAAAATTAATTAACTTAAAGGTAACATCAACTTGCTGACATCGTTTTGAAGCTCAAAATTTTTAACAAATTTTAGCAAAATCGCTATTAAAAAAAAGATTTTTGAAATGTCACTTGATAGTCAAAGAAGTTCCGTTCGATTATAATGTAAACTTTTAATATGAGTTTGTTAGTATATAAATACCTAAAATACCTAAGAAAGAAATTTAAAAAACTAAAAACCCGCATTACATAAAGTAAAAAACAAGATTCCGATATCAAAAGTACTTAGGTAACTAATAGACCAGGGTCGATAGTGCTGAAAATGGTAAAAAGTGAAACAAAATTATAGTAGGATGAAACCCATTGGAAAAGGTAGAGAATATAACAAAAATGAAAGGAAAAATAAATTACGGTCGATCTGAGGTCGGGAAGGGGTAGGGGGTGAGTTTTTAAGGGTAAAAAACGGTTTGTCTCGATTTCCGGAAAAACTACAAGTTCTATGAAAAAAAGTTGAGAGGCAAAGTTGTAGGTAATAAAAATATGTACAACTTTTGTTTTTACGTTTTTTTCAGATAACCTCAAAATTTATGTGAAAAATTCAAATAACCAAGTTTTGGGTTTTTTATTTTTATCTTTTGCAAAAAAATTTATTTCATCACGAAATTTGGTGAAAACTTACCTTTTTATGTCCCAAACACACAGTAATTTTTTTGATTTAAAATATTCATTTTTTCACCTTATTTTGACTTAATATCGAAAAAGCACCCTAATTTTCAATTGAAAATTCTCACGTCAAAATATCTGCTTTTTTAAAAAAGTCGGTGGGCTTTTTGTTCCTTGAAATCTCTACTTTCTGATAGTATGAAAAAAAAATACACATTACTACGGTAAATGTTCTCAGGAAATGCAAATAAATTATCTTAAAATAGCAAAAAATAGGCATCTACGCATATAATTTATAAGATTATATGCGTAGATGCCTATTTGTTGCTATTTTAAGATAACTTATTTGCATATTCTGAGAACATTTACCGTAGTAATGTATATTTTTTTTCATACCATCAGAAAGTAGAGATTTCAAGGAACAAAAAGCCTACCGACTTTTTAAAAAAGCAGATATTTTGACGTAAGAATTTTCGATTGAAAATTAGGGTGCTTTTTCGATATTAAGTCAAAATAAGGTGAAAAAATGAATATTTTAAATAAAAAAAATTACTGTGTATTTGGGACATAAAAAGGTAAGTTTTCACCAAATTTTGTGAAAAAATAAATTTTTTTGCAAAAGATAAAAATAAAAAACCAAAAACTTGGTTATTTGAATTTTTCACATAAATTTTGAGGTTATGTGAAAAAAGTGTAAAAACAAAAGTTGTAGATATTTTTATTACCTACAACTTTACTATTTAACTTTTTTTCATAGGACTTGTCGTTTTTACCCTTAAAAACTCACCCCCTTCCCCTTCCCGACCTCAGATCGACCGTAAATTATTTTTCCTTTCATTTTTGTTATATTCTCTACCTTTTCCAATGGGTTTCATCCTACTATAATTTTCTTTTGGTCTCAAAAATTATCGACCCTGGTCTATAAGACTCAAATCTTTTTACCCGACCACTATTGGAAACTTGATTTCTACTTCTTCGTAGTAGCGTTTAAATTTTTAAACTTTTCTTTTTATTTTGGAATTCACTCGCCAATTCCTTTCATTTCATACCCTACGGCCTACATGATAATCATTTCTATTTCTTTTTTTACGTACACAATAAGATGTCGCTAGAGTACAAGTTGGCGTCAACACCTAGATTTACACGTAACACAAATGCAGAGCTAAGACGAATTGCCAACTTTTACGTAGCATAAATTTTTTAGACTTCGAGCAGACCGTGTTGCATCGAATCAGCGTTAATTATGGAGGTCCTATACTGAAGTATTTTTTTCAAAAGACGTAGTCATACAGAAAACATTGCGATAGCACCGGATCTGAACTCACTCAATAATTTTTATATTGGAAAATATAAATTTGATGATAAAAAAGTATCTGAAAATCAAATATTTTCAAATACAACATTGGGATAGCAGTATCAAAAGTTTCGAGATCGAAAAAACCGTACCAGCTTAGTCCTGATATTAAGCAAACGAAGTTAAAAAAACTTATACTCTAAACCGACGGCCATTGGCGGCGAAATGAGGGTACTGGGGGTACTCATTACAGCGATTTCTTTAAAATACTAAACGCAAGATGTGGAGTGGCTCAGTGGATCGTGTATTAGTGCGGCCTTTGAGGTCCACAGAAGCCAGATCAACATTGAATAATAAGTATGAATTTGATTAATAAAATTAACTTATATTATAAACTCTATGAAAATATCAGATACTTAAAAAAAACGATTGCCACCAGAACAAATTAAACACGGAAAAATTACGTTTTGATATTGCTCTTTTTCCGTTTTGTCGAAAAATACAAAACACGAATGATACAACTGGCTGCCAAAAATAACCTAACCTATGAATTTATAACTAAGCACGAGGTCGTTTAAAAGTCTACAGTACACGATGGTAAAGCCAATTTCACTCGTCAGAGCCATCTGTCGTCAAACACGGGTACTTATTAATCAACTCTCGTAGTATTGTCGTTTATTATTTTTATATCTGTTGTTACCAAGTAAATACAACTTAAATGTCACAGTATATAAATTTTCATAAATAATCGCGGGCCAATATCCCTCCAAAAAAAGTCGTTTCGTCGCCAATGCAGAAAGTAAATATAATATTACAGCAATTTTACAGGCTGGAAGTACAAGCTGTCGGTACACCCTGAGTTAATAATAAAATCATTATTCTGAAAAAAAATTCACCGTCTTCGTTAGTGTGTTCATAAAAAGTAAACACGTAGTGAAAAAGCAATTTCGCTTCTCCATAAAAAAGGCGAGCAGGGAGTTGATGTTAATATCAATCTACAGAAGTTCGGTCACATAATTGGAAAACGGCACAAACATGATAGCGTCAAGCAAAACCGGACTAATAGCCAGTTCTGATGTCAGCTGATGCATGTATTCCATACCTATAGCTCTCTGAAAACGCCACGCCTATAATATTATATGTTAGTCCCGAAATTGTAAATTCAAGATAGCGTCTCGTATTCTGACATATCTATACATGGTATAAATTTGTTTCGATTATAGGTGTCTATAATTGATGTACTTTCGCATCTCGAGAACTACTGAACGGATTTGATAACTAACTAATCGTTAGCTTATTTCGTGAAGAAGTTTTAGGTGTCTATATTCCTCGATAGGGTGCTAATCGGATGGATTCTGCTATGCTGGACAGATTTAAAAGAGCTTTTTTAGTGTATTTGCCATATGGCAACATACACTATTGGCGTTGGTCGGATGGCGGGACCTAGGGGTCGGATCAAAATTTCTCGACGTTTCATAACCTTCTAAGCACTTTGACACCATTTTTGGAAAAATTATATATATATATATATATGTATGTATGTGTGTGTGTGTGTGTACGGGCAATAACTTTCGAAAGAGTTAATTGATTTTAACGAAATTTGGCCCACGTATTGAAATTCATCACCTCCAGAAGCCTATTTAAAATAGGCGTATTCGAGCCATTTTAAGGGTAGTTTTTAGGGGTTGAAAAAAGTTTTTGGGCCCCAAAATACCGAAAAAATTCTCAGAATCGTTTTTAAATTGACATATAACCCGTTAGTAGCAATTAAAAAGTGTCCCTTAAAATTTTAATAAAATCGGCCTAACAGGACCGGACTTACAAATTTTTTGAAAACACTAATTTGTAGATAGTGACTTATTTATTGAAGGGTATATTTAATTCGGTGTAGACGTTAGATTGATAATAGTATTGCAGTTAAGAAAAAAAATATTATTTTAAGGGGTGCATTAAGGAGTCAAATTTTTAATTTTGTCCAAAAACCAACTTAAGTTCGCATAATAAAGCCACACTGCCTGTATAAGCAAATACACTATATTATCGGCATGGTTTTGGCACTGCGACCCGGGTTTTTTTTATTTAAAGAAATAAAAACAAAACAATGTGCAGCGGCTATGGCTATTTACACTGTGATAATGTGATAATTATTGATATAGATTGATCAAAAATTTACTGAACAGTATATTTTCACTATATTTAGATTACTAGTGGAGGATATTTAGAAGATCCACGATAACACCATTTAAATAACAGCACCCGAACGATAGAAGGTTTTCTAATATTACCGTACACAATTTAATGGTGCGCGTCTACAATTAGTTCGTGTTTCTACATTCGAAACGTAAGTGTATACGCATTGTCATTAAAGAATCAATAATAACAGATTATAGACGCTTGACAACTCTGGTAATAAACGTCTGAGTCTATTTGATGGCTGGATTATACACAGAAATACAAATCCCGTCAAAAACATTTCATGTAAATAATGTAGCCAAGCTAACGTTGATATCTCACTAAATAAATAACTGCGAAAAAAGGGACCTTGCTCTGTAAAAAAAGAATTAGCAAGTTTTCACACGCTTCATTTATTTATAATATTATGCCTCAGCCACACACTCGACGAGTGGCATGGGAAGTAGCGAGGAAAGGAGGCAGAGACGTTGTGTGGCCGCGTTACTCGTCATGCCGCACGTCATGCTCCTCGCCAAGCCCACTGCTCCCTCGATTGTCGGTTTTTTGTGCGCGAGTCAAAGGACCGGCAATAAAAGCACGAGTAAGCCGGCCACATACTCCCGCGCCACTCAGTACGCATCAAGCGGTCTAAGAAAGGCATAGTGCGCGCGCTGCCACAGTATCGACCTCCATTGCCGAAAGGCGAAAGCCGAGTGCGGAGCGTCGCGAGTACAGCAGTGTCTGGCCGCTTAGGGCAACATCGCGACAGCGCGATGAGCAGAGCGAGGAGCAGTGCGAGGAGCAGTTCGAGGAGCATAATCTGGCAGTAGGGTAAAATATGAAAACGTTCCATCAAGTAAAAACGTGACATCCATTTAGATCTCAATTCTTTTTTGTACAGAGCAAGACCCCTTTTTTCAATTATATTTTTAGTATGATTTGCTATATTGTTTACATGAAATGTTTTTGATATAATTCAATTCTTTTTGCAGGATAATATTATACAATTCAGCCGTGTGTATTGCGATACATATCTTTTTATATAATTTTTAATTTTCTCGTTACTTGTACGTAAAACCTAGCCTGCATACCAAATTTCAGTTTTCTAGGACAACGGGAAGTACCCTAAAGGTTTTGATGGCCATAAGTGAGTAAAATTTGGTATCCTTCATTAACTCCTATTCTGAAAATTTTAGATCTGAAGTGTTGTCCAGATCGAAGCTAAGAAGGTTAAAAAAAAAACACCGAATTGCTTTGAGAGAAGGTATACTATAGGCAGTGGATGCACGATAGCACACTATTTTTGATGTCGTAAACATTTTCCTTTGACGAGCGATAGCCTTAACTCAAATGTAGGTCCTTTAACGATTGCCCTATCGTCAGTTAGCTGAAATATTATGAACAAAGCACACATATATACAAAAGTACGCTTCTATGTGTAAGTGAGTACAGTACTTGAGTCATTCAGAGATACACTTTGTACAACCAACCGCTGATAAACTTTCATATACTACGGACATCAAATCTCAATTTGATGAGATTTATTTAGCTACCAATAATACATTTTTGACTGTGTCTATCCATCGTTGACGCGATAAAGTCATATATTCAACATTAAAATTTACCATTTTTTAATGTTGAATATATCTATTGACAAACCATGTAAAATTGTAACGGAATTTCTGTCCATAATTTTTTTTCGAGTATCCACCTTGTTTGCACAATGCTTATATGGTCGACAGAACGCATGCCCACGATTTTTGTCTATGTATTTCGACATTACTTACTCGAACTGATTTTGATTAAACTCGGTGCACTTGGAGGCCAATAATTTGCGAAATTTTTTATTCAGCTACGCTCAGAATAAGATATTATCGCAAGCGAGCTACGATTGAAATCAATATTCGCGCAATCGAAGTCGTGAGACAAAACTTGTTTTAATGAATGTTTGTACATGACGTGCTTAACGGAGCCTCTTAAAGATGGACGCCATTGGACTGTATAAGTGAGTACTACATAATGTAACACATATAATGGTCCATTAAAAAGCGATTAGTTATTTCGTATTTATCAGGCTTGTATAATATAAGCTCGTTCCCTATAGTGTAAATACAACGTTTTTTTAGTAATTAGTGTATTTGCCATATGGCAACATACACTATTGGCGTCGGTCGGATGGCGGGACCTAGGGGTCGGACCAAAATTTCTCGACGTTTCATAACCTCCTAAACACTTTGGCACCATTTTTGAAAATGTTTATATATATATGTATATATATATATATATATATATATATTTATATATATACGTATATATATATATATGTGTGCGGGCAATAACTTTCGAAAGAGTTAATTGATTTCAACTAAATTTGGCACACGCGTTGAAATCCATCACCGCAAGAAGCCTATTTAAAATGGGCGTAATCGGGCCATTTTAAGGGTAGTTTTTAGGGGTTTTTGGGCCCCAAAATACCGAAAAAATTCTCAGAATCGTTTCAAAATTGATATTTAACCTGTCAGTAGCAATTAAAAAGTGCCCCTAAAATTTTAATAAAATCGGCTCAACAGGACCGGACTTACAAATTTTTTGAAAACACTAATTTGCAGATAGTGACTTATTTATTGAAGGGTGTATTTAATTCGGTGTAGACGTTAGATTGATAATAATATTACAATTAAGAAAAAAAAAATGTTGTTTTAAGGGGTGTATTAAGGGGTTAAATTTTTTATTTTGCCCAAAAACAAACTTAATTTCACATAATAAAAGTATAAAACCACACGGCCCTATACAAGCAAATACACTATATTGTCGGCAGGGTTTTGGCACTGCGACCCGGGTTTTTTTAACTTCCCATTACATTAGGGACTTATTGTAATGGATCCGAAAATAGAAATAAAATTATTTATTTTTCAAAGTCACTACTTACATTATTTTTGCACTATTTTCTGAAATTAAAGAGGTATATGCGTGTATGCACATACGTGGTAATTTTTTTCGAATATGAAATCTCGAGAATAAAAAAATAATATGGACTACATTAGAGTGCCAGTCGACAAGTATTAACGTAATATACATAATTTGATTTTTTTTCCAAATCGGTCGAGCCGTTTTCTGTTTGAACCAAAATATTGCATAAAAGTGGAAGATACACGAAACCTCGCAAATAAAAAATGTAATTGACTTTGTTAGGGTATTAACGTCAATACGATCCGTTTTTTTTATCAAAATCGGACTGCAAGAATTTTTTAAAAATATTTCTTGGGTTATTTTTTTAACTTCCCGCTAAGAAAATTGAAAATTTTAAAAAATTGGGAAGTTATTGGTTTCACCCCGATTTTCGAAATTTGAAATTTTGTCAGATCTCGCCGTTTTGAGATCCCAGGAAGCTATTCTGACGATTTTTAAAATGATGTCCGTATGCCTGTGTTCGTGTGTGTGTGTGTGTGTGTGTATGTAAACCCCTCATAACTTTTGAACAGGTGGACCGATCGAAACGCGGATTGCGGCGTCTGAAAGAAACTTGCTGAACTTAGATTTCCTGAAAATTGGAACTGATTCGGCCAGGTAGATTTTGAGAAATCTCAAAAATAAAGCTTTTTGGAAAGCAGTTTTTTTTTAATATTTTGAAATATTTTCGAAACTGCCGTACCGATTAATTCCAAAATCTAATCAGCTCTATTCCTCATAAAATAACGTCAATCGCCGCAAACCGCCTGAAAAATCGGTTAATCCGTTCGAGAGATATCGTCGGAGAAAAATTCTGAAAAAAAGTTTTTTCAAAATAACTTCTCAAATTTTTGTTTGATTGATTTTTCTGTAATAAGTTATTTTTTTGGGCTTGAAAAACTGCGTCGATTGCTGTAAACCGCACCTCGATCACTTGATTCGTTCAAGAGATATCGTTGAAGAAAAATTTTGAAAAAAATGGTTTTTCAAAATATCTTCTCAAATTTTTGTTAGATTGATTTTTTCGTAATAAATAATTTTTTGTGCTTTAAAAATTGCTTCGCTTGCTGTAAACAGCATCTCGATCGGTTGATTCGTTCGAGAGATATCGTTGACAAAAAATTTCCAAAAAAGTGTTTTTTCAATATATTTTTCCAAATCTTTGTCAGAATTTTATAACGGTTTATAGTTTCATAGTTTCGGAAATATTTTGATAATAAGAAAATTAGATGTTCTTTTGTTCCGAAGATCTGTCAAAAAGAAATTAGTTAGGTAGCTAACAAGCATGCTTTGATTAATTTTTACGTTAAATCATTTTATGTAACCGTGAAAACAAATACCATAACCGTAAACTGTTAACAGAAATTTTATTTTATTATAATATTTCAAATGTCAATATTTATGAAGTTGGAATGATTCTGTCACCCAATTGGCAGGAATTTTTTAAAATAGCTTTTCACAAACACCGTAGGGGTAAGCCACATCTCAATAGATCGGAAACAGCGGGAAGTTTCAAGGATGGCCTGCTTTTCAGATTTTTTTATTCTGATATTACTGAGAAGTTGGTCGTGTGGACCTCAAGGCTCGCAGTTGTAGAAGTCCTAATATACGACTCATGCGACGGCTTGTTAGTCAATAAATTTTCACGTAAACAGATCGTAACATTCATATCATAGTTTTATTGACATACTATAATCTATAGAAAAACATTTTTAATATGAATTGTCTGTAGTATATCAACATCATAACCTCACATTGTGCCGTTTCAACATATACCTACTTGTTTTAAAAAAATGTTTAATCTGAAAATTGTTGATATCTGAAAGTAGAGAATATGAAATAATAATATTGTCCTTTCTGAATTTACATGATATATATGAGCTCCGATCGTTTGTACGTCAAATTGCAGAAATTATTTTGTACTTCAATTGTTAGTAGTTTTAAACGTCAGATTCAAGCCGTTCATCCTTGTCTTACTATTTTGCGAATCAAAATCCAACACACTATAATCTTCTGTCTTTGTCAGATTCATGTAATTTATGGGACAAACTAACTTCCCCTTAATTTGTTACATTCTACTTCTCCTCGATTTCTTACTTTTTCAAACGGGTACATCGCTAAAGAAGTTAAACTTCAATAATCTACTTTTAGCAGTGATAAATATAAGTGCAATCCGTGATCGCTTCATAATAAATCGCAAGTTAAATAATAAGGAATGCACTTTTGACAGCGCTTAGTATAATATATCTAAGTTTAACAAATTGTTAAAGCTTTTTGATGCATAGCGAACTAGAGCTGACAGCAATTGTACTTTTGACAGCGCTTAGTATAAATCCACGTTGTTCGTTAAACAGATTGTCAGCGCTTCATGACAAGTTGTTGTTAACAACAAATACACTTTTGACAGCGCTTAGTATAAATACAAACCGTTTGTCACCATTCAGTGGTCTAGCTGGAGGTTTGCGCTCACCAAGCCATCAGAGCAGAGGTGAAAACAGTACGTCCTGCATATTACATAGTATTTCTGTGTGTATCACTGTATATACAACTGACAAACAGGTAATTTGGACACAGATGGAATATTTAATTTAATGGATATGCACGCTGTACGAATTTAGGAATCGGAAATTGGATATAACATTTTATATAGCATAATACGATGTAACCCGGTAATTGTAAATTAATGACGTCGGATAATATTCACTAATTAAATATGAAATATTTGTGCAAATTTTTTGCAACATCATCATTAAATTATTTTATAATACTTTTAATAAAATTTAACTAAAGCTCGACTATTTAGAATGCAGTGCCAATAGACTTATAGCTGTTTCAATATTTTTTTAAACAATTGAAGTTAAAAATGAAATTAAATGTCGGAAAAAGTAGGTTTACATAATTTTCCATTAAATAAGTTATTATAACAAAAATTTATAATTATTTCTTCAGTTACTCTGTTATTTTAGACACAGTTTAAAACAAAGATTATAATAGTATTTGGAATGCTTTAATGCAAATATTAAAAAAATTAAACACAGAACAGTAGTGAGACAGATAGTTTTGCATGACTCCCAATAAAATAACTGCTTGTCATGTCTATATAACGGTAAAAAATGATTTTTTCACACTAGTGCGTAAAGTAAAGCAAAAGCAATTCGATTTTACCAATCCAATAGTTATATTCCTGACAGCTGGCATTTAAATCCATATAAGCAAAAAAATGTACCTAATATGTATTTCGATTGTGTATAATACTTCTATGACTCGTGTAACTGTTAAAACTCGCTAATCGATCGTTATTAACACAATGTCACAACTCGTCATAAGAATATACATTACAAACTAGATACATAAACTACAATTATTATGTAGAAAAAATATTGCGTTACGTCGGCTAATTTGAATTTTATAATAATGAATTTGAATGATGACATACCGTTTGAATGCACTACAAAACTAAAACTTTTTTCCGATAGAAGCTTTTTTTCTAGTAGGTAAACGTATGGTTCTTTTTGTAGCGGAGATATATGTAAGCTGCTTAACGAAAGCCCAACTACAACATATTTATTATCGTTGTGAAGCTTATCCTTTGTATGGTAAAAATTATAGAGATTTTTCACTGAGTATGTTTTTTCCGGATGTTTTATAATCATATGCAATCATTTAAAATACTGAAAAATAACAGACTTCAAGAAAAGTCGCAGATTAAAACCTGGAACAAACAATGGAAACGCATATACACACAGATTATGAAATATGTGGGAGGACCGTCGAAAAACCTCAGCCACGATGGCCGATATATTAGTTATTCACGATAGAATGTCAGAACTAAATGCTGAGTTATGTTGTAAATACAGACTGTATTACACATAAATATTTTTTGAGCACTCGGTAAGTTACCAAAAATAAAATTACTTAACTATCAAAAACTGACAGTCCACTTCTTCAAGACTGATTTTTCAGAGTATAATAATATGTAAATTTTTATTGTAAAATTATTTTATATTCATAAAACAACTAAAAAATCTGTACATAATACTTATTCAGTTTATTATAATTGTGTGTTGGTATTTTTTACAATTTAGGTGACATTCGGGAGAAGTTGAATTGTTTAATATACTAATTTTCTCACATCACAGAACTAATAATTAACACAATTTTATTCGCAAAATATATATTTACATAATTACTGTTTTTGTAATAGAATTTATCCATACAGAAAATATTTTAGTGACTTTTGTTTGATGTTTCATTCAGTGTATTTATATTTGTTCTTAATTTGTCACAACAATTAACCACTGCCAGTTTTTCTTTAGGCGTTAAATTATTTCCTTTTCCCGGCTTTTCGTTAAATAAATTATTATTTTACTTTGGTCTGATAGAGACAATATTTTAATCAAATTAAATTTAGTTGTTTGTTTACTGTTTTCATAGCAAACTGAAGAAAACTTAAAAAATTGTTTAGTGCTACCAACATAAGTCAGCATTTAGTTCTGACATTCTATCGTGAATCCCGTATACGATTTTTCAACGGGACGTAATAAAAAAACTTTTATCTCCATCGGGATTTAACGTATACCGCTTTCATTGCTAGACTATAATATGTACGTATGTGTGATTTCTTAAACAAAACTGCTCAACCTAAAAGGTAAAAATATAGATTTTACCTGTCGAAAAAGGAAAAAATAAAAAAAGACTATTCGAAGGTGCGTATTATTTTTTAAGCAAGCAGATCTGATATATCGAGTAACTAAAGTGGTTAACATTGGAACTGCAGGTTGACCATTGCGGCTGACTCCATTCCCGTTATTAGTAATGTACAACGCTCTAGGGACCGACCCTTACCGCACCGAAGCCCTACCTCAGCTCCTACCGACACCGAGGCATCAACCACAACCGAAACTGCTTTATAAAAATATAAAACTGTAGCGGTTATTGATTTATTGCTTATAAAAGGGTCAGTGAAATTGTGTACATTTCTCATTTTTTAATACAAAACGTAAACATTAAATTAAAAACCCGAACCTTCAAAGAATTTTTAGATAAACATTCAGTGCAATTATAAATAAACATATTATTCTGAAGTAATAATGGAAAGTATAACTATATCGATGATCAATTTCTACCTAAGTTTTTAAAACGCCGTAATTTTCCTGAGTGAGAACCTATACTCCCTATTTTTTTCAAAATTTCAAGCTCAGTAGTTTCGAATGAGGGGGAAAGCTCGATTTTTGTATGTTTTCTTATCTTTTGAACTATGCATTTTAAAATTATAAAAAAAATATATTGGTATTTCTTATAACGAACTCTTACATTATTTTAAATTTTACTTACAGTGTTTCTGTTTACATTGTAAATAAAATTAATTCGTTCAGAAGCTCTGTAATTTTGTCCACTTTCGCCCAATACCATTAACATGTCGAAAGCTTCTAAATTCGAAAACGGCATAGTTTAATAAATTAAGTTTATGTTATAAATAAATTGAATTAACTTAATTTATTAAATTATGCCGTTTTCGAATTTAGAAGCTTTCGACATGTTAATGGTATTGGGCGAAAGTGGACAAAATTACAGAGCTTCTCAACGAATTAATTTTATTTACAATGCAAACAGAAACACTGAACAATAAACTGATAATTTGCTCAATGTGTGATTTTACGACAAAAAAGCAATTGCAATTATTGATAATTTATTCTGACATTGTCTAATTAGGTAACAAGATTTTAAATGCCGACTTTTAAAATTAAGTTCATTATTATCACATTTCAATTTAATAATTTCAAACGAATATTACTTAACAGGGGTGACAGCAACAAAAAAAAAAGTCCTACAAAACTTGCCTATTTTTTAAAGATCTTTTCAATAATCCCACTTTCGACCTATCGTGCCATTTAAAATTACGGAGTTCTGAACATTCTGGAGCAAACTAATAGGGAAGCCGACCTTTCCGGGAGAAAAAAATATTACCATTTGATTCTTCATTAGGGCTTTTATGATACAGATTTTTGACACAACTCTCTACGACTAACCGTTTTCAAAAAAAAAAAAAAAATGACTGATACGGGTGGCTGATTCACCCTGTAGGTATATATATATATATATATATATATATACATATACATATATATATACATATACATATACATATATATATATATATATATATATGTGTGTGTGTGTGTGTGTGTGTGCGGGCAATAACTTTAATTGATTTTAACGAAATTTGGTCCACGTGTTGAAATCCATCACCGCAAGAAGCCTATTTAAAATGGGCGTAATCGGGCCATTTTAAGGGTAGTTTTTAGGGGTTGAAAAACGTTTTTGGGCCCCAAAATACCGCAAAAATTCTCAGAATCGTTTTAAAATTGACATTTAACCCTCCAGTAGTAATTAAAAAGTGTCCCTAAAATTTTAATAAAATCGGCCCGACAGGACCGGACTTACAAATTTTTGAAAACACTTATGTACTTTGCAGATAGTGAATTATTTACTGAAAGTTGTATATAATTTGGTATAGAAGTTCAATTGATAATAATATTGCAATTAAGAAAAAAAAATGTTATTTTAAGGGGTGTATGAAGGAGATAAATTTTTTATTTTGCCCAAAAACCAACTTAAATTCGCATAATAAAGCCACCCTGCCTGTATAAGCAAATACACTATATTGTCGGCAGAGTTTTGGCACTGCGACCCGGGTTTTTATTATTATATTTTAACTAATCTTTAAGAAAACTAAAAAAGAAATGGATTTACTTCTTTGGAAGCAGTTACCTATGAAGTTGATTCACTAGAATTATATATTAGAGTACAAATTGTTGCGTAACGAATTGTGAACATTATTTTTGAGAAAAACATTTCGTTTATGCCTATATTAAAGTTGTATCTAATTTTTGTTTACTTCATCCCGCTTTGCAACTTCCGTATAATCCATATTTTAATTATACGGACCCGTTTATGTCAGATAATTGGAATTCTACGATATTATAAAAATAATTGATTCGTGTTTATATTTGCACGTGTTTTCATTTTTTCCGTGTTGACAAATTAATTGTTTGTTCTCTTTTGTTAAAAAAAATGTTTTGTGGTTTTCACTGCTCTGACGAACTCCATTAAAAGCAGGGAAACTACAAAAATTTTAAATTTAAAAAATTCAAGTCAATTGGACGATGGCGCCATCCCAGCTCCAAAAAATGCCGACAATACTTACAAACCTATTCTGTGTTAACTCAAGCGTGTCAACTTAACTCATTTATTTTGACAGATCAGAACAAAGGAACAGCTGATTTGTTTTTACTCTTAAAATATTTACAAAACTATAAGATTCAGAATTTTTTGTATAAATCGTTAAGAAAAGTATGTCATTGTAATACAAAAAAGTAATATTATCTCTTCTGCGCATACAACGATTTTCCCCAAAAACAACAAGACTTTTCTTCTGTTTACATGTCAACATCTGATTTCGATCCGCTGAGCCATTTGACATGCATCATGCTCACAGGCAAACAACTAAAAGGCAAACAGATTTTTTCCAAAAATATATTTTATGACCTCGATAGATTCCAAATTGAACAAAAAATTGTGGAACGTGAATTTTCGCCTAAATTAGTACCATTCTGTAATAGCGGTGTTGAAACCAAATATATTTTGTTTAACCCTCGTCAAGCGGTCTAGGTACAATTGTACCTATTCCGTTTTTAAATTTTCATAACTTTTTCCCTAGAAGTCGTAGAGGGCTGAAATTTTGTGACATCTCAAGTTTTTGGTCTTAATTATATATACCAAATTTCAGAAAAATATCTCTACCCCCTTCCGAGATAGGGGGTCAAATTACTTTTGCATACACAAAAGGCGGCATAGGTACAATTGTACCTTCATACATTTTGAATGAACATATGTAAAAAATAATAAGATTTTTATTTATTTTTTTTATAAGAAAGTGAAAAAGAATCTTTAAATTATAAAAGAATTTTTTTTATTATTAATTTTCCTCACAAGTAATACATGTTGCCTCTGCCACTGAATGTTCATCGCAAACTGGTTTCGCGCAAACCACACAGGACTTCTAGTCTTACGTTGCTTCTTCTTTAGCTCTCGGAAGGCAAAGCAACTACCAACGACAGGGGATGTTCCACGACTACCATAAGGTAGTTGAGCACCATTTCTACTGCATTTCGAAGGAAATCATTTCTAATCATTATTTGGTTTGTACTCCGAGCTTCATTTGCAGGCATACATAGCTGATATGCCAAAAATGCATCGAGTTCAGTTTCACTAATCGGCGCGAATGTTTTTTTGTGTGGCCGTATGGAAGAATCGGGAAAAATTCCTACCAGTCGATTGTTGTAAGCCTCACAAACTCTCCTGGTCTTTCGATTTGATTCACATAATATAATGTCACATATCTCTAGCGTCATGATTGATTTGATTATCTGTGTGACTGTATAAAGCTGGCTGATTGCTGCAGGTCCATCTTTTTGTCTTAAAATGTTGCGAGATCTTGTTTGTGTACTAGGTAATGGATCACTATGTCATTGAGTACCATTCTTAGAAGTCCAAATGTCTCCCACAGTTTGAGGCACAGGCACATCTTTTACATTTTCGTCTGAGTCGTGTTCATCTTCCTTTTCTAAGACTAATTCCCTTTCAATGTCTGATTCTTCTTCAATTGAAACATCTAATGGTGGTACATAGTTTGCGTCATCGAATGCAACGTATGGTTCTTCCTTATATTCAGAATCAGAAGAAGCATTCGCCTTATTTCATCGGATGTACGTCCGTAAATAGATGCAAAAATAAAAACAAGTAAATAATTTTCCATATGTAATACTACAACATTATAGACTTGTCACGATATGATAGTGTAACCTGAAATATAGTCTCGTTGGATTACGGCAGCTACTAGGTCCAGCTTCACTATCACTCATGATGATTTAGTTATGGACAAATTTTCAGTAACTGACTATACAAAAGCATGAATTATGCATTTTGTTTTATACTTTTTTGTTTGAATATGAATATATCGGTCATTTATTATCTTAAGGTACTGAGAATTAATTATTCAGGTAGACTTGATATAAGTAAAATATCAGAAAATATGACCTAAATGTCCTAAACTATGTGTAAGTATTAAATATTAGCTAGTTATCGTTCAAACAAGTTGCCTACAGTGAGATATATGTAGGTACAATTGTACCTATTCCGCTTTTTAGCGTTGAAAAATTATACCGCTTGACGAGGGTTAAAAAATGTTCGTCGGATTTTATTTATTTTAATGGTGGAAGTAAAGAGATTTTATGGCGGAGAGCGGGTTCAAAAAATTAGGACCAATATAATATTCCTTACGTCTTTTTTTTATTGAATAGGTCTAATATATATTCATATATAAAGATATTGTTTTTGATGATAAATCTAAAATTATTTTTTGTTTTTAATTTGTACAAATAAAAATCTACATTATAGTGTTCTGATGAGTTTTTTTCTGCTCTAAATTTATATTTTGATTATTTAAAGGCTACCATTTGCCACAGTTATCTGGGTTTAGTGTTAAGAAAAGTTTGAACAAAGGAGAAAAATATATATACATATTTTAACGAGACAATTATTTTCATAATTTCTGGGCTATTTTGAGTCAAAAAGGTGCTTAG
Organism: Venustoraphidia nigricollis; assembly: GCA_034508555.1. NCBI lineage: Eukaryota > Metazoa > Arthropoda > Insecta > Raphidioptera > Raphidiidae > Venustoraphidia > Venustoraphidia nigricollis. Next base: position 306,925 of record JAVRKA010000071.1, read on the forward strand.
ACTCATAAATGTAACTTTGTAATTGCTATAAATTTTTGAAAGTAACTCTTTTCAATGCTTATAAACTCAAATGATATTTCAAAAACTACAATGTGATTTGACAGCTCCGACGTTTTTGTACAACTGAACGCTTCTCAACATTTAAAGAAATTTTATAAATACCTACTATGTGGACATTTTCAGTGACTGTTATAATAGGGTGGCAAAAAACCGAAACAGATACATGAAAATGTTCTCATTATGAAAATGCCTTGTAAAAAATTAGACAAAATATAATCTCACGGGCGGATGTTTAAAATAACTATTTTTCAACTCTTTTAAATCATATTTGTTTATATTTTTATGTTTTCCTCTTTTACCATAAAGGCGATTTAAAATTTTGTTCATTGCTGTGTAACCCTCATAAAATGCTAGAACTTAAATGATTTTTACACCATAAAGTTCTCCAAAATTACTGCGCCAGAACTTATCAAAACGGCATTTTTAAAGGTCAAGCTGATAAAAAGTGGCACACACTAGGGTCTCGCTAATCCGAACTCGTTTAAGTCTCCGGAGAGGGCATTTTTCAATTCGAAAATATACATGTATAGTAATTTATTGTTTATTTTGCAATTAAATATAAATGGCATTATAATGATGTACATAAACATTTAGAGCTCAACAAAAAAATTGTATTTTATTAGAAAATAATAACGGTTGGTGGTAAAAGAAAACTTTACATATTTTATTTTTACAATGGACGTACTCTGCCTACGCAAGTCAGATAACGTGATATGGGAGCGACGAATACAAGACGATAAAGGTATTTCAACAGAAATGGAAAGACGGGGGAACAAAGGGGGAAAAGAGACGCATGTAACTTGTCTTCTCGCCTGTATCCTGTCGATGTCCATTTACGACAGCGCGTCACGGTGGCGGTCGCATTGCTGTTCCGCCATCTAGCGATCTATTATTCCTCGTCTGTCTTATAGGCTGGTTCGTTTTGCAATATGTTATTATAAACGTATAAATTCGCTTATGCTCTTACGTTTCAGTAATTACAAGCAAATTCTAACCATATTATAACAACACACTATTTAATTAACCATCTCTCTGTATCTGTGTGTCTTTTATCATTTTTATAAGCTTTCATTCAGCTCCCTTTATCTGCTGCAAATATTGCTAGTTGATTTTGACGCACTTCCAGTAATTCAGTTAGGTTTAAATTTAGCGTACACGTGTAGTTCCAAAGACAGTATGCTTTAGCGATTTTACTATAAACAAATATTTAATTAATTTTAATATTGTTTTTAATTAATGAATGGACGCGAAATATTGAACGATAGTGGCAGTCGAATTAAAATTTTGTATGTATTCCCATTGACAAAACATGAATCCTTTGTTTTTAGAATTAGGTAATAAATTAACAATACCGTCAAAATGGTATAAAGTAATATCGAGTGGAATTGTCGAGGCAGGGCTAGCTGAACATTAGATTCATATCGGAATGCCGTTGGTTCAAGCCCCACATTAAGGAAATGTATTTGTTTTTTTTTTCATTTACTCTTTATTGTATAAAAGCTCCCTTTTTCAGTAAAGACATACAAAAAGAACAAAATAAAATATTACTAAAAACCTTTTTAAGGTAAGCTTTCTATTGAAATGTACTAGAAAGAAAAAACTTAAGGGGTTATATACAAAGTTGGGGCTTGAAAAATCGAAAAATTTTTTTTTGCATATTCTGAAAGTACATACTTTCGAAAATATCTGTGCAAAATTTCATCCAGATCGGATCACTGGTTTTCAAGTTTTGTAAATTTGACTGAACAAATGTTTCGCACGAATGAAGTTGACACAAAACTTTAAACGCGATTATCTCGGAATGCGTTTTTTCAAAAGTACTGTTGCGTTGAACGTGATATCTCAAAAACTTTTCAACCGATTTTCAAACTTTTTTTTTTTAAATATTCGTATTTAAGATCTCGTGTACGTGAACGATTCATTTTTCATCCGAAAATTTTTATTTTTTTGCAATGAATTTTTTTTTTCAAATTTTGACCACTAAAAAAATCGATTTTTCCTGTCAACGTGGTTTTTTTATTGAAAAAAAATTTTTTTGGGAAACCGAATCGTTCAAGTACACCACAATACATTTTTCTTAAATAATTTTTTTACTTTTTTGATTTCGGTTGAACGGTTCCCCTTGGAGAATGTTCACCGCAAGCCTCTGCAAAAAAAAAGCGCTGCGGGGCATAGGCTATAACTTCGACAATTTTCAAAATTTTTTCGAAACTCAAAGTGTTTTTATTTCTTCGATAGTACCACTAGAACACTGTGTTTTGCTTTTTCCGATAAAATTTGCATAAAACCCTTTTAAAAAATCACGAACTTAGCTCACTTTTTCGCTCCAACTTTGTATATAACTCCTTAAATTATAAATTATAAGAATGTGGGTTAAACTCTATGCTAGTTCGTTAATCACGTTAATTTCGACTCACGATTTAATGATTACGAACCTAAATTATTCGAGTGTTAGGGAAAAAAATTATAAATTATAAAAGCGTTGGTTGTAAGCTGTATGATAGTCACAGCCCACGCTTTTATAATTATTAAATTATTATTATAACATTATTAAAATTATTTTTATTCTTTTTACTCCACTGCAATAAAAACTTGTCTTTATAAAAGTTTTTTTTCTATACCCATATCAAAAGGGTTTTATATAAATAGATGATCCGCAATTTCGGACTTGGGATGAAGTCACACTGCTGGCATACCCTTTCATTTGATACCCATGTGGAGAGGGTTGTAAAGGAGGTAATCCGTCATTTTGTAGTGGCGGCCATATTCTATAAGCTTGTATTGTCACAGAGGCAAAATTTAAACTCAATCGAACAACGAGAAGTGGGTCAAATTCAACTTATAAGATACGATTACAAATCCATAGACAGACATCGGGACAGATGAAACTAAATAAAAACTTGTAAAAACTATTTTTTCCTTTTTGGTACATTTCAGCAAAAGTTATTACCTTTAAAAAGGTTTCTTACCAATGTTGTTTTTAAACAGACAATTTCTTCTTCTGAAATTTAATTTTTATATTTATCTGGCCGATTCGGGTTAGCCCGGGTGCAAATCACTATTTTACGCTCACTGCTAAAACCTCTTTTTCCGTAGTTTAATGTTATATTATAACCTATTTTACTCGACAAGAATTAAAATAGAGCACATTCGGATGTGTAATAAGATAAAATGCAATTACAATGGAATTGTTATTGCAAACCGCCTACGTATCATTCGGTTAACGATTAGTAAACTAAACTTGACTAAACTGTTGACGTAACAAAAACTAACGCGGGCGTAAACATGGATGTGATAGATCCGATACTATTTATTCAATCATTTAAAAACTATCCATTAAATCAGAGTAAATGCTTATCGGCATTATTTGTTGTAAATATTTAAATGGAAAAACATAAATAAAACTATGTAATGATATTATGTAGGAACTTCAAAGGTACTAAAAATAGTTACACTGACGATGACGTCGGGCCTTAAATGTCCGAACCGCCTTTTACACACTTGTTATACTTTTACCACTGGCCACAGACAATTTAATTCACACTGCGATCTCCAGCTGCTGAAGGCCTAGAAGATGCAGGCCGAGCAATTTAAAAAATATAATTCGATAAAACACTCTCAGGTCTCACAGAACCGACGTCAATGGCGCCGGATTAATGTCTATTGTATTGGAGAGTACGTCGAAATTTTAATTAAATACAGTCTCAACTAAATCAAATCAGTATAATTAAGTGAATTAAGTTTGGGTGACTTCCTGGTAAATCACAACACATTAAAGGCACGTCCTGTGCGTGTGCGGAGACCGTTAGTGCCCTAAGTGCCCGCAAGGGTGCATGTCCTGTTCTCCTGTTCCACTGACAGGATTTAGATTCCCGGTCAACTACAGACTGGATGACAAATCACATTTGCCTTCCATTTAATATAATATATCCAGCTTGCGTAAGCCTTAGATTATAATCCTTGTGTAATATATATGTCGTGGGCCAAGTGATTACTAGGACATTATTCGCAATGCCCGGGCAGTTTGAAAAATCCCAATATGAGAAAGCAGCATGGCAATAACACTTAAAAGTTTTATGAATAATGTCTTCCATCTATGGAGCAGAATAATAAAAAACTGTGTTTTATTAAATTATTTTAATGTGTGGGCATTATTATTATAAAATCAATATTATAGGTATGAATAGTACTATATCAAATCAAAAATATGTGAGATAAACTGACCAAACGTTTCCGAAATTTTTAGAATAGAATAGAATAGAATTTATTGATCCAAAGATATACAAATATGTATATGATTCGTCAAAAAAGAAAGATATGTTTACAAATCGTTTACAACAAAATCATCCACCCTATACAGACATTGTTTAAGAACAGCAGTTTTCAACTGTTTTTTAAATTTCGAAATTTTTAGATTTCGGAAACTATATGGCAATTTATTAAACAATTTTAAGGCGTGATATTCGGCGCTCTTGTTAAACAACGTCAGTGTAGACCTCGGCAAAATCACATTTGAATTATTCCTTGTGTCATATCCATGGATAGCCTGAAACGTATCATAATTATGAATACGTCGTTTAATAAAACATAAAGTAAAATAAACATATACAGACGGCACAGTTAAAATACGTTTTTCAGTAAATGTTTGTCTACAATTGGCACGAAAATTAAGATTAAAAATTATGCGTATTGCGTTTTTTTTGAAGTACAAATACCTTTTGCATATCTGCACAACAACCCCAACAAACAATTCTATATTTAATAAGCTGGTAAAAATAAGCGTAATATGCACACAAAGAAACTAAAATATCAGTGCAGCTATTTTTTATGACACGGAGAGCAAAGATACTTTTAGATAATTTAATGTTTAGATTTTCGACGTGGACACTCCATGAAAGAGTTTCTTCCAAGTTTAATATTTTCAATTCTAGAACAATTTTCTCCAGGAAGCAACGCAAGCGTATAGAAAATTTCGGAGGAAAACGTATTGTAAAAATAATTTAATAATATGCACAAAGTTTTTTGTTGGGAAATGTGCACATTTCGAATAATTACGCCAAATGTCATCAATATTCAATTAATCTTTTCAACGCAGATAACGATGTTTGCTACGAACGTACCACTGACATGTGGACAATTCGTGGGATAACTGCTCTAGAATTGAGAATAGTAAACGTAAAAGCCTAAAAATTTTAAAATCATTAGATGAATACTTTTCAAATAAGCATACAAAATGATTGGATGATTATTAGCAACTTGCAGAAAATCATAATTTTGTACAAAATACTTGACTTCTCTCAGCTACCACACCAAAACTATTCAGTTTAGAGAAAACATATATCAGAAAACATATATTCGCAGAAATATTAATTGTTTTATTTTCATAAAAACATTTTTGCCATATGAGGCATCCGAAGCGAGATACCTTTTTGCGTTATATTTCTAATATGACGATTGTGGCGATTATAGTTTGCATATTTTCTTATTTCATTCAGGGCGTGGAAAATCCCAAAGTTTCAAAACTTTCGCACTTTTCGGATCAGAATCTATCTATCGATTGGACATCATAGTGTTAAGACATAATTGTGAGTCAACAAATTAGTACTTAAGAAATTAATTACATAATTGATTCATCCCTGTTTTCGCCATTTTCTATTACTCATAATTATATAAAAGTTTGACAGTCTAATTATGTCAATTAAATAAACATTAAAACTACGCTGAAAGATGTTAAAACTTAATATGTTAATCTTAAGTTAAATCTTGTTAATCCAGCTGCTAGACATTTAATTCGTTTACGAGTTTTCGTAGATGACTGACACAAATTACAACACAAACAAGAAATACCAATGTCACTTGACAAAATTGTGTTAGTTGAATTGTATGTATAAGCTTCTAATTGTTTCTGCGTGAAATAACAGTACATGACAACGCATGTACATGACTACGCAGATTATAATTATTTATCTAATAGTTATTGCTTCGAACTTAGATCTATGAACTATGTCCACGGAGGAATAGCTAAAAAATCGTGTTCAAGATGGCAGAAATGCAAACTGTGAACCTGTCGTTACTTCGATATATTATGAACATTTATGTACATTGGATATTACAGTGAAAATTGAACAATTTTCTTAAATAATTAGTAACGATCGGCTGTCGATCGCAGAAATTTGACATGAAAAAACATACCTTCGCAATTTCCTGTTTCCCTGATGTTTTTAGGCAAAACTCCTTCAAATAAAAATCTTAGGGAATAGAAGTCTGCATCTAAATTAATCAGTAACTTTATTTTACTTGTTTCTAATGACAAAAATATTAAAAATTACTTCAGAAATATGTATAGGTATTATTAATTATATATATTAATAATTTGTGACATTTTGAGCACTATCAACATTCAGCAGTCAGTACAACCAAATTCTTTCATTCTGTGTTAGCGAAATGATGCAACATATCTTTGGGTATAGATATACAGGGTGTCCCACGACATGACTGCCATAGCCTGGGACTGTATTGCTGGGGTGATTTCAAGTTAAAAATGTCTAATGAACATATACCCGGAACGCTATCCTAACTGAGCTAGAAGCATTTGAAATTTTAGTTAAGTAGTAGTAGGAATTCCCTACTAATTTAAAAATCATTTAAAAAGAAATCGCTTTATTGAATTAGTTGCTCACAATGTCCACCCAGTTGCTGTATACATAGTCTAGCTCTTCTTAGAATTGAAGTGGTAGCTCTGCGAAGAGTCTCAGGATCAGCACATCGGTCGGATGGCGGGATCTAGGGGTCGGACCAAAAGTTCTCGACGTTTCATAACCTCCTAAACACACTGGCACCATTTTTAAAAATGTTTATATACATATATATATATATATATATATATATATATATATATATATATACGTATATATATACGTATTCTGAACACCAAGAAACCGCACATCAAATTTAGTTGTACTAGATTAGATTCTAAATATGATCACTATTCGTCTTTCAGGGTAACTTTCCCCACTGCAGATTGGGATACAGTCATTGATAGCGCTGTATGGCCTAATGGGGCTAAAGTCAACCGGTTCAAGCACCTGCGTTCTTTTCGGGGGAGTCTCAGTCACCCCAAAAAGAAATAAGACATAATGTTCTGCTCAGTAACTCGCATAGCCTATTTAAAATTCTGCATCTTAATGTACAAAGTATTCGTAACAAACTTGAGGCTATAGCAATTTTTCTTCACACTGAGCGTCCAAATGTTTTTTGTGTAAGTGAACACTGGGCACAAAGTCATGATGAACTCAAGCAGTACAAGTTAGACGGTTACGATCTTGCTCACTCATTCTGCAGAAAGAACATGGCCCATGGTGGTACTTGTATTTTTGTCAATAGCGACATAAATAAAACGGTTCCGATTTCCTGGCTAACTGAATCATCTATAACCGGTGTTTTAGAATGTTCGGGAGTTAAAGTTACAACTAGCGGCGATGTATATCACATTGTGTGTGTTTACAGACCTCCAAACTGTGACCATGGAACTTTTTTCTCGCAATTTGAAATTATTTTATGTAGACTAAATAATATTGCTTGCAATTTGATTATATGCGGTGACTTTAATATCGATGTTACTGTGAACAGTGTCGCCTCCAATGAATTTATGTATTTACTGAACTCATTTGATTTGAGTAGCACAATTTCAACTGCTACTCGTGTTACTAACACTTCTAGCTCTACTCTGGACAACATTCTCACAAATTTATCAGCTGATAAATTTGCAACAGGTGTTATAGAGATAAACATTTCTGATCATTATGCTCAGTTTATCTCCTGCCAGACTAAAACTTTTAACCTTAAATGTAAAACCTCAAGAACCCGTCGCTGTTTTAATGATTTTAATATAAATTACTTTCTCTACATGTTAAATAAAGAGAAATGGAATATTGACTTCTCAGGCGATAATTTTAATGAATGTTTTAATCTTTTTTTAGATACTTTTTTGTTTCATTTCAACGCCGCTTTCCCGCGTGTAAAGGTGCATCGCAATCAAAAAGCAAATAGCTGGATAACAGAAGAAATTTGCCTATTGGAGGAACAATTCAAGTTCTGGTCATCACTATATAAAATGACTAATAATACTCAGTATAAAGATCTCTTTAAAAATGTGAAATCAAAATATCTCGAAGCAGTCAGGCTTGCTAAATCTCGCAATATTAGCAGCAAAATCAGGGCATCAAATAATAAATCAAAATGTATTTGGGACTTAATTAGAACCAATACTTCTGTCAGCAATAAAACTAACTATGTAGATGATCCCGAAAAAATTGCAAACATATTTAATGACTATTTTTCCACAACTGGATCATCCTCGAACCTGTCTCAATTTACAACTAAGTTACCCAGCTATGAGCACACTTTTTTTCTAAAACCATTCTGTGAGCCTGAACTAAATTCCCTTATCATGAAACTTAGATGCACAGAATCCTCGGGACTTGATGAAATTCCGTTGAAAATTATTAAAATAAGTTTAAATTGTATTTTATCTATGTTAACAAATTTTATCAATATGTCTTTTAGTATGGGCATTTTTCCTGACATTCTCAAAGTAGCTAAAATTCTGCCAATTTTTAAAAAGGGTGATCCTTTATTATGTGAAAACTACAGACCTATTGCTATATTGTCATCCTTCTCTAAAATTTTTGAGAAAGCCTACGAGGTGCGCCTTACTTCTTTCTTGAATAAATTCAGTTTGTTTTCAACTAGTCAGTTTGGCTTCCGTAGAGACCTCAGCACGGAGTCCGCTATGTTCAGTATAGTTGATTCGGTTTATTGTACTATTGATGAGGGTGATAAGCCCCTGATTACGTTTTATGATCTCTCACGTGCATTCGACTCGATTGACCACAACATATTATTTAACAAACTCGAACTCTACGGAGTTCGCGGCGTCACTTTATTGTGGCTTCAATCCTTTCTTTCCAACCGGTCGCAAAAAGTTTTAATCACAGGTGGCAACATCAACTCTCTTTCGTCTGCGCGTCACATCTCTTGTGGTGTTCCGCAAGGATCCTCTCTGGGTCCTTTACTCTTTTTAATATTCATCAATGACCTGCCGAATTCACTTCAAAACTTATGTAACGTCGTAATGTATGCGGATGATACCACTGTCTTGACAAAAAGCAATAGTTTACCGGAGTTGTACGACTTGTCCACCAGGGCCTCAAGCGACATGGTTGAATGGACAATTAATAATAGGCTTCAGCTTAATAAGGCTAAGACCAAATGTATGCTATTCTCAGCAAAAAATCCATTATTGAATTTCGATGTTCCTCTACTTATTGATAATGTCCCCATAGATACAGTTTCCACATTTAATTTTCTTGGCATCACCATGGATAGCCTTCTCACATGGAAGCAACACGTAGCCAATGTCTGTTCCAAATTATCGAGACTTAAGTACTTATTTTTTCGTCTCCGCAGTATTTGCGACATTTCTACCTGTTTAACGGCATACTATGCATACGTATATCCACTGCTTAATTACGGTATTCTGTGTTGGGGTAAATCCACCGCTATCACAAGCGCGTTCATTTTGCAAAAAAAAATATTAAGAATTATATTCCACCTTAAGTTTGCTGAGTCATGTAAGCCAGCTTTTGTTAGGAACAGAATCTTGACAATATATGCAATTTATATACTAAGGTCTGTTTGCTTTCTTTTTAAAAACAAGCATTTATTTTCTCAACATTTGCCGGATCATGATTATAATACACGGGGACGTCTTAATCACGGTGTACCGGGGCACCGCCTTACCCTGTATGCCAAAGGACCGCGTTACTCTGCGATGAAACTTTATGAAACTCTCCCACCAGAGGTTACGAACGTGGAAAGCTACAATATATTTAAAAAAAAAGTTACAGAGTATTTATTAGAAAAATGCCCGTATGATCTTTCATATATTTAAGTATTGTACTATGTGATTTACTGACGCTTTCTTTGTCATAATGACAATCTTGAATAAAGAATTATTATTATTATTATTATATATATATATACAGGTGTCTCAACCGACGTTGACTAACATGGGTAACTTTGTTATTAGTGGAGATAGAAAGTCGGTTAAATGGGCAAAGTAAAAAACAATTGAATTTTGACACCCTATGAATTTATTCAGAAAATAGTGAAAATTGCCATTTATGAAAACTGGTCATACCTTTTTTGTTTATGAAGATATTTGAAAATTTCATTAACTATTCTTTAATAACTTTTTAAGGTGTTTTCAGTGGCGTAGGTTTAATTTTTTTATTTCCACTACATAATGAGATATTGACATGAACTTTGGTTTTTCTTATGGACGGCATTTTTGATTTTCAGATATTCAAATTCTGCTTATTTTTCTGGATGATTTGACATAGCATACCCTATATCTAAACCAATCAGAAGCTACAAAACTGACCAAAATAGCTTTTTGACGTTATCCATACCGATCAGAGTGTGCCGTGTAAAACAAAATTAATCTAACAGTAGACGCGAAGGTCCGTCGACAAGCGGTTTCAAATGGCTCGATGTTGAAACAGAAGATCTAATGTTTTTGTGTAACAAGAGAGAACGGTGAGGATATATACAGAATGTTCCTGTTTAAATACGTTTTGTTTAAGCAGCGTATTTGTCTATAATTTTTGAAAAGAGAGTCATCGGCTGGCCTCTGGGCTGGTCAGATTGACGAATAGCGTGTGATATTTTAACACAGCAAAATAAAATGATATATTATTATCGCCAATAATAATTAATTATTTATCTCGCAAATTTCGATTGATATTATCTGTCGCTAACCTGGAGGTGTATCGTTCTAGTTTTCGTTATTGACTCCAGCGTTATCTTATCTATCCTGAGATTCTATCCCGTTTATCGTAATTCCCGTATTTTCCTGGATTTCTGGATTTTTGGCTAAATTCAATTGTTATTGATTGTTGTTAGAGCTGATAGGGAGTTTAAGCTTTCCGTGTTGCCCCTTATATACCTGGAATTAGGAGCGTTTTTCGAACAGGGAATATTAACCGTGAAATATTATTCAAGGATTCTTTTAGATTTTCGTAATTGTGTGGATCTGGATTCTGGAATACAGGAATACATTCCACAGTTTTCTAAAACTGTGTTACAATTCTACTTTACTTCGAACATTCCTGTGCGTCGGTTCCGTTTTGAATAAAATTTATTTGGCGATCTATTCCAGACTGTCCTGTCGGACTAAATAAAATTTCAGTTCGGGATTCCAGACCGAGAAATATTTACGGAATTTGCATTCAGTTCTGTTAAGCCACATTTCTACATGGTGTTTTAGATCTTACGATTAGTTCCCGGTTTTATCATTGTATGGTCATTAATATTAACGCTTCCCGTAACGTAAACGACGTCATATACAGGGTGTCCACAAAGTTACGTGTTTAGTTTTGCTGTGTTTTTGTTTTTTATTTTCTTTGTGTCGTTTACGCATATCTCAATCAGGATTTATTCCCGTGACGTCAGAGATCCTATATACAGGGTGTACGAAAATTTACGGATTAATTATCGCCCTGCGAACTGTTTCTGCTTATCTCAATCCAATCTTAAGTGTATCTTGACGTTAAGGATTTAATATACCGGTGTCCGATAATTCCCGGATGAAGTATTCCGTAAGATATGTATTTGCGTTCTAGTCAAAAGTTTTTAACGTGTTATTCATATTGTTTCGTGTACTGTGTCTGGTGTCTGGCCCTTCCAGGGTTGTAGTTGAACCATTTGGGTCTAAGCTTCCTAGTCTGGACTATCTAGGTGTGGCTATTTACGATTCGTGTCTTGGCGCCCTGGTAACTCAGTCGGAGAATACGTAAATGTTTTTTTTGAATATCAGAACTGATTTTGGTCAGCTACATGTTTTCGTGTCTTCTTATTGTTAATTTTCCGAGTGGTAGGTGGTAGGATTTTTCAGGCCATTCTTCGGTCATTCCTGTTGGGATATTTTTTTGAGAATTCGTTATTTTGTGCTGTCCTTTGTGTCGTGTGGTAGGTGGTGGATTTTTAAGCGCCTTTTAAGGCATTTTCTTGTTATAGTCTATTCGCGTTTCGTACTTGAGTTTGCTTATTTTTTATGCAATTATTTTCTGAAATTTTTTAAACTAACCCCCGGCCCAGCGCCAGCTAAAGCTAGCCGCGCAACCGATTGAATTCGGATTCAGTTTAAATGGTTCTTCAGTGTTACAAATGAAAGATATTAACCCTACACCAAGTTTTATTGAACTTAATATATATATATATATATATATATATATATATATATATATATATATATATATATATATATATATATATATATATATTATGATGCCTTGTTACTTCGACTAGCTGTTACCAGCGGGAGCGGGTCGTAGGTATTAGAACGTGACACGAGGCCGATGACGTGATCGTATGGAATTGAGAACTTACCTGTCAGAATAGTATGTCGAAGAGTGAGCCAAGCAACATGAGCTTGTGTTATGCTTATCACGAATTTTTATTGGCGTCGTGGCCGAAGACTCACCTTCTAAGATGTCTCCCACAGTTCAGGCCGCCTATGGGATCGATGCAGGTGTAGTAAAAGAAAGCCGAAATAATAATAATAACAAATTTAATTACTGCAGGTGCGGAGGTACTGAAGGCCAGATGGGCCTTAGCCCAAATTGATAAAAATTAACAAATGTAAGTTAGTAAACGCTTGACATTCCGAAGGCAAGATACAAGTACTTATAAACTCAGTTATAAAAAACACATAGACATTACTAGCCCGATCGCTCAGTATACCTGAAATACGTGCATAATATCGTGCCGCAAGCTAAAAAGTAGAACCTCGAATACGTACTTGACGACACGGACGTTGGTCTTTAACAACCGTAGTAGTGCTGAGCAATCGAGATCGTTAAACACATTTAATTGCGATCGCAATTGGTAATCTTAGCAGAAATCACTAATAATTAAACAAGAATACCTTATTACATATTAAAATAATATCACAGTTACCGTTCAGATTCTGGTCGACACCAAAGCAAGCAAACCAATTATTATCTCACGTAATATTCGCACTTAACGTTAACAAGAAACAATGTAAGCGCTATGAAATATACTAACATGTTGCTAGGCAAATAATCAAAAGCTGAACGTTAACATGTAGAATAACGACATGACACTAAGCATACAAAAATATTATGTAGAAATCAAAATTATTTATCTAAAAATCACTTATAAGCTTTGATTTATATGACACTAAACAGTTGCAGGCTGACACGTAATATAAATGAATATTTTTATGGCAAGTTAGAATTTGTTTTCTTGTTTTTCACAGAGCACGATTGAACAGTACAGTAAGTACGTAACAACAGAAAACACTTATAATACTTAAATTGCGTTTAAAGAAAAAGTGAAATCTTTGCAAAAGTGATTGTAATTTCACAAATTAAATTTTTTTTTAGACAATGAGGGAGAGATACAAACTTTAATAAAATTCAAATTAATTATGGCTCGAACTCGAGAGTAATTTACAAACTGACAAGTTGTTTTTATTTAGAAATGTCAACAAAGCGATATCACAACTCCAAACAATACTCACGAGTAATATAGAGCTAATTACACGTTATTTTCGATAGATTCGAGAATTATCTCACGATTTTCACACCAATCTTCACGAAGCTCAAAAACCAATCTTTTTTCTCTCAAAAAAATTTTTCCCCCTCTTTTATCAAAAAATTATTTCCAAAATTCAGTCGCAAAACGGCGACCACGCCGTTCGACGGCCGCGTCTCTTCTCCCTTCCGAACTCAAACGTCAAAAAAAAAAACTCGAAACTTTTCAATCATCACCTAACTTGTTTTCTTTTTCTCAGCCTGCTGCTATTCGTAAATACATGGCTTACTGTACCGAAACGACTAAAACCAAGCCGACTAAGTTTTTCTTTTTTTTTATATGCAAGGACAGGGCCTTATTTATGGATGTTCTGGGAGTCTCCTAGGGTCCTTATTTCAACTCGTTTCAATATATATATATATATATATATATATATATATATATATATATATATATATATATATATGTGTGTGTGTGTGTGTGTGTGTACGGGCAATAACTTTCGAAAGAGTTAATTGATTTTAACTAAATTTTAGCCCACGTGTTGAAATCCATCACCGCAAGAAGCCTATTTAAAATGGGCATAATCGGGCTATTTGAAGGGTAGTTTTTAGGGGTTGAAAAATGTTTTTAGGTCCCAAAATACCGGAAAAATTCTCAGAATCGTTTTCAAAATTGACATTTAACCCGTTAGTAGCAATTAAAAAGTGCTTCCAAAATTTTAACAAAATCGGCTCAACAGCACCGGACTTACAAATTTTTTGAAAACACTAATTAGCAGATAGTGACTTATTTATTGAAGGGTGTATTTAATTCGGTGTAGGCGTTACATTGATAATAATTTGTTTGATTTTACTACAGCTGTTGGGTGTCGTAATGATAAAATTTTTCTTGAATTCCAGCTTAAATATTTTTATTTTTTTCCAAAAAATAATATTATTTTTTGAAATTAATTGTCAAATACATGTGATTTATTGGTAAGAAACCTGACGTTTCGCTATTTTTATATAGCATTTTCTAAGGTCTAAAATTAAATATATAAATACATAAAATTATTATCTACTAAGTAGATGAACAGTTAATTTTTTTTTTTTTTTATATATACTTACATCTTAGTGTGATTGAATTTATGTGTAAAAGAAATTTTTTATATTTCGTATTGTTTCGTATTTCGTAATGTTCGTTTTTTTCGTAATTTTCGTTTTTCATTGTCCCTTTTATATATGTTAATATTTTATTGTATAATTATACTTGTATTTTCTTTTATTGTACGTATTTTCTTTTCCTTTTTAATAAAAAAATTTTTTTTAATATGTGTGATGGCGTGTCTTGAATTTATGCGTAGTTGTGACGAATTTGAAAAGTAACTAAATTAAATTTTGTTTTATAAGGTTGTAGTAAGTTGTATTAAGGTTTGTTACATCAGTTCTATAATTAATAGAATTATTATTTTGTTTTATATGTATCATTTCATAAATTAATCTTTTATTTAAATTTTGTTCTATTTTTAGTATTTTAACATTGTTAAAGTCGAAAATGTGTAAATGGTCAACGGCATGGTCATTTAATGCAGTGTTTGGTTGGTTAGGATAAAGCTTTTTTTTATTAATTGAATTTTTTTGTTGGTTTATTCTATTTTTGAGGTATTGTTTTGTTTGTCCGATATAGACTGAATTACAATTAATGCAGTTTATTGAATATACTAAGTTAGATAGGTCATGAGATTTTGTTTTATCTTTAATATTGGAGTATATTGTTTTATTTAATGTATTATTATTTTTAAATATTGTTGTTATGTTATATTTTTTTAATAATTTAGATATTTGTTTATCTAGAATGGGGAAATAGGGGAATGTTATATAGTTATTGTTCATAATATTTTCTAAATTTTCAATTTGTTTAGTATTTATTTGTGTTTGTGTTTTTGTGTTATTTTTCATTTTTATTGTATGCAATCTTTTTTTTATATTTTTGTTGATGAACTGTAATGTATAATTATTTTTTTTAATATTTTTTTTATGATTTGTATGTTTTCATTGTGATAAATTTTGTGTGATAATAGAATTGCTCTATCAACTACATAAATTGTTTATGACACTTATTTTATATTTAGTAGGTGTTTGGGATTGAAAGTTTAAATATCTGTCAGTTTTGATGTTCAATTGATGATCAATTTAATGTTTATCACCCAAAACTAAAATACACAATGGAAAAATCCAATGAATCCAATCAATAAATTTTTTAGATTTAACCATAACAATAGATAAACAAAACAAAATAATAACTAATTGGTACAGGAAAAACATCAAAACTGACAGATATTTAAGTATATATAAAAAAAAAAAAAAAAATTAACTGTTCATCTACTTAGTAGATAATAATTTTATGTATTTATATATTTAATTTTAGACCTTAGAAAATGCTATATAAAAATAGCGAAACGTCAAGTTTCTTACCAATAAATCACATGTATTTGACAAATAATTACAAAAAATAATATTATTTTTTGGAAAAAAATAAAAATATTTAAGCTGGAATCCAAGAAAAAATTTATCATTGATAATAATATTACAATTAAGAAAAAAAAGTTATTTTAAGGGGTGTATTAAGGGGTTAATTTTTTTATTTTGCCCAAAAACAAACTTAATTTCACATAATAAAAGTATAAAACCACACGGCCCTATACAAGCAAATACGAGTACACTATATTGTCGGCAGGGTTTTGGCACTGCGACCCGGGTTTTTTAAGTTAGGATAACGTTCCGGGTATATGTTCATTAGACATTTTTGACTGAAATCACCCCAGCAACACGGTCCCAGGCTATGGCAGTCATGTCGTGGGACATCCGTATATATATTATAGTATCAGTGCGGGGCGTTTTGTGTTTTAACATATTCTTACGGAGAGGTTTTCACTTTACCTGATTATTTTTACTATATTCTTAACTTTAGTCAAATATGCATTGTTATAAGTATTATTTTATCATCGCTTTTTGTTGCTTCAATGTGAACGTACTCTAAAATGTAAATCAAATAAAATAAGCTTGAAACAATCTTGTTAATTAATGTTAATTAATTATTCATTATCTATGAATAAAGAAAAAGTCATTCCTTAGCAGAAAAACAAGTAGATACATTATGATAATTAAACTTTATTTTTATGTAAATCGCCTATTACAAACAACAGAAAATGTATTTTAACCAAAGAGAGTTTTAAATAACCCACCTTAAAAAATGTGGTAAATAAGATAACAAAAGAACGCTCATTTCCCTTTGTAATACATAAATATTAAAAAGCGGAAACAGTATTTCTTAACATTTTTGTCTTAACACTTAAAGTTAATTTATGCAAAGTGTTAAAACTTGACGTTTAGGTACTTTAAAAGAAAAATGGCGATTTTACCTTCATAAGCAAAACATAATTATTTCATAATACTGATAATATTTCAAAAACTTTACTCCACGAAAAAAAATATTTTGAAGAAACAGCTGTTAGTTGTGTCTTAGAGGTTTTAGTTGCCAGTTGTGTTAATACTGGAGGATAGATACAGTGAGATCCTGTTTTAATAACAAACAAATAAATGAAATATAAATTCAACAAACTAAGAAAAGTTTGATTGTCTATTATATGGCGTCGTCAGGTACTGAGACTTTTAATCAGACAAAAACAGAGCATGACGTTTGTATAAAAATCTCGATACTGTGCCTTTGTTGTTAGAAGAACTGATACTTTTGAAAAAGTACTCGTATATTCAAAAAGAAAAGGAACTAAGTTTTTTCTTATGAACAATAGTGTGTTCATTATTTGGTTTCTTTTTACATATAAATCAGCAAGTTTCTGTAATTATACGAAAAGTCTAAGCTTTGTTTCCAAAATAAATAAACAAAATTTTGTCACGCTTCATGACAAAGTCGAGTCGAAACAGATGATACCAAACAGGCGTGAAGCAAAACGAAACGAAATGATTATTAAAATAGTCTTGTATCGCTCGTACGAGTCCAAATCCTGTAGTAGTTTCTATTTCGTTGAGCCTATTTCATAAAAACACAATAGTAACCTGTCAAGGTTATTTTTATTGTCGTTTATGCAACGTTAGCAAAGTCAAAACGTAATATTCTCCAATGAAATGAGAGCTTTTGTCCCTTAAATTTTAAAATATACTTTGTTAAATGATTTTTTTTACAATAGAACGCGTGTATTTTCCGGCTATTAGGACAAATCATGTATTTTCAACTTCTCCTTCATCCTCACTTTATGGTAATCATAGATCAATCAGAAAAAAACCAATGCAAAGCTCTGCTCAGTAATCACGCGCAAATTTTGAATGTTTAACCTCAAACTGATGAAATGTGATACATAATTTTAAAAAACGACATAAAAGTGAAATGTGCAACAAAATTGTGATGAAAGTACTTTTTATTAATAAATACGAGAAATAAAAATTGACCGCCTTTTTACATTTTTGAAACTTCATTAATTTGAGGTTAAACGTTGTCAAACGTACGATGTACTTTTACGTATATATCTGCGAATATATTTTTCCATTGACATGTGAAGCAGGAACTAAAAACTTAAAAATACCTTCATAAAATTAGTTGAAAATGGACGGTGTTGAAAATACATAAGCGCGACTGGATAAGCTATTCATACTACTCGTTCAGTACACAGGTAGCTCAAGATAATGACTCAGCAGTACGTACTAGAAGTATTCTTTCAATTTCAACACCAAAATAACATACTACCGAATGACCTACATACTAATTTTGATGGGCGTTTTTAAATTAAGTTTAATTTTGGTATAGAATTTGTGCAAAAAACTAGGTTTATATGAAACAGCTAAAGACATTCCAGCATTCATCCTAAAGTACTTAATCACAGACATTGGTAATTTTTAATTACAGTTCCTTGTAAAATTATAAGATTCTATAATTCCAGTTAGCTAAATAACATTGAAATATTAGCCAATATATATATATAAATATAAAACAGATAAGCTGTGCAAGTATTGACTCTTCGCTGTATAATTCAAAAAATTAATTCAAGCAGACGACAATGAAACTTGGCTGCAGAATTCGATAAAGTCTTTAACTGGCATAAAAACAGCTTAGCCTACGTTGCTCTTTGTTTGTAGCATGGGATTTTATATATAAAACGTTTGCCTTTGGTATGGATGTATCAAAATACTTTTAATACATACGATATATTGCAGAACCCAAATAAAACAGTACAATTGTCAACCGTAAAAAACGATTTTCCGGGATTTTTTGGATGAAGAAACACGATTCAAAATTTTTTAGCGGAACGTAGTCGCATATATTTAAAATTATAGAAATGTTTAGAAATTTAAGCAGCCGACGTAAAAAATGTTTCCGATTTTATAGAGCATCAAACTTTCAGAAAAGATATAGTGCAGATAGTGACTTCAATCACTTGTCTAGGCAACCTTGCCGGAATCTGATCGGACAGTGGGAAACACAACTTTCAGTTTTCATTTTGATATAGTAACTAGTCCCATAGAGTCAGAGATTTAAATTTTTATCAATTTGTTGATCGGTAAGAGTCATTCATAAATATATATGGTTGCCGTCTCAAATAATAAATAATCATAATGGCAACTCAGATTCCTAAAAATCTCTTACCGATCAGAAAATTTATAACAATTAAAAACTCTTAACTATGAGATTAGTAACTACATCAAAATGAAAATCGGAAGTGGTGTTTCCTGCTGTCGGATTAGGTTCTCGCGGGGTTTACTAGACAAGTGATTGAAGTCACTATATGTACTCTTTTCTGAAAGTTTCATGCTGTATAAAATCGGAGCCATTTTTGCGGTCAACGCTCTAACTATTTTATACTTAAAAAAGATATCACGCTCCTAGCCTATACTTACGCAACAGACTAGAGTTAATTTAATGCTTTTATATTACCTCCTTTATGTCTCTGGAGGCAACCTTGAGAACACTTATTGTATTGGTGATACTATGCTTGAGCAATGAGTGTCTCCGTGGTGTCAATAATTTTCCCCAACCCTGACCTATACATATTCTATGCATTACAATTAGCGTTATCGCCATTTCCATACTTCATATTTGACACTTCTACGTTAAAATATAATAAAAAAAGTGATTTTATCTTTAAAATTTAAAGCGTACCAGATAGGCACGCTTTGCATGGAAACATTCACTAAAACATAGTAGGTCTGTAGTACTACACCATCCCTGCTACTTCTGAATTTATGCTCACTTTTAAAATATTTTTCGTGCTCGTAATGTGTGAAATTAATTTCACTTTAAAATAGAAATATGTTCTTCAAACTTTAACCATTTTTTGCAAAATATGTCACAAATGAATGTACATTAATTATTAAATGGAATCTATAGTTAAAATACGTATGATACAAAAACAAAGATCTAAATGAGAGTAAGTGTAACTTCTTATGAAATATCCAAAGGTTACACAATAAAATATAGTTTACTTATCAGACCGTATACACTACAGAAACGAAACTAACACAGAATCTACGTACATCTGTCATAGGGCGACACCTGAACTGTATAAATGCCGTTCGGCAAACAGTGATTCTATAGCGCCAACGATCTGAAACGCGTTTTTAAGTGAACGAAACCATATAGTTCGGCCGTCGCAATCTGGCTGACGATGCGACGGCTGAACTGTTTAAACAGTGAGTCTACAATCAGCTACCTGGAACGCAAATTTCTAAGGAGACAAAGCTACACAATTCGGCCAGTGCAGCGACGACAAACATGATTTTAGTCAGTAATCTGAAATGTAAAAATTCATTACTTTTTACAAATCACAAACGTCCAAATCATAACATTAAAATATTTAGCTAGGGCTGTTTTGTACCGACGAAGACTCTGACCTCGTGCAATATTGTACTTTCAATAAATTAGTAACCTACCAAACACCGAATAATAATAATTCCATTTCTTCTTATATAATAAAACAATAGTAATAATTTTTTATTATTTTTTTTTTTCAAGGCCACTGAGACCTGAGTTATTTGAGCTCAGTAACGATTCATATTTCCAATTTATCTAACATCATATATATTAATACGCTAAGGTTAAGATGTTTGCCTCCCTTTTTCGAAAAAACCTCACAATTACTCCACATAAATTTAGTATTATTTTATAATTAGTTGCTCTATGTGTATCAACAATTAAAAAATCTATTATTAGTGTATTTGCCATATGGCAACATACACTATTGGCGTTGGTCGGATGGCGGGACCTAGGGGTCGGACCAAAATTTCTCGACGTTTCATAACCTCCTAAACACTTTGGAACCATTTTTAAAAATGTTTATATATATATGTATATATATATATATATATATATATATATATATTTATATATTTATATATATATATATATATATATATATATATTTATATATATACAGTAAAACCTCGTTAACACGAACTCGTAAAAATCAGGCAAAAAGTTCGTGTTATGTGGGAGTTCGTGTAAACCGAGTATGGCATAAAATACAGTAATTTTTTAAGTGTCAAATCATGATTTATTAGTGTATTTGCCATATGGCAACATACACTATTGGCGTCGGTCGGATGGCGGGACCTAGGGGTCGGACCAAAATTTCTCGACGTTTCATAACCTCCTAAACACTTTGGGACCATTTTTAAAAATGTTTATATATATATGTATATATATATATATATATATATATATATATATATATATATATATATATATTTATATACGTATATATATATATATTTATATGTGCGGGCAATAACTTTCGAAGGAGTTAATTAATTATAACGAAATTTGGCATAGTTGTTGGAATCCATCACCGCACGAAGCCTATTTAAAATGGGCCCAATCGGGTCATTTTAAGGGTGGTTTTTAGGGGTTGAAAAAAGTTTTTGGGCCCAAAAATACCGAAAAAATTCTCAGAATCGTTTCAAAATTGAAATTTAACCCTTTAGTAACAATTAAAAAGTGCTCCTAAAATTATAAGCGAATCGGCCCGACAGGACCGGACTTACAAATTTTATGAAAACACTAGTTTGCGTATACGAATTTACTTACTGAAGGTCGTATTTAATTTGGTGCAGATGTTGGATTGATAACAATATTTCAACTAATAAAATTATTATTGTAAGGGGTGTATTAAGGGGTTCAATTTTTTTTTTTTTGTCCAAAAACAAACTTAATTTCATTTAATAAAGCCACAATACCTGTATTAGCAAATACACTATATTGTCGGCAGGGTTTTGGCACTGCGACCCGGGTTTTTATTTTAAGTAAACATTGAATAATTATTTATTATAAATTATCTAATAACATTAATTGTTCTTAAATATTATCTGAGTTTGAAAGTTTGTTTTTATTTGTTTACAAAATACATTTCAATATTGTTTTGACGATAAGTTGGTCGGAGTTTCTGTGCACATTCACTGTGCACATAAATAAGAGGGGAAAAATTTTGAGGTATGTTTTTATTTATAGGATTTCGAGTGAATTTTTAATCTCTCAGTCCTTTGTCTATTTTTAGAATGTGAGTTAATTACTTTTGTAATCCCTTAAGCGAATCTTTTCTTTTAGTTGTATTGTATATTCATTGACCAAAATGATCAAAATATATGATTTGAGAATTTTTGTAGTTCGTATTATCCGATAATTAACCGTGAAGGGACGAAAAAGTTGTTCGAAGTTCGTATTAACGAGGGTTCGTGTTAACCGAACATAATTACATTAAAGCTTAACGAGGGTTTACTGTATATATATATATATATATATATATATATATATATATGTGTGTGTGTGCGGGCAATAACTTTCGAAAGAGTTAATTGATTTTAACGAAATTTAGCCCACGTGTTAAAATCCATCACCGTAAGAAGCCTATTTAATATGGGCGTAATTGAACCATTTTAAGGGTAGTTTTTGGAGGTTGAAAAATGTTTTTGGGCCCAAAAATACCGAAAAAATTCTCAGAATCGTTTCAAAATTGACATTTAACCCTTTAGTAGTAATTAAAAAGTGTCCCAAAAATTTTAATAAAATCGGCTCAACAGGAGCGGACGTACAAATTTTTTGAAAACACTAATTTGCAGATAGTGACTAATTTATTGAAGGGTGTATTTAATTCGGTGTAGACGTTAGATTGATAATAATATTACAATTAAGAAAAAAATGTTATTTTAAGGGGTGTATTCAGGGGTTAATTTTTTTATTTTGCCCAAAAACAAACTTAATTTCACATAATAAAAGTATAAAACCACACGGCCTTATACAAGCAAATACACTATATTGTCGGCAGGGTTTTGACACTGCGATCCGGGTTTTTTGCTTTTGTTTTTGCAAAATAATTAATTATAACAATTATACATTTATTCAGTATATACAGCAATGCTGCCATCTGGTGGTTCTAACTTTGGAACAACGTCAACATGATTGACGGTCGGTACATTTTTTTTTGTTTAATTTTTAATCAAAATTCACCTATAAATACTTTTCGTATGGCGGCGCTTCAGCTCAACGTTTTCGATACTTGCGCCTCTATATGACAGTTTCAGAAAAATATTTTCTTGAACCGTCACAGAGCTTCGTAATGTAATACAACAAAAAGAAGAAAGTTATAAAGAGTGTGAGAAATTAGAAACTAATTTTAGTGCGAATTATTCGCACAGGTACCGCTAGTTATTTTTTAATAACGCAAAAATTAATCAAAGCATGCTTGTCAGCTACCTAACTAATTTCTTTTTGACAGATCTTCGCAACAGAAGAACATCTGTTTTTTTTTTATTATCAAAATATTTCCGAAACTATGAAACTATAAACCGTTATAAAATTCTGACAAAGATTTAGAAAGATATATTGAAAAAATACTTTTTTGGAAGTTTTTTGTCAACGATATCTCTCGAACGAATCAACCGATCGAGATGCTGTTTACGGCAATCGAAACAGTTTTTCAAGCACAAAAAATAATCTACCTATTACAAAAAAATCAATTAATCGAAAATTTGAGAAGATATTTTGAAAAACCATTTTTTTCAAAATTTTTCTTCAACGATATCTCTTAAACGAATCAAGTGATCGAGGTGCCGTTTGCGGCAATCGACGCAGTTTTTTAAGCACAAAAAAATAGCTTATTACAAAAAAATCAATCAAACAAAAATTTCAGAAGTTATTTTGAAAAAACCTTTTTTCCAGAATTTTTCTCCGACGATATCTCTCGAACGGATTAACCGATTTTGATGCTTTTTGCGGCGATTGACGTTGTTTTATGAGGAATAGAGCTGATTAGATTTTGGAATTAATCGGTAGGGTAGTTTTGAAAATATTTCGAAATTTTTAAAAAAAGCTGCTTTCCAAAAAGCATTATTTTTGAGATTTCTCAAAATCTACTTGGCCGAATCAGTTCCAATTTTCAGGAAATCTAAGTTCAGAGAGACCCTCCTTTCAGATGCCGCAAGCCGCATTTCGATCGGTCCACCCGTTCACAAGTTATGAGAGGTTTACATACACACACACACACATACACACACAGGCATACGGACATCATTTTAAAAATAGTCAGAATAGCTTCCTAGGATCTCAAAACGTCGAGATCTGACAAAAACTAAAATTTCGATTATCGGGGTGAAACCAACAACTTCCCAATTTTTGAAAATTTTCAATTTTCTTAGCGGGAAGTTAAAAAATCATAACATCAAAAATAGTCATTAAAAAAATTATGATATGTATGTTATGTCCATTATTCGCGCGCACACGACCCTTTTTTGTCGCGGACTCTCTAACTATGAGATATGAGACTGCAAAATGTCGGAATCATACTTGTCATCCAATTGGACAAAGCATTCGTACCCATGATTTTAAAATGGGTATTCAATATCAATTTGACTATTTAAAAAGTTTGAATTAATTTAAAATTTATATATTAATTTTAAAAATTTTAATTTCGAAGGTTTAACTGAGCGCACAATATAGCAATGCCGTTGTTTACACGATGTCTTTATGGTTTGAAAGAAACGGTACTGTTTTCACGGAGCATTGTATAAATTGTCACAATATATCGAAAATAAAAATAAGCATTGATGGTATTTAATGGTTTATGAACCATTGTGCAAGCCCAATACCTGTATTTAGGACCAGTGTAAGGATAACGTTCATAATATCGGAACTGTTAGTTTAATCATCATGTAGGTGGAGGCACAAGTCAAGATTCCAGGGGCATGAAATATAAGATGTTTACTATACTACCGTGTATCTCACATTTTAAGCCATCCCTAGAAAATAGGCCATTTACGGTTTTTGAAGTTTCTTAAAAATATAAGCCATTCCTTGAATATAAGCCATGGTACGATTTTTAAGAAAAAAAAATATGAGCATTGGCTTACAATGTGAGATACACGGAACATTTTTCGTTTCCTGGCTATCTTCCTATATAAGTAATACGTTAATCGATGATAATACGAACACTATAAAAACTACAAGTCGTCACAATCGAAGGTCATTGTCACATCAGGTTTTCCATAATCTAGCATTAGTGTCTATACTCTATAACAACTAGAGATGCAATCGTGAGTAGTATTTTGTTCACGATCACTCACGCTCTCGAAAATCGTTTTTAACTCACGCCCGTTCACGCACTGTTACTATTTATTATAATCACACACACGCACGCTCACGACTAGGCTTCAACACTCACGTTCACACACAATAATAATTACATTTCGAGACTCACGCACGTTAAATCACACTCACGCAACTCACGTAACTTTATTATTCATATTATAACATATCTTAAGCTACCAAACATGATACAATAATATGGCCTATGGAAAAAGGATCAGGTTATGTCATATGTGTACTAAACAATGAATTTTTGTTATGTAATATACGTTACAATGTTCGCATCACAAATACATCTGCACCTGATACTTGTTAACGTTAGTCCCGGGCCAGGTTTAACAGTTCGCATACACGAGAATAATTTTTTACGTGATTAACTTTTCACTCACGCCCACTCACACTCACGAAAAGTTTTTTCCACTCACGCACGCTCACGTATCCATATATTTTATTTAATCACACTCACTCACGATATTTTTGAAACAGGCACACTCCCGGCGTGTCACGTCGTGATACTCAGTGTCACGGGAAATTTCACGCACGATTTGCACCTCTAATAACAGCTATCTTTTGTCTAATCTAATTATATCGGTAGACAATTGAAAAAGCGGTTAATAAACACAAATAAGCTATATTATGTAAATGTGTTAAAACAAAATAAAATTCATTTTGCCTTACTTGAATTTAACATAAAAAATAACACTTCACCTCATTTTAAAGTGGCTGTTCACCCATTATAAAAAATACTCTCGGAAAATTTCAAACTGTGGTCGCAAAAGGCGTACTACTGTTTTTATTAGATTCAGCAATAAGCATTAAGCTCAATATATTTGACTTGTTGCTAAAAGATTTCAAAGAATATTTTGTTCTTAAAATGATAAACAAAATGTGATATTTGTCAATTATCCTTGAAATTTATTTTTTTCTGTACATACACTATTGTTAAACTTATGTTATCTTTGCCATTTTTATCCCATTTAGAAGTATTTAGATCAAAAAATATATAAAAATATGACTCAAAGTCATATGAGACGAATGATATTACATACTTCTAGTTTACTTTAGAACCATTACAATCAAAGATTAAGTAAGATTTTTTATAGAAACTTAAGATTTCCGAAACGTACGTTAATGCATTTGGCATGCACATACACATTGCTTGTTAGACAGAGCTAAACCGGGCTTGAAGAATTGATGAACAGTCACCCTAATGTCATATGTAAACATTTTATTTCACCTTATTCTTAACATTATCTGAATTTTTGAAAAACCCTTAAAAATACCTGGACTCCCCACTTTATTTTTTCCCTTTTTTCTCCTTTCCTTTCCCTTTTTTCTCAGGTGCGGGTTCGGGCTCCACAACAACTGGGGGTGACGGAACGTTTTCTGGTTCCGATTCTGGAGGCGTCGGTGCTTTTGGATTCAATTCATCATCAATGGCTTTAAAGTATTCTGCTTCAGCAGCAGCTACCACCGGATCAACATATTCACCGTCTGCACCTTCTGGTATAACATCGAGTTCTGGTTCTGGTTCGGGTTCTCCTTGTTTCTTTTTTAATCGCATTTCACGTGTACGTGCTTCAAGAATTTTTTCGCGTTTATTTTCTCTATCCAATAAAGCCAATACATACGGTTTCTCGGTTTTTGTCGTATAGACAAGATTATCAGAGATTTCACAGAGATACGTATGACCCAATGAATTTCCGCAAGCAATCCACTGACCATCCTCATGAGTAGACAAATAATTGATAGGATCGTCACAAATCTTCAAGGCTAATTCAGGCTCATTTAATTTCTGAGATATGTCCCACACATCAACTACGCCATCGGAGCGAGCCGTGAAATAAACTGCACATTTAGTGGGACTCCAACAACCGTGCATTAATCTTTGTTTATGGAAAATTGTCCAAACAATGGAACTATCCTTGCAATCTTCACTCCAAATTTTGGCAGTCCAATCGCCAATTGTAATAAAGTTTTTGACAAATGCCGGATTACGTTGCAGAGCTTTTACGGGTCCAAAATTAGTCGGAAAGTGAGCACTTAGCTTGTCTTGAGCAGTTCTGCCTTTTCGGTTGCCAGAAACCACAATTCCCTGTTCAGTACCCACCATAAAACGAGTCGGAATAGTAAATTCGTATTCTAAACATGAAACTCCTAAACTTCGGGACAAATTCTGCGGGTCGTCGCCTTTTGATTCCACATCCAAAAATAATGTCTCTGTTGGTTGTTTGAAAAAACGCAGGTCCCACCATTTAAGTTGTCCATCGCTAGATCCACTGAAAAATTCACTCGCCGTCTTTGAATGAATCCACAAAACATTTGTGACTGGCTCAAGATGACTCACCTCTTGGGGACTTATTAATACCGGTTTAGGCCCTCTTCTTATATCCCAGCTGCAACATTGTCCACTATACATACCGCCAACTAACATGTAATGTTCTTTTTTACTAAATTCAATACAAGGTTGAGGATTTGGTGGTTTCATAGTAAAAAACGGTCGGTTTGGGTTGTCCAAATTCCAGACGTACGCGTCATTACAATAATTGCGAGGCAAAAGCTTGTATTCTAAATTACAATGAGATACTGCAATTCTGTGGGCACCATCTGGTGCCCAAGAAAGACGAGTAACCGGTCGTATGAAGCCTGTATCTGGTTCTCGAAACACGTTAACGATCCGGGCGTTGCTGTAACTAACGGGAGGCGTAGTTTCTACGTCGTAATAATAATGTTCATAAATGTCGACGGCAGTGTTCTGAAGGATACAATGTTCCATCGATGGCATGACCTGTAACATGGTTTGTAAATAACTCTCTTCTCTTTCAACCTTTCTCCTGTATCGAACGACCACTTCCGGATCTTGGGCGTTAATGTCTTTCGGCCAGCCACCTTCAGAGTGATTCATGCCATGTGAACGAAGTGACGAACATTCAGTGTTCACCTCGTGTTCGGCTTGTATTTTACTCAACTGAGTTGCCCTGTGTACTGGATCTTTCAAGATGAAATTATCGCGGAATTGTATTTTAGGAGGATAATTGTCTATGTTTTCAGGTCCGCGATCGTTAAACATACATTGCTTACCAAATTCGGTACGAAGTTTTGTATAAATATATGACACTTCCATTTTTTATTTAAAGTAGTATTATATAAATTGTCAATTAATATTCTGATATTAAATAAAAATATTTATTTTGTTGTAGTGGTTGCCGTAGCAATTATTTAAACACTTAAGTACAAGAGATGGCAATGACTAAATTTGACATAAGTATATGAGATCCTTTACGAATCCGTACTGAATAATAAAAGTAAAAAAAAAATTAAAATAAGCCGTAGGGTTTAACATGTGCGATCCTTTCTAGTATGATGAATATTGAATATCATAACATTTATTTTTTTTTTATATATATTTGATAGATATGAGCAACTAGGTGAAATTATATTATTACTGTTGTTATTAAACTCTATGAGCCCAGGAATATTAGACCAATAAAGGACAAAACATCAAAAAAATTCCTACCAGGTGAATTTTTATGAAAACCTTTATTTTTTAGAGGGTGAAGGGGGATAAATTACAAGTAGAAAAAAAATTTAATCAGAACAAATTTCAATATTTGTAAAACCATCGGACCTCCATAAAAAATTGCTGAGCTCCAATGTTTTTCTTTTTATAAATGTTGAAAATTATTATTCTGATCAAAAATACATTCAATTTTTTAGTGCAAAAGAAAACCATTGTTTTTATTATTTCTGTTGGTCATATTCGTTTTATGCATGGTAATATGTAGTGCTATTTTTATTCACTAATTTTGTCTAAGTTCTTATGAAACAATACACAACAATTGTTTTTATTGGTATTTTTTTTAATCATTTTAATTTTTAATTTTTTCTTTTGCCGTTGTTGATGTCTGACTACTGACAAATATTGTAACTATTCTTTGTATCTTAGAAGTGTTATTAAATTTGTTTGCATTTTGAGTGCTCTTGTAACCCAAATGAAATAAATAAATAACTAATTTGATAAATTTGAAACAAAAGTTATTCTAAGTTTAAAATTAAACTGGATACTTAAATACTCCATTAGTATTGAAAAATAAGACAAAATGACGAATGTACAAGAGGAGAACGCCAGCGCTCTCTTATATTAGACTAGTTTTCCTATTAAAGATACACACAGAATATTTTAGACCTCCACCCCTCCTGAACAAGAGAAAAATATAAGGCGCAATATTTTTTTTTAGAACTTCTAATAAACATCAAAGTTTGAATTTAAAAAATATATAGTGCTTTTGAGCTCAAGAAACTTGAGAACAGCCTGAATTTTTAGAGCTGGTTTTTACGATCAACCGTTTTTCAGATTTTTTTAAGTAAAAAAAAGTTGAGCCCCTACTGTAACATAACGTTACAGTACCACTGGTATATACGCCATTTTAAAATGTAGAGGTCGTGGCAATGTCACGTGGTCCAGCTGTGAAACGTCACCACTGGTATCTGAACGTCGGATCGCGGTTCTTTAAATCAGGCAGTCAGTGAGTTTTTGTCAAAATGTGCGGTCGTCGGACATTTTTTGTGCTAAATTAAATATTTATTAAATTTCAGTCAGTTTTTTTTTCATTGGAAATAAAAGTAAGCCAATTGATTGTCACGAAGGCTAGTCCTCTGATGATTAATTATATATTTTTATAAAACTAATTTGCTTTTTTTTTCAGAGGTTTTCCTATTTGGCAAACAAATTCGCTTGTTATTATTATAATAATTAAATATTTACTATTAATTTTTTTTCTTTTGTAGTATTCAATGATATTTATTTTTTCGCTTTTTTCTTCGCTAATAAACAAAAATATATCTAGATTAAATTTTTTTCTATCAATTTTTTATAGTTTTCAGCAACCTATTTTTTTAGCAAAGGGCAGACAAATTAAACTAGTTAGTAAGTATTCTGTACGGCCACTGGTACCCCCTAGACTATTTTAAGCCATTTAAGTTCATTTCTTTTTTTTATATTTTGTTGGGTCAAAGTACCAGAGGAAGCGTTACACTACGTGCGCAATACTTGAACGCCCCCTTACTCCTTCCAATAACCTTGATACCATTACGGGCGATCGAACTATGCATAAATGATGAGATAATTGGTCTTAGTAACGGCTCAAGTAATAGGAAGTACATCAATAATATAAAAAATAATTTAATATTTTAAATAAAAGAAAGCATATAGCATAAGCCTAAGGGAGATTTAAAAAACATCAAAATCCGTAAAATAGTTTTTAAACTAAATTCGTTCAAGCACACACATCAATATATACGAAGAATTTTATATAATAGTAGGTATAGGTAGGTAGATATGTCACGAAATTCGACAATATTTCAGCAGAATTGTACATGTCTAAAATTAAACTGAACGAGTTTTTTGCACTAAATTGCATAACTTAATACGAAATTTTTCCTTAATTGCTTCAACCGAAAATTCGTATAAATTACAGAATATACTATGAAAACCTGAAAATCTAATTGTAAAAAATTCTCAGATCTTATAAAATCACTAAAAAGACATTTAAAATCGAATTTACTTGCAAAACTCATTTTTACGAAGCTTGACAGTCGGAAAAAGAATCTATTGCCGATTGAGCTGCACGGATATAAATTGAAGTATCACCATGTTGTTTCAAAGAAAGCACTTTAAAAAATACCTTGCGAGACATCTTTGTCGTAGATATGAAATCGAGATCGATCAAGGACCGTCTGATAGAAGAGGAAGGTTACTCAGTTGTGAAGAGCTATAGAGGGCCGAACTGGCTTTTTAAAATAAGAAAAAAAATAAAAAGAAGAAGATGGCCTCACAGACAAGATGACTAAACTTAAAAATATGGCATTAGCTTAAGAAAAAGGTGTCAATTTATATGTTCGTCCATAAAGGGGAATCCGTGGAGATGTTCAACGCGCGAGCTAAAGCCGATGAGACGAAATGTCGGGTATGTGAAGAACTAACCATAAATCGACGGATTGTAAAATTAAAAATTATTCGTGTAATTTTTCTAAATATCAGGGGCATTTATGAAATACGTTTGTCAATAAAAAAAAGTTTCTTTTAATAGTTTCGTACGCAGTATTTTGCCATGCCTGTCTAAATTTAATCACCAATCGTTTTACGTGAAATTTTTGTAACAGCCAGTCATAAAGATAAATGTGTCTCATTTTTGATAGTAAGTATGACAAATTATTTCAACGTGTATTTATAGTTATGTTTTTTTTTCATTTTTTCTTCAATTGTTTTAAGTTCAATTTTATCAAAAAATGAAATCGTATGTGAAATTTTGTTTTTTTCTCTGTATACAAGCATTAGTCTTTTTTTTTATTTCAGCAATAAGCAATTATTTGACAGTGCCTGAGGTATTAATTTTTAAAAGTGACCAAAAAATATGTACTTTGCTAACGTCTGTATCTATTTAAAATATATAAAATTAAATGACTATTAACAGACTACTGAAAAATTTAATAACCTGAAGAAGGTCCAAATCCGGACTGAATCGTCGTTTACAATTAAATTTTTCAATTGGCTGTCAATAGTCATTTAAGTTTATTTATTCTGAAAAAAAATTGGTTACAGTTGAGAAATTCTCAACAGTTTCATTATTTGAAACAAGGCAATAATGCATGCGCGAACTGCCAAGTAAATGAAACATCAGTTCAAACAAAAAAAAATGAAATTATCTTTTCAAACTGAGTTTCGTCTATTTACTTCTTCGCAGTTATATCTCAAATTTTTGTATTTACTTTAAGCAATTAATTCCTCGATAACTGGACGCGCAATGGCACATTGCTGAAATGAGCATTTGATCATCTATATTAATAAAATAGTGATGAAATGGTTCCGGAAAATGGTGAGGCTAAAAAAGAAGACTACCAATAAAGATACGTCATTAAAAAATAAGATAATCGCCTCGAAGGATGAACGAGGATTTTGGTCGAATGTGATCTGGGATATAACTTACAGTGTCTTATTACTTACCCATGAAAATAAATTACATTATTCCTGATTAGAACATCTGCCAATCGTTTGTCTTAAACCATACATTGTAATAATATAGAAATTTTTATGCACAGCCGTGAAATAAATTTTTATTTTAGGTCTGCTCAAAAAACGCAATTGTTACAGACTATATTATGTAAATCGATTACAACCCAGAATATACTACATTTTGCGAATTTTAATTTTAATATCACTATTCACTTTGTTTTGATGTCATAAGGAAACGTGATCTTTTTCTTAACTTGTTCTGAATTTTACTTTTAAGACTTTCAAAATATCTAAAACTCCCGCATCATTTTTTTCCTTTTTTCTCCTTTCCTTTCTCTTTTTTCTCTTGCTTCGGTGGTTCCGGTGCCGGTTCGGGCGCCACAACCGGGGGTTCCGGTCTTACTTCCGGTTCCGAAGGTTCCGTTGCTACTTTTGGATTCAGTTCCTCATCAATCGCTTTGAAGTATTCTTCCTCAGCAGCAACTATTACCGGGTCAATATATTCACCATCTTCAACCTCTGGTATAACATCGAGTTCGGTAACCTCTGGTTCGGGTTCTCGTTGTTTCATTTTTAATCGAAGCTCACGTCCACGTGCTTCTATAATTTTTTCACGTTTACTTTCTCTATCCAACAATGCCAATACATACGGTTTCTCGTTTTTTGATGAATAAATAAGATTTTCATTGAATTCACAGAGATAAGTATGGCCTACTTCATTTCCGCAAGCAAGCCACATACCGTCCTCATGAGGAGACAAATAGTTGAGGGCATCATCACAAATCTTCAAGCTTGTTTCAGGCTCACTTAATTTCTGTGAAATGTCCCACACATCGACTATGCCATCGGAGCGAGCCGTGAAAAAAACTGCACATCTAATGGTACTCCAACAACCGTGCATCAATCTGTGTTTATGGAAATGTGTCCAAACAATGGAACTCTCCTTACAATCTTCACTCCAAATTTTGGCAGTCCAGTCGCCAATTGTAATAAAGTTTTTGACAAATGACGGATTGCGTTCCAAAGCTCTTACGGGTCCAAGATGGGTCGGAAAGTGAGCACTCAGTTTGTCTTGAGCAGTTCTACCTTTTCGATTGCCAGAAACCACAATTCCCGGTTCGGTACCCACCATAAAACGAGTCGGAATAGTAATTTCGTATTCCAAACATGAAACTCCTAAGCTTCGGGACAAAATCTGCGGGTCGTCGCCTTTTGTTTCCATATCCAAAAATAATGTCTCTGTAGGTGCTTTGAAGAAACGCAGGTCCCACCATTTAAGTTGTCCATCGCTAGATCCACTGAAAAACTCAGTCCCCGTTTTGGAATGAATCCACAAAACACTTATGACAGGATCATGGTGACTTACCTCTCTGGGACTTGTTAATACAGGTTTAGGTCCTCTTCTTATATCCCAGCTGCAACATTGTCCACTATACATACCACCAACCAACATATAATATTCTCGTCGACTGTATTGGACACAAGGTTGTGGGCATACTGGTTTCATTGTAAAAAACGGTCGATTTGGGTTGTCCAAATCCCAGATATATGAATGATTACAATAATTATGAGGTAAACCTTTGTATTCTAAATTACAATGGGATATTGCAACTCTATGACCACTGTCTGGAGCCCACGAAATATATGTCACCGGTCGTTTGAAACCTGTATTTGGTTCTCGGAACACGTTAACGATTCGGGCGTCGCTATGACTAACTGGGGGCTTAGTTTCCAAGTCGTAATAATAATGTTCGTAAATGTCGACGGCGGTGTTCTGAAGAATATTATGTTCCATCGTCGGCATGACTTTTAGCATGGTTGTCAAATAAATATCTTCTCTCTCAACCTTTCTTTTGTATCGAACAACCACTTCCGGATCATTTGGGTTAATATCCTTCGGCCAGCCACCTTCAGAGTGATTCATACCATGTGTCACGAGTGACGTACTTTCAGTGTTCGCCTCGTGTTCGGATTGTATACTGCTCCATTGAGTTGCCCTGTGCACCGGATCCTTCAAGATGAAATTGTCGTGGAATTTTATTTTAGGATAACAATTGTCTATATTCTCAGGTCCGCGATCGTTGAACATACATTGCTTACCGAAATCACTACGAATTTTTGTATAAATATACGAAGCCTCCATTCTATAAAGTTATTATGTATAATTTGACATATACCCCACTAAAATGTGCTAATAATAAACTGAAAAAAATACAAAAAAAAATATTATAAGCATTGGCATGGCAACAAATTAAGATCTACTCTACTTAAGCTTCCTCGGATGGCTTTGTATAATGAACATGATTGTAGATTTTTTCAGTAAAACACCTCTCACACAATAGGCAACACTGACAGCCTATCGAAATTATGTACATATTATTAACCATGAGAGGGCAAATACTGATGGACTATCAGTATACTAGTGATACTTTCGCGATCCTGAAAGTATTTGGACGGAGCCAAAAAAATAGGCATACAAATACTGACTGTGTAAGGTGAATTTCAAAATACTGGCGAAATACTGAGAGTATCAAATACGGTGAATATTGGTGATCGAAAGAGGGAGCTTAACAGATTTAACAGATTTTTTTCTTATATCCATAACCAAGACTCTATCTATCTCTGTAAATTTTTATTACGATACAGCGTTTTCGTCAATATTGTGATGAGAGAGAAGCACTTGTCTCTTTCTAAGTACCGATAACAAATAGGCGTGCAAGTTTGAAGAATATAAAAACGATAATTAATGAGTTTTTTTCTCTTTTTTGTCCTTGGTAACTAATAGGGACGAAACGTCGCTATAAATAACAAATAAGTGTTTAGTTAAAAAGTCGTTTTTTCCCGACAAATCATTTTGATGATAATTAATGAGGTTTATAAATTTTATGTTGTTGATAAAAATATATTTTATAATTTAGATTTGTTTATATGAGATTAGTCGTGGAAACTAGGCCAGGTGTTTAAAAAATACGTTGATAATATCAATTTTGTAACATTTAATAAAAAATTTTCTTCTACCTGCATGGAACGTTTTTCTCAGATTTATAGGTTTATACTAATTGACAGGAATTGTCGCTCGGTATAATAAAAATTTAAAAATGTACCCTGTAAATTTCCTTAGGGCATACACGATTTATTTTAAACAAAACAATACTTTTTACGCTATATTTAGCCAATTTTCCACTTTTTAAGCTGCAGAGTGAATTCTTATTTTGAAATATATTTTTTGTTAGCTTAATTAATTTTATATGAAAATGATTCTATCGATAAATAGATAGATTCTTTACTCTATAACACTGTGAAGCAGTGTAGAATACGTCAATACATATAACATATATAAATAAACCATAAATATTTGAAAATTAACGGTTTGCTGTCAATAAAACGTGAACGGCATGATCTCTAAGATTGTCAAGACGAGATACTGATAAGTTTAGTACTACTTACTAAAATGAAGTTGAGTATTTTTTGACAAACAGTTGGTTACACGATTTTTGAGGGCCTAATTTGTACTTTGTACGTTATTAACCGATTTTTTTTTGGGTTTTTATAACTAATAAACTAGAAAAAAACTACTAAACCGATTTCAGTTCAAAATTATACAACCAATTTCGATATTCTTTAATTGTGACCTAAGTAAACATAAAAACATCGTCTAAATCAATTCAGTATTTTCGAGACACAATGTTTCGAGACACAGAGACACATACTGATACATATATTTCCGAAACGGGATATTCTCTAGGAAGCTCACATCTTGAATTATTATGAACTTCTAGCAATATTACATACGTATGAGTCGAGTTAATAATCTCTTGTTTAAGTCCATTAAAAAGAAAGAAAGTGAGTCAGTGAAATAAGTGCAAATTACGTTACATATTATGAGTAATCGCAGCTCTATAGTACAGGTAGGTGAATACATTAGTATGTATGAAAGGTAATAC
Source organism: Venustoraphidia nigricollis (assembly GCA_034508555.1). Lineage (NCBI taxonomy): Eukaryota > Metazoa > Arthropoda > Insecta > Raphidioptera > Raphidiidae > Venustoraphidia > Venustoraphidia nigricollis. Next base: position 343,186 of record JAVRKA010000071.1, read on the forward strand.
ACCTCATTCTTGCCTCATCTTATTCCTCATATCTAGTCAACTTACTCACACGTTACGCTGAGGAGCTAGGAGAATAGCCGTGCAAGAAATTTACTGCCACAGTGTGCGATTTGCTGATAAAGCATACTGATGATCAACAAGTTTTCTATTGTAAAAAAATTAAAAATCTAAAACGCGACTACGTAGGTAAAAGAATAAAACTAGCAAATCAAAACCTGACTAGTGCATTAAAACAAGAACCCACGAGTTTTAACAGTCACTCGAATCATAATATTATTACAAACAAGATACATAGTACCTACATTTTTGAGAATTCAGTTTTGAGCAAGATCACTTCTAACTGCCGGCTGCGTTCAATTCTAATTATAGACTATGAGTCACTATGAAAATTTACTCAACTTTACAACACTAGTATTAACTGCAGCTGTTTAATATGGAAGTGTGCAAAAATATTTTTGAAGTGAAACTTCTTTAGCGATTTATTTGTTTGAAATTTTGTATAACGTTCAAGGGGAAATGATTAGTTGACGGGGAAATAGAAGAGAAAACTTAAAATGGATGGCACATCAATGAAAGGAGTTCATAACTATAAAGAAGTTTCACTTGGCCCGGTTTACAAGTTTCCTTTTTGACTAGTTTTTATTAGAACGGGGAGGAAAACACGGCAAAGCAGTTATTTTAAATTGTTTTTAATTCATACGAAAATTTACAATGTAATATGTAATTAAGTTGTTTAGTTATTTGATATGAATGAAAACCTATAAACAATATATTACGTTTCACATTATTACTCTTATCACTACTGCATTACAAAACTAACAAAAAGTTTCAATGAAATTAGGGATCGCACTTTACATTGTACAAATCCCAGGATAGACAGATTTGGATTTAGCACGTCTGTAGGTTTACTGCCTGTAATGTAATATGGGTTATTTTTATATACAGTCTAACCTTAGAGTTAAATTATACGAGATCTCAAAGTGACAGTATATCGCAGTGGCGTTACTACAAAAAGCGAGACCCCAGGCTGATGAGAAAAGAAAGCCCTCGACCTAAATACTTTTGACCACAAAATTCTTTTACTCAAAACATTTTATTCGTATAAATTAAGGTCTTAAATATTGAACACCAGTGATTTTGAACCAATGATCCGCGGATTACAGACTGATCTACGACACGGTTCTAAATGGTTCATGCTATATTTTAATCATTTTCCAAAACAAAAAATAATAATAAAATAAACTTAAGGTAGTTGTTCCACCAGTGCGTTTTCTTAGGATTTCTTTTTAAATTTGGAAGATTATTATTTAAATAATTCTGAATCAAATGATGCGAAAATGAAATATATGATCTACTGTTAAATTTAAATATACAATTAGTATATTTTGACCCACGCTGTTAAATTTAAAAACAAAACTATATTATATTGACCCACACGGAAAAAATGTTCGCCATTACAGGTCTATCCGGGAAATCGACATGTTTACTATTCAGCCCGTCACTAAGTACGCCATTAGCATGTCTCATTATATAATATTATGGTCCTTTTAGGAAGCTGTTTGCAATAATATTATTTGACAAAACCATGAAACAGAAATAATAGTTTAAAAAAAAAACTATTATATTTCCTAGCCGCAAAATATAATGTTTCCTTATAAATTCTTAAAGTTTGGTCTTGCCTGACTAATTTTTGTCTAAATTTTAAGAATATAGGTATCTTTACTGAAAGATCACCTCTACAATTTGAAATAATTTTGAGAATATTTTAGTAGTTTTTGAGGTTTTTTAACCTCTAAATATGCCCATTTTACATAGATGCTTAGCAACGATGGAACTCAACATATCTACCAAACTTTCTTAACAATTTTTTTTCTTTCTTTTTTTAAGAATGTCATTTGTTTTGCAAACTGATAGCAAATGGCCAGAAGTCGTGTCAGAAACCCGGCGTCTTTCAAAAATTACACATGCACAAACATACTTTATATATTATATATATATATATATATATATATATATATATATATATATATATATATATATAACACAGGATACTTTTTATTCAGCAATTAAGATAAGCTTTGTCAAAAACAAGATTTACACTATCAAAGCGTCATACAACGTCATACAACCTTTGACTAGAATGATAGTAAGTAGTACATCGGGTACGATCAGGTAAGGTAGATTTTTATTAAAACCGGCATTAACGAAGCGAAGAAGCGATTAAATGTAGCTACTTACATACTTACATCCATACAAATGAAACGTGTAAAGGGCTATATTCACTAATGCATTATCTATGAATACATTATTGTATGCACCATTCGGAAGCTTTTTACCGTATTCTTAAAATAGAAACTGCCTACTCATCCCTTAAAGCTGAGCACGCGTATGATATAAAATTTGACCTAATAGTAAAAATTCAGTTTTCTCTCCCGCTGTGCAAACCCATTCCATATCATTTTATTACATATATTTCCGGGTACATATCTCGGGGAAGCTTTGATTTTTATAGTAAATAACTTTTTGAAGTTTACTATCTCGTGCTTATATGGTTTTACCTTCATAACAAAACCATGAAAAATATTATTTTTGTAGACATAATATATCAAAATTGAAAATTTCAGTCATGCTAGAACCTAGAATTGCACAAATTTCTGGAAAAAATTATGGGCATTAGCTTCGCGAATATTTCTTCAAAAATGTATGTTTTTTTTAAACGCCATCAAACATTTACCTAGCACCAATTCATATTGTCAATTTATTATTTCTTTAATAAAATAAACTGAAAATTCAATTGACACTTTTACAAGTTCTCGGTTGAGACTTGGAAGCAATCAATCCTGCCTGACTAACGGTACAATACGTAACTTTAACTAAATATATTTTTCTACCATCTTGTTTATTAAATTTTGAAAAATACGACTAACACATCTTATCAATTTTCACTAAAACTGTTTACAATCAAACCTGTGTATTATGTAATAAGAAAATATTTTAGTTGAACGTAAATTTCCACCCTTCTGAAACACAATGTCCCATACTGTCTGTTTATAAGTCGAGAACCGCTGAATCGATTTCATGTGATTTTATTTCCTATGTTGCCCTATTATATGGTCATATTTTAAGTACGATTTGATTTAAATTGGCTCCATAGTTCTTAAGTTTCAAATACATGCCCAAACGGATAATTACAAAAATCAGAATTTTCGACATACGTATACGTATTTTGATGAAATTATAAAAAAAAACGATCGAATCTGAGGGCTCGAAAATAGCCAAGCGTCCAGGAACGGCATTCGGTTTACCAGTTAGAACCTTTAAAAATACGATCGGGAGAATATCACATTCATGCACTAAACTAATGGATATATTATTATGTATAACACTAATAAGCCTATTATTCGTATTTCACTTGACGTATTATATTTCAAAGTCAAAATAAAATATAGACGCTGATGATCATTGTAGATGTTGAGTGTCTATAATCTACAATCTCTCTCTCTCGACTCAGAGTTAAAAATAAGGTCAGTCACAGACGATTAACATAACTACGCAAATCTGGTGGCTAGGAGCTAAAGGAGCGGTAAATTGAAAACCACAAAGCGACTGGACTACACAGCAGAAAATATTTTCTACTTTTACCTTTTTTTAAGCGCATTATGTAACGACTAGCAGATAAGCAGCTTCTGTACATTGAATGAAGCAAAACATACTGCTCATCTATCGCTTTTTAACTTGTTTGGTCATTTGTTCACTGATTGGCTGATTCGAGCATAATAAATAGAAGCTAAAGACTGCGACAGTTTTATTCACGTATCTATTAGCTATTGTTTCCTTAGCTCTATTAAGCTAGCAGGCACTCGGCGGCGGCACCATATCAGACCTATCAGGTCAATTGTAGCTTTTTTGTAGCTTTTTTGTTACGCTGGTCCCATTTTTGTAGCTCTTACCAGTTCCGAGAAAAACGCGAAACTGCTAGCTTAAATTTCAATTGTAGCGGCACAAGGTCGGACACGGCTAGTCTTTTGTAGCTTTTTTGTAGCTTTCTTGTTACGCTGGTCCCATTTTTGTAGCTCTTACCAGTTCCGAGAAAAACGCGAAACTGCTAGCTTAAATTTCAATTGTAGCGGCACAAGGTCGGACCCGGCTAGTCTTTTGTAGCTTTTTTGTAGCTTTTTTGTTACGCTGGTCCCATTTTTGTAGCTCTTACTAGTTAACGGTGTTTTTTCATTGTTTGAAAATTTTTATTTGTTGGTTCATTGCTACCAATTTTTTCAATTGTTATTTTAAATGAGAAAAAATTAATTAAAAAACGTATACATTTTTGTACACTATTTTAAAAATCACAGCAAATTAATACCATGTTTATTGAACTCTCCTAGCAAAGCTCGGTCTCCCAAGTACTAATTAATTAATTCACGTAAGTTTTTTAACATGTATAGGTAATTAACGAGCTATTTTTATAATGCACCGCGGCTTTTAAGTATGAAAATCGGGAATATATATATTTAAAATAACAATTGAAAAAAATGGTAACAATAAACCAACAAATAAAAATTTTCAAACAATGAAAAAATACCGTTAATAATACCTTGTGCCGCCGCTACAATTGAAATTTAAGCTAGCAGTTTCGCGTTTTTCTCGGAACTGGTAAGAGCTACAAAAATGGGACCAGCGTAACAAAAAAGCTACAAAAGACTAGCCGGGTCCGACCTTGTGCCGCTACAATTGAAATTTAAGCTAGCAGTTTCGCGTTTTTCTCGGAACTGGTAAGAGCTACAAAAATGGGACCAGCGTAACAAGAAAGCTACAAAAAAGCTACAAAAGACTAGCCGTGTCCGACCTTGTGCCGCTACAATTGAAATTTAAGCTAGCAGTTTCGCGTTTTTCTCGGAACTGGTAAGAGCTACAAAAATGGGACCAGCGTAACAAAAAAGCTACAAAAAAGCTACAAAAAAGCTACAATTGACCTGATAGGTCTGATATGGTGCCGCCGCCGAGTGCCTGCTAGCTTAATAGAGCTTGTTTCCTTGGTAATATTACCGTAACCATGGAGGAAAGAAGACGAATCTCTCTCTTGGACACGGGGTAAAAAGAGAAGACAACTTTTATAGATTTTGTCGTTAGAGGCGTTGTTACATGTATGAACCGCTAGGGATGGCGAAAAAATATCGATATACTGATATTTTTTTATTTGATATATCGATATTTTTGGGCGATATTTAATATTTCGATATAAAATTCCGAGTATCGAAAACCGATATTTTTATCCAGTAGCAACACTCGCATGTACTACCGCGAATGACTATGGCCGTTTAATTATTCCGAAAATATCGAAAACACCACTGAAAAAGAAACATGTGTTTTTACACATATTTTTGAAACATACTTTTAAATACGTCGCAAAAACAACAACAGTGAAATACTATTAAAGAAAAGTGTCATCATTCGTGTCACTACATTCTCTTCTAAAACCTTTTTTAAAATATTTCTGACATCTTCTATTATCAAATGAGAAATACTTCTATGTAAATAAATATAGTTTGTACACTTCCATATTTTTTCAATAACACGATAAATCAATTTACGTAGGTATATGTTTAACTTGCATAGTTTTTATCGGTTAAAGTTTTTAGTTTTCGAAAAATAAAAATAAAATTCGCATTTCAAACAGTGGTAATTTTGAATAAATTAATCAAATAATGTTTTCCTGTATGAAAAGTCATGCATGCGTAGAAATAAGTAAAGTATTTTCGTTTATTGAGACATTCTTTTCGAGTCAAACACAAGCCAAAAATGATGTCAATCTTCGCGATCGTTGTAAACTACAACTTACAGTCCATTTAAACATCAACATTCATTTACGGTCTTTTTGTAAGTATTTAATGTTGTTCTTTCAATGCACGTATTACAAAAAGTACTAAGTATTGCATAGGTAGAAAGTTGGCATTGCGTTTGGTAAACATCGCAACTCGTCACTAACGTCAACTTTCTACTCTAGTAACATGTACTATATTTTTTATTGACAAGTTCTATTGTAAAAGGACAGCAATAAATTATTATTATGCTTACTAACACATTTGTTAACTGACTATGGACCATCCGTTTAATAATAATGCTTTTGCGAAGTCCTCTTAACATTTTACAACGAGAGTAGATAAAGAGAGGGACAGTTGTGTTGCGGTGAAACATTATGTAACCAACAGTCATAACAATAAATCTGTTTGCAAAATGGGCTCAGTAATAAGGGTCTCTACCCCTAAACTTCCTCCACACGCATTTATATACAGAATATATTTTAAACTTTCCGAATGCATTAATTACAAATGTACAATTTTATTTTGCTCATTTCACTAATGTTCCGATTCAAAGTCAGAAATATTTTCAGTTATGTCACGGTTTTGAATTTTAAACAATGAATTCATAACAATCGTAGATACAACTCAAAATTACACGTTGTAAACATTTAACAAATCACATTTTTACCACATATCTATTTTCGTTATTTGCACTCCCGGTAAATACTCTTTAATTCCGTATCGTACCTATATTGAAATTAATTAAACATTATTCATTTATTTTCAAAATATAACTTTTTAGAAACAACTTCCAACGGTCAGGCGTATATTTACGGAGGAGCTCAAGAGGCTATATCTCTAGCCGGCAAAATTCGAGTTGACTTTCGGCAATCCGATTGTTTGATATTACGATTGATAGAAAACAATAATAAATAAATTTCTTTCAGTTTGGATCATCATTCCTATTTGAAATTTATACTATTGAGATTTTGTATACTAAAGTAAATTGGTTTTAACCTTTTTGACAAATCTTTTGTATTATTTTCTATGATATTTGTGTTTCAGATCCAGTATGATTATATCGATAATAAGTTAATAAGATAGTGGATGAATCAAATGCTATTAAGCAATATTCAATTCCAACGTTTCGTTTTACTTTTAAAATTTCCCAAAGCTCTTAAAAAATAACTTAGCATTAGTCTTGATAATGTTCATTGCGATAATAAATTATGTTTTACTATTTTTAGAGACAAACCGTGTTATTTAAAACAAAAATAAAATTGAAATTAAAAATAATATAAAAACAAATGATGGTCAAGGGAGCAATTTTTTTCTTAGCACGTGCTAAATATATAAGAAAAAATTATTATTATATTTTGAGGTCAAAAATTAATTACTATCTTCAAAATTTTTGAACATCGTTAATTTCATACTATGATGAACAATACAAATTGAGAGGCAGTACCTACACATTTTTCTGAATCATGTAACTAAATCTCTCTGAGAACTTCATTTAGAACATGATAGATATCCGCATCCAATTCAGTAAATATTAGTAAGTATAATCATTATACAATGGTGTTAAACAAAATACTTGCGAAACAAAATATCAACATAATTCAACGCACGGTCGATCACATAGCTTCGAAGTTCTAGTTTCTGTGTAGGTATAAGCGTTTAATTAGTTTACAGCAACTACAAAGCGACCATGGACTCCCTATCTGTCTGTATGTTACTTTAATGGAAGTTGGAATATATCTAAATTATATGCTTATAAAGTAAATGATGATCAAAGACTCGATCATTGAAATTACTGTTCAATCCACAAAATATTTTACATGACGTATAAAACTATATTGCGTATTTAAACAGATTAAGGGCTATGAAAATAGACGCTTGAAAATAAAAACCAAATAGTACGTTTTTCTAATAGGTATCTTATTTTATTTAGAAAAGAATTGGCGGGGGTAAAAGATTAAGAAAAAAAAGAACTAAAACCTAGGACCTAAATAGATGTTTTCAAGAATTCTCAGACTCAAAGTTGAAACCTGGAAATTGGCTATATGCAAATATCACTGTTATTGCAATTATACACAAAGCTCTAAATTCTTCTTAAGTTTTTAGCTTCATGTCCCCTTCCGCAATGACCGCTAATATTTAGAAACAAAGAAAAATTATTGTGTACTGTTAAAGGTTTAGTTAAAATTATTGTTATGTTATAGGCTAACAAATGTCCAGTTAATTATTATAATCCCTATATTTAGTTTCACCATTGCGATTGATGCGAATGCTAGTTTTTTCAGGGCATCGTGTAGGAGGTCAAATGAAGGCTTATTAAAACATGAATTCAAAAATATATTTGATATATTTTTTTATTTCATTTTTTCAACATTTTTTGAAAAAAAACGCTTAAAAATTGCTGTCTCTCTCACCCGTATCACCAAAAGGATTATATACATACATACATACATATTTATTTATTTCAACAACAGGGTTAATACCCCAATTATTATTATACACATCATTATTATATACATATTAGATAAATGTATTTCGAATGAGTGTTCAGTTACTCTACACTATACGGTGCGATATCTCAAATTTTAATCCTTCCTTATATAGCAAAATGCAACTCAAAATCCGCTATACTGGATGTCTCAGAAATCGCGCACCCAACTGCTGGGATCGAAAGAGAAAAATATTGCTGAGATAAATCTGAAAAAAATCGTGAACATTGAGAATTAGGTGCAGAATGCACGAAAATTATCAGAGTTGAAAATTTCTAGCGCAGTTAGCTGTTATAATCAATTTGATAAAGACTATATTTCAAATTATTGAATGAACGTCACACTGGTATAGAGTAATATCGAGTAATATATACACGCTATATGCTAACTTTGACCTAGAGCATGAAACTGCTAATCTCAGGGTTGTCGGTTCGAATCCCGACATAAATATATCTTTATTTATTTTATATATAACGCCTTAGAAACATGTTACACGTTGAAATTTCAAAATTTAGATTCTCCTGAAAAGAGTGAGTTTAAATAAATTTTAGAATACGTGCTTTGGAAAATATGTACACTGATACAGTAGCTAATTTTTTACATATTTTTTATATCCATTACATGATTCCACAACAATTTCTTTCAAAACGATGATTGAAGACAAAGTCTTTGCGTAGCGTAGCGCTCAAATATTAGCAGCAAAACGTAACATCAATAATGTATTTTTATTTTAATCCTCATGCCACGCAAAGGATTTGTCTTCAACCATCATCTTTCACATTACTATTAAAAATATAAAAAAAAAATTGCAGAATAATAAATTATGTTCAAATGTTCAAACAACTAGATATAGTGACTACGAAGTAACACTCTTTCATCCTCCTTTGGTATTCGTAAAATTGGTAATCATCGTGTAATTTTCAATAGAATCTAATAATGTTCTACTTACAAAAAATTAGATTTAAGTACTGAGAATCGTTATAGAAAACATTTTTTCAATTACAACATTTTATCTCTAGGTCTAAAAAAAATACCATTATTGTTCAGTTGAAATCACAATACGCATTATCTGCGTTTTGCAGTTGACAAGACTGCCAATATTAATTCGCAATTCACATTGTCTCTACTAGACACGTATTGACCCGTACGTTAATATTGTGTAATTGAAATCATCACTGCATTGTTATGAAGTTAACAGTAACTTTTACAAATTAAATTAATCCTATTATCATGACTATAAATCGTGACAAAATTAGGTCACCAGTAACGTTGTATTATCGCTATGCATATTAGCAGTGGCGGGTACCGATTTAAATTAAGACTACGTTCTATCATCTGCAACAGAAACGCTCTTTCAAAAAAAATAACCTTCCGGTTAAATCGTTGTGTACAGCATACATTTTTATGCCACTACCACTTCGAAACCACATTTTTCGAGAAGATTTTCCAAAACTTAATTCTAGAATTTTTTTTTTGTCTCTTTAAATAAACAGGATCTAACAAAATCATTAATTGATTGTTCCCTCTTTCAGCTAAGTAGAATCCAAAGTTCAACTATATTCCTATACAATGGAATTAATGGAGTGCCGTTAGACGTAAAAATTGTAAAACCTCGGAATCCAGGGCGTCAATGAATCGTCATAAAAACTGTTGGACTGCATTGTTAAAAGCTCAAATAAAAAAGTTAAAAAAAAAGTGTCGCTCTCGATTCTCGGGGGTGAAAAATGTTTCGTTGAAAATAAGCACGGAAATGGATAGGTTGACTAATTCTAAGCAACTTTTGTTCTATAAAGTTTTTTCTGAAAGTCCATACTTTTCGACTTATTCGCGAGTGTGTCAATTTTTCAACCAATAAACCCACGTTTTCAGATAGTTTTTCCCGAATAACCGAAAAAGTAAGTATTTTATCGAAAAAATCATTCTTAGTAAAAATGTAGCTTATAAAAAAACAAAAATAATGGTAAGTTTATAGTGTCTCTAGACTCAATACAAACGGAGTACTACCTTGTTGAAGGTTGGTTCTTATTGGTCAAAAGCCAAAATTAAAAGTTTCAACGTGAATTTACCAAAATACAATGCATTTTTTGGGGGAAACTCATGGAACATTTTTTGAAGTGCTTGAAAGAACATTTATTTTTGTAATAGAAATTAGTTTCACGGGTAATTGGAATAAAAAATCAATTTAAACACTTATTGATTGCAACGTTTCGTCTTTAAAAGACGAAACGTTGCAATCAATAAGTGTTTAAATTGATTTTTTATTCCAATTACCCGTGAAACTAATTTCTTTTATTACATATTTTGGAATTGAACTTTAAAGATGAATTTATTTTTATTTTTTACGAAAGTCCCTAGCATCAAAACTAACTGAGTTCTGATGAAAATAATGTTGGTCCCTATTTTTTTCGGCGTCAAAAAATGTGAAAGTCACCCCGTTATTACCACTAAAATTTATAAATATCGTTACCACTTCACAATTCACTTTATTTATGTACTTATAACATGCCCTAGCAGTTTGACAGGTACAGTTTTTCACTGCCATACATGTATTGTAGTTCAAATATATAATAAAATTTTATTTCATATCAATTTTAAAGCTATTTTTTCATGAAATTTTCCTGAAAGTATTTTTAATTCCATAAATGAAAACAATCAAATGTAGTCAAAATAAATTACTAGACTTACTATTTTATAATGAAGAGCAAATATTTCTCAAAGGTTTTTTATTAATCAGCTTAACTTGAATCTTATTACCTTTCTTTTTGTATTATTTGCTTTCTTTAGAATTAGGTATTCAATTTGCTTTACAGTCAAAAACCTTTTATGCTAATTCGCACACACCTTGGTCGGTCAGTTGTAATTCTGCTATCCTTTCAAATTTATATATTATGAAGAGTCCGGTGGTTTTCAAATCAAATCAAGGCATTTTCGTATTTGCAAACGTGGCAAGACTTAAAATCTCTCTTCTTATTTATTCAATTAAACCGAATGTCCTATAACTCGATGTCCCTATTTTTAAACAGCTCTATATTATTGTTCTCACTGAATAAATGTTTGCGGCTAATTTAAAAACTGTTTACTCAGAAGAAATATTCATATAATTATTACAATATATATCTTGTATGCAGCTGAAAAGTCAGAATTTTGTTGTAACATAAAATTCATGTATTAGTAGGCTACGTATCTACTACGTAAATTAATTATGTTATAACGATGTGTGTTATTATGGTAAAACGAACATTCGCAAGTTTTAACTGTCACACAAGTCAAGATATAATTACACACAAGATATACACATAGTATTTTTTATACGGAGGCCCTATAAAATAGCTGGTTTTCGCGTCATCATAAGTATATTTTTTACATTTATGACACATCTATGTCTATCTATGTCCATTTGGAGTGCTTATGAAAACTACCCCTACTGTATATGAAGAACAGTGAAGGCCCAATATGTTTCTCATATACTGTTTAATGTTAGCTGACGTCATTTTAATACCGATATACAACCATGAAAATTTATAGAGTGGTATACAAAAAAGCATTTTTATATTTAATCTGATATAGGTACGTAAATATTATAATAAATATAAATTGTGAAAATCGGTTGGTTTATTTCTTAATCAAAAACGACGCCACAGTTCTATATGTGCACGCCGATAATATATGATCTAGATAAACATATAGGATATTTTTATCTCGATCAATTTAGTAGTTCCTGAGGGATAACATGAAACTTTATTTTCTGTTCGTTACTTCATCGCGCCTAAAGGTGACAACAAAACTTCGAAATTATTATCACATATTTTCAGTGCTTTTTTATTATTATATAATTAGTAATAGTTAAAATTAATGATATCGTGACAAAATTTTCAGAATTGTTTCGGTGAATTCTAACATTTTTAGGCAGTTTTGACCATTTTTGGGTCAATTTATTGTATTATTTATTTGGCCAGATCACCGGGTTTCAATTTTTATGTTATTAAAATAAATTTTAAACCCCGTTTTAAAAATGTTTAATTTAACAGAAAAAAAATAGTGTCCCATTAAACTTCAATAGGCCCTAGACCCCGACAAATCTAGATCTTCCCTGATCTAACCATTTCCTAAAACGATTAGATCGATTTTAAATGACCATCAATCAGTAATTCAGACTCTAATGATGAGTACGATTTTCAACGCTAGAACTTCTTTTAGAACTACCACATTACTTCAAAAGTACATTTATCTTTGAAAGTCGTACCACGAACCGAGCATAAACTGACTTTAAACCCTACCGACATTATTGAAAAAAAGCGGTGTGATAAAATACGCATTTTAAGTTATCGTATTCTCTCTTTAGTTATATTTCAGAACATCAGGTATAACTTAGCAGATCGGACACAGAAATATCAATAAATTTCATCTAACAACAGCTTTAATTTATTTCTCTGTAGATATCACTCCCACAAAGACGTGACAAAATTTTAATTAGTTTCGCAGCATTGTTTGCAAACTAAGAACTGAATTATACGCCTACGTACAATAGAGCTCCGATTATCTAAACTTAAAAAACTCGAAGTGCGTAGAAAATCGGATAATGAGAAATAACGTATATTTCGGGTCTTTTGTTTATGCATGTATTCTTCTGGAACACTTTCAATAATTGTAGATTTCCCAAGATGCCATATTTTTCGTGTAAGCTGTTTCAAAAATTCTAAAAGAGACTACTTAAAGTAGAGTAAATAGGGCTTTCGAAATGTGGCTGTACGATTATCAAATTAGTTCAGGCTGTGGCCAGTGGGGAGGGGCAAATCATGCATTAAAAGTAAGGGAAGCCGGTTTTTCCTACGCATCTCGTTTGTATTTGACTGTACAGGAAAAAAGTTCAGATGAAAGTTGTAGAGCATAAATTCGTGTTTTGCAAAATCACGTGAAAGGTTCTCGAGATATCGTGGTTTTAAATTGCGAAAAGTAAAACACATATCAATATTATCTCAGGAAAGGGTGAAGATTCACCAGACCAATTTTTTTCATTAAAAGATCATGAAAAAAGACAGTGATACAGGGCAGGAGGGGGATCTAAGTTATATTCTTTATACGGTATCAAAGGATTCCATTCGAATTATTTTTCAAAATGCATTTTCACAAAATTATTTTTATCTAACAATTTAAAATACATTACAGCAACTCGCCCCATTAGTAAAAACGACTGGCCAGTGCAACAATTAATTTAAATGTGAAAGGGGTCAAATAAAAAATGGGCGACACATATAGGGAGAGATGTGTAGAGTGAGCATCACATTATAAATTTGAAACTAATATAATATTACCTGTGTTATTTTTAAAGGAAAATAATAAAATTTTATTAATTGGAATATTTTATTTAGCAGAAGGCATTCCTAACTATTCAGAAACTTTAAGGGGTGGGTCACGATTATTCATGGAGAATAAAATGTAAATTTTATAGCAAGCCATGTAGTAGGTCATATGTTAGAACCATTGAGGCTCACACGAGCAATTTCTCAGTATGATCTTATCAACTTAGACTCGATTAACCTTTTCCAGAAAATACTATGATACTTTTTTGTAGTTTTTTTGCCTAAATAAAAAAAGACTGAACTGATTTTGATAAAATAAAAATTTGTGATCGTTTTGACATTAATCGGCTTCGATCGGTAAACTACAGAAGTCGATTTCATACTTTATTGTTGCAATATTTTTGTTTAAACAAAAATAACGACTGAATCGATTTTAAACAAAATTCTTTCTGATCATATATACGTTAATTGGCACCCCAACGTATTCGATACCATTTTTCATTCCCGAGATTTCATCTTAGAACGTAATGACACACAATGAGAGATATATCTTTTCAAAAATAGTAAAAAAATAACGGAGCGACTTTGAATACATATCATTGTTTAAAATTTTGACTTCAATTTTCGGACTCATTACAATAACTTCCCAATGCACTACGAAGTAAAAAATTTCCAAGGAAATTTCAATAAATAAAAAAATTTGTAATTAGTTGAACATTATTATATTTCAAAAATGATTTGTCGGGAAAAAGGACTTTTTCCCGACAAATAATTTTTATATTAATTACCAAGGACAACAAAGAAAAAAAGTCAATTATTATATTTCATTATAAATCAAACGTAATAGCATAGTGTCGCAAAATTGTAACAAATTTACATGCTCGTAAAAAGTGTAAGAAAGCTATAAAATAGCGGATACCTTCTTTTAATCCTGAATAAGTAATATTTTAAGTCTACCAAGTAAACCCTTCTTGCCAAAAAACAATGGTAAGAAAACCAATTTTAAGACTTAACTATTTTGGCCGACATGGTATCCTTGTCCAATTAAACATGTTGTCTTTAATAGTCAATATACAAATCTGGGCAAAGCCAGATTGGACCGCTAGTATACAAATAAAAGAGATAACTACATTTGTACAGCGTTTTTAAACTTTTTTCGAGCAAAAAATCTACTCTGCCTTTATACTATAAGAACTGCTATAAGTACTTACTTTAAATAAATGAAAATTTCAAAACTGAATTATAAATAAGTAATCGTAATTTTTTTTATGTTATTAATAACAACTTTCAATTTTCCTGTCTAATTTAGACAATATTGTAATAGAGAGACGACGAGAGAGAGGGAGAAAGTGTGTGTGTGAGAAAGAGAGAGAGAGAAAGAGAGAGAGAGAGAGAGATTAAAATAACATTACTTGCTACAATATAAAAAAAACTTAGTAAATCATGTCTCTAAAATTGAATTCGCAATTTGACTAGCGGTTTTTAATTTTTTACTGTGAAGCTATGTTTATGAAATGCGGCATATTAGAGTAACCTAGTTCTCCGAACCATCTTCGTTCGTTTGTTATGTTCTAAGTTGACGAATTCAGGACTTGTGAAAGTGTTTATTGTTTTGTTTACTCTGTTTTCGCTTTCAAATGTCTGCACCAAACGTTCAGATGTTTATGCTTACTCCACTGATGTTTCTGTTTTTTAAGTTTTCATAACTTCAAATGAAATAAACAAGAATGACTCTCAGGTTTTTTGTTTGCGTACGAACACTTCACATTTCACAAAAATTTAAAACGTTATTAACATTTATAATTAATATTATTGTTAATTCGAATATGAAATTGTTGTTTTTAACTTAATTTGTTTTAATTTACCCTAATTGAATTGCAATTAATTATACTTATGCTTACAATTTCTATCCTTTTTTAGTATTTTATAACAATTTCTCTTTACCCCGCTCACCCGTCCTCTTTTTTAGGGCGTCCTGGTGAATTTTCGAATATATCCGAGATAATTATGCATGTCTGGGGGATCTTCGTATTTTTATAAGCATATAAAAAATTAAATTTAGTGAACTACAAAAAAGATGTCGGGCTTCCAGCAAAATGTATACAATTTCTGACATATAATTATAAATAAAATATTGTTCATTGTTCTATCGGAACTGCAATAAAAATGCAAAAAATGTAGATAAAAATTACTTTGCAAACAGAAAAAAAAAACCCGGGTCGCAGTGCCAAAACCCTGCCGACAATATAGTGTATTTGCTTATACAGGCAGTGTGGCTGTATTTTTGGGCAAAATAAAAAATTTTACTCCTTAATACACCCCTTACAATAACATTTTTTTTTCTTAATTGCAATATTATTATAAATCGAACCTCTATACCAAATTATATACAACTTTCAGTAAATAATTCACTATTTGTAAACTAGTGTTTTCATAAAATTTGTAAGTCCGGTCCTGTCGGGCCGATTTTATTTAAATTTTAGGGACACCTTTTAATTACTACTAAAGGGTTAAATGTCAATTTTGAAACGAAACTGAGAATTTTTTCGGTATTTTGGGGCCCAAAAACATTTTTCAACCCCTAAAAACTACCCTTAAAATGCCCCAATTACGCCCATTTTAAATAGGCTTCTTGCGGTGATGGATGTCAACACGTGGACCAAATTTCGTTAAAATCAATTAACTCTTTCGAAAGTTATTGCCCGCACACATATATATATATATACGTATATAAATATATATATATATACATATATATATATATACATATATATATAAACATTTTCAAAAATGGTGCCAACGTGTTTAGGAGGTTATGAAACGTCGAGAAATTTTGGTCCGACCCCTAGGTCCCGCCATCCGACCGACGCCAATAGTGTATGTTGCCTTATGGCAAATACACTAATAATATCCCTGTAGTGTATACATTATTTAAAAAGCTAGAAAATTAAACAGAGCCATTAATTTTAAATTCGTGATACAAAACTCAAAAACCGATATCAGATATGATCTTTTAATTAAAAAATAAAAGTTACATTTTTCATAGCATTGATTACATTTCTATAACAAGCACGTCCTTTTAAACTTATAACTTTACATATCTACTTAAAAAATAAAATGCTGGAGTAGCATATAAAATATGTAAGCTTGTATGACGTCAGAGTTCTAAAATAATAATCTTCTGCACTACCGAGCATTCCAAAACTAACTGCATTAATAAAGTCGAACATTATATTAGCATGATTTATTAGTCTGTATTCACATTAGCCTGGACCAATTTTTGAAAATAATGAAAAATAATTAAAAAAAAACTATAATATTCAACAATATGTCATTTAAAGTAGCCAGCATAAAAAAAATTCGATATAAAGAACTGACTAGGTCTACGCATTTTGAATTTATTGACGGTAGCTAAATACACTCCGCGACTTAACTAAGCGGACACATAAAAAATGTTGAAATTTTGATGATATTCAAAGTGCTCATTTTAAAGCTTGAATATTCTAGTTTTTGAGTCAAAATTTAAAATGTTTTTATCATGCCTTAGCGAAGCGTGATAATTGAAAAAATAAAAATGTCTCCTTATTTTTTTTAAAAATTGCATCATATCTATGGGCTCCACAAAAAATTCCAGATAAATTTCAAGTAAAGCACCTTAAAGCTGGCACTTTTGTCTTTAAAACGCATTTTTTTAAATTTTCTTACGGTTTTTTTTAACCGAGTTATCAGCTGTCAAAGCAAAAGTACCACTTTTGACTTAAAATGCTCATAACTCCTGAAAAAATGATCGTACGACCATTTTCCAAAGTGCATTAGAAAGCTTAGAATGTCCCCTTGAAAGTACTTTTGTCTATTTTTTGCTTTTGTAATTCTTGTTTTAAAATGTCATTAACTTTTTTTTCTTTATGTCCACGACTGTTAAAAAATCCGATGACTTTTTTTAGCCAAGTTATTAGCTATTAAAGCAAAAATGTCACTTTTGAATTTAAATGCTCCTAACTCCTGAAGAAATGATCGTATGGCAATTTTCCAAAGTGCTTTAAAATGCTGAGAATATCCTCTTTAAAATGTTTGTGTTCAATTTTTTTAGAAGAAAAAAACTTAGAAAAATTGAACAGACGCAATTTAAAGAGGACATTCTCAGCATTCTAAAGCACTTTGTGAAAATTGTCGTACGATCATCTCTTCAGGAGCTAGAAGCATTCAATGTCAAAAGTGACATTTTTGCTTTAATAGCTAATAACTTGGCTAAAAAAAGTCGTCGGATTTTTTAACAGTCGTGGACACAAAGAAAAAAAAGTTGCAGCAACTTGGAATTTGGCACAGTTTTTAATAACACTCTTATAAGAACAAAAATGTACAAACATTAATAGTTTCGCCATTTTAAACAAAATGACGTTAAAATAACAAAACATTTTTATTATATTTTTTATTTTAACGCCATTTTGTTTAAAATGGCGAAATTATTAATGAGAGTATTATTAGAAACTGTGCCAAATTCCAAGCTGCTGCAACTTTTTAATGACATTTTAAAACAAGAATTAGAAAAGAAAAAAAATTTAAGACAAAAATTAGACGAAAGCGTTTTGAAGGGGACATTCTCAGCTTTCTAATGCACTGTAGAAAATAGTCGTACTATCAGGAGTTATGAGCATTTAAAGTCAAAAGTGGCACTTTTGCTTTGACAACTGATAACTCGGTTAAAAAAAATCGTAAGAAAATTTTAAAAAAATGCATTTTAAAGACAAAAGTACCAGCTTTAAGGTGCTTTACTTGAAATTTATCTGGATTTTTTTTGGAGCCTATAGACATGAAGAAATTTTATAAAAAATTAAGGGGACATTTTTCTTTTTCTTTTTTCAATTGTCACGGTTCGCTAAGAGATGATAAAAAATTTTGAAATTTTGACTCAAAAACTAGAATGTTCAAGCTTTAAAATGAGTTATCGTTTTTTAAAATCCGATTATTTTTCACGAAATTACAACGATTTGAAAATCATAAAAATTTTACATTTTGTAAGTGTCCCCTTAATTAAGTTGCGGAATGTATATCTACTTTATATAGTATAAACTGAAACTATCCGTAAAATATGATTTGAGTTGAGTGATCGGTTAGTGTGTTTTCTAAGCGTCTTTCAAGGCGAAAACCGTTGTATTAATTTATAATATAGAAACATTCGTTGATTAATAGTTCTACTCACACTTTTTTACTGAATCTACTCGATTAAATGGTATGACATTTCATTTGATTATAAAAGCTAAATATATTTATCTAACATCATTATTTGACCTCTTATCATGAGCGACTGGGGGCGGGACTATAAATCCATTATCACTTATGAAAGCTTACAAAGTAAAGAGTATAAAACATGCTAGTCTAAAATTGGGGAGCTCCTCCATTCCGGCGCCACTTAATGTTCAATAGCTACTAGAAAAATGTGTGCAACTTAGCCGAGTGTAGTCACGCACTTACGATAATGATAACATGCGCATTCTTAACTTGCGATGTCTCTTAAAATAGAGACAGAGTATCACATTCACTTTACATTTTAACTAGACCATAATAATCTCCTGCGGTAGCAAGCAATTCAAAACTTCCTAACGGCATTAATAAAACTATAAAGTTATTCTGTACGTGAGTTGGGAAAGAACTTCTCAATTTTACACTCACAACTTTTTACTTGAAAGTTTGTAAAATGTGTACTTAATTTTATGCTAAATACATAGACGCTCTGTTAACAAAAAAAATTGTGCTTATGTGCAAAAGGTTTTCAAATTAACGCCATACAATATATGTATATTAAACTACTTTGGAAATATAATTAAGGTACCGAGCTAGCAAACTACAAAGACTAAAAGTTTGAAAATTTGTGTGTACCAACATATTATGAAGTACAAAGTATAGAAAGTTTCACACGGATTGGTCCAACTATGTGTTCAGTTCATTCAGACAAAATAGAAAAAAACCTCACAGTTCAACTTCTAGAAAAAAATATATGTGCAAATAAAAAAAAAACTACTGGGGAGCCAATTCCGCACTTCTCACAGTGCGAGTGTTCTGGGCCTATTTTTGTTTTTTTGTTTTTTGACAGTAGGTTTGAGAGAGGAAAGAAATAAATCGTTTGTGAAGGATCTGAAATCACTGTTAATTGACCAGTGTTTTTACAATATAAATGGCTTTGTGTAATTATTATTGTTTTGTGTGTTTTTTTGTATTTTTAGTTTATATTTTAATGTGTTGACGATTCTCATATGCAAACATTGTAAATTAAGAGATGCGCAATTGCTCGTAACTGTTACAAAAGCGAAAATAGCCCCCGCAAGACAACCCTCTTTTTCTATTTCTACAAAATTTTTCAGTCAAACAAGCGGAGGAAGGGGTCAACCATGCATTTTGGTTAGACATCAATTTTTTGTTAGATATTCGGTGATGAGTTTAAAACTAAGTTTTCGGGACAAGGGTGCCCCCATTTGATCATAGTCTTGAAATAGTTTTTACTGTATCTGTGGCATCATGACTTTTCAATGAATAAACCGATTTTAAGGTAGTTTTAGCGTGGTATAATAAGAAAAATCACTTTTCGATAGATTTTGTGATTTTATAGAAAAAGTTGATTTGAGCCTATGAAAAAAAGATGAGCAAAATATCTCGAAAAGTGATTTTTCTTATTATACCTCGCTAGAACTACCTACAAAAAAGCTGATAAAATACGAAAAAAGACTATTAAAATTCAAAGAACATATTGAATATGAAAAGATAAAATATTGCTGTCACTTATAACTGCAATTGTGGTAACAAATATTTTTAGCAAAAAGTATTTTTGTTGAAAAAATTTAATAAATTTTGTGTTATTCAGAACCTTAAAAATGTTTTCAAACGGTAGATCGTTTCCATAATATAAAAAAATTAAAATTCTGTATAACTCAAAATTCATTATTAATGATCAAAGAGTTGTAGCAAATAAAAATTGTTAATCTTTAGCTTTAAATCCAGTTCACTACAGTATTATGTCGCTTGCGTTTTATAGTGAAAAAATCACCTCTTTTTTAGTTCAATGAAGCACAGAATACAGAAAGAGATAATTATTTTTTTAGTTGATATTTGATAAATTGTCGCCTATTCCCTTTTGCTTTTTAACCTACGGTTCACTTATGGATCCCTAGTGGCACATTAGTTTTACCAGTGAAAGTACAAAAGGTATCCTTTTGTGCACTCGAAGTGATGAAGCTTTGCCATGTTTAAAACGTTAAGGACAAGATAAGGGTCTCACAACTTTATGTACACATCTACTTGAATTATAGATTCATGTTCTAAAAAAGTTACGTTTAAGTTTCAGAGTTCAGACAAAGCACGGTTGTCCCTTGTATGTGCCGCAAGAAATCTGACAACAAAACCAAAATTATTGTAAGATAATCAATTTGGAGTTAAATTCTAGGGCAATATAAATTAACACTGCACTGCTTTCAGATATTCCCGATTTTATGTAACAAGAAACTTTTTGTTAAAAAAATTCTACCAACTTCAAAAAAATCACTAAAAAATAGCTAAATTTTGAAGTCGGTACAATTTTTATAATAGAATATAAAACACCTAAATAAAACAAAGTTTTAGTAAATAATTTGGCGCCGACCTCAAAGTTTCTTTCTTTCCAGAAAGCGGTCCTTTTTTATATATCAAAAGTTTTAACACAAATTGATCATATGGCATATGAAGTAGACGACCTTTAAAGTAAGCAAATGTAAATTTGTTCTTTATTACTTATCAGTAAATGGTCGCCAGATTTCAGGGACAACTAACGTCGTTTTTTACAAAAATCTTGTTAGCTAGATAGTAATTACAGAATACAAATGAACCTAAACGTCAAGTTTAGGTATCAATAGATAGTATCGCAACTGAAACAGGCAAAGAATCCTATTACAATTTTATAGTATTAGTATTAACGACGAATGATAATTTATATGGAAACAAACATTGTATTGTCTCGGTGAAGGAAAGTTTGTTTGAGGATCAAGAAATAAATAAAATAAGAAATAAGAAAATAAATTTTTCGAAACGTTAGCTACTAGCGTAATATTGGTAAAGCTTATTTCTTGATCCTCAGCCAAACTTTCCTTCACCGTGACATTCTATTGGATCAACACTACTATATACTGAAGGCATTGTATTGTCTAATTTACTAGTATTTATTGAACTCTGCGATCTTTGAACTAACAAATTTTACTCAATGTAATGTAAAACAGATCACAAAATGTAAGTTGTTACCGTGCTGAAACTTTCAAGACTCTTCAATACACACATACAAATCTAATATATAAAAAAGAGCACTTCACTATTATTTAAAGGTTGCAAAAAAGTTTAAAACGACTTCTAAAGCTTTCCAATTTACAACTTTAAACCGTGCCCTGCAGCACGTTACGTCCAGTGAACAGCATTTGTTATATAAAACAAATAATATTCATTCCTTTATGTTAGATCAAGACACTTCCACCTAGTTATTCTAGTGCTGATTTCAAATGCATCGACAGATTTAGAGTTTTCTTTTTTTTTAGATAAACGTACCTACTTAACAAATTAGGCTATTGACACGTAGATAGTAATATGTTGCACAATATCGCGACTTTCAATTTAAAATGCACAAAAATAACTTTTTTTAACTACTATAGATGCAAAATTTTCTAGTGTCGAACCCGCATTTCGAACTTACAGAATTCCACTCTTATCCAAAATTAAAATAAAATATGTAGCCTTCAATTCAAAAAAGTGTAAATCGGTGTTACCATTTTTGTGTGAACAATCTGTCAAAATTAAAATGCAATATTGGAATTTGAGATAAAACGATACAACATAATATGGTAACAGAAATTGAAACCATAAGCATACGACTATTACATTTTACATATATACAAAAAATGGAGTCCTCGACATTAGATTTTGGTTTAAACTTCACCCATGTGTCAAATCCCAATAGATTAGATTAAAAAAAAATTGCATTGTTTTTATATTATATTAAGGTGTTACAAAAATTCTTGGATACTGTAATTACTTATAGTTTCAATCATATTGCATATTTTTTAAGACCATAAAACCTTTTTACAGGCGTGTGAACTATATTGTCTCCTCTAGTTCCTTGATTACTTTAATTACATTTGTATAAACGAAAAATCAGTACAAGCCGTGAGGCAGATCGTGTATAATGATGCCAGAAATGCGATCCTAATGGAATTTTAAACATGTATCTAATAAATTAGACCTGAGAAATCTTTTTCAAAAAATCTTAAAATATATTTTTTCAATCTTCTTGTTTAAACAAAAAATGACTAGACTGATTTTGATAAAATTTCTTTTGAATCATATTGACATTAATACGCTTTAATCGGCGCTCTATAAACTTAACATCATTTTTTATTCGCAAGATTTCCTGTAAAATCCACCTTGTACTTTTTTTTGCTCAAATGAAAAGGACAACTGGATCGATTTTGGAAAAAAAATCCCTCAAATCATATTTACGTTAATACGCGTCTATTGGGTACCATAAAGTAGTCGATCTCATTTTTACTCTCGAGATTCCGATTTAGAAAGAAATGTCCACACGTACACACATACACACAAACAAATAGAGTGCGAAAGAGAGGAAGAGAGCAAGAGAGAGAGGGACTTCTTTTCAAAAAGAATGTAAAAATGCTGTAGTGACCTTTAAACATAAAAAGATGTTAAAAAATCTTATTTCTATTTTCGAATCCATTACAATAACTTCCCAATATCCTGGGATGTTAATAAACCCATCAGCTTAACGTGAACTCAAAAAATATTTTCAGAACTCTATTTTTTATTAATATTGTTGTCAGTAATACTTTGCATAAAGGAATTCGACAGTTTTCGAAAAAAAAACATGAGCCTAATATAAACATCAGAATAACGCCCAAATCTCCTTTGAGGTAGACGAAGATATTACTTTATTACTTCCGTTACGTCCAGTTTTAAATTAATTATCTCCTGTATAACTTCCATATAATATGTTTATTTTTTTAAAATACATTCTGATACGGATGTTAAAACCATACAAACAAACTTTTACCTTTTTTCCTAGAATAGGTTGATAAGCCCCAGTAATTAGATTAAAAATGTAAGTATATTAAATTAATACAAAATACCTTTCCAGCAATCTCTCGGCGTTAAAGAACAATTAAAGGGCACTGTGATTTAATGTTTTACATTATACAGCGAGAAATTTCTTTAATTAATTAAATTCATTTTTACCTCATTTGAATATCCCTCTTTTAAATGAATAAAAATTCACGACGTCATTGTCCAGTGTTAAAAATAAAATGTAAATCTCCCAAAATTCATTACTGATTTTTTTTTTTGGCTAAGCCACCAACTGCAAAGACCATGTAATATCTACTCTAGATTGTACCTAGAGCTAGGAAAATATTAATTATTTATATCCCTGACCGGATTCGAATAAAAAAAAACTACTTTAACAGTTTTCTGCAGTACTGAGGCAGGGTATAAAAACATTCTCAGTGGCCAATCAAAACTCCTCTATACTTGTCAATTACCTAACAAATTGCAATAATTAAACGAGAAATTTTTCAGTAGTTTACAAATTGAACTGTGGATGCAGAAACTATTTTTTTTTTAATTTGTACACGCAATTGAATTTTCAATTTATTATTTAAAAAAATCGTAAATTCAATTGTTATTTATTATTGAGAAATAATAAATTGAAAATATAAACTTGTGTCAGTCCGAATAACCTTAGCTGTTAGTAGAAAAAATGTTCAGCCAATTGGGCGACAGAACCATTTCAACAAAATATTGACATTTGAGATACTTATTATAAAAATAAAATAAAAGCGTGCGGTGAAACGGCTAACGACTAGTAATAAATATTATGAAATTTGCTATTCATTGTCATGATTACATAATATGGTTTTGCATGTAAAAATTGTAAATTATGGTCTGTTCTCTTTAGTGTCTAAACGTTTATTCAGCAATGTACATAATCAGTTCAATCATTTATAACTTTTCTTATATAACAAATCATTACATCTCCTTTCTTTAACAAAAATAAATTCTTTTTCTACTAAAAATACAAAATCAAACTAATAATAATTTTTATTAAATGGTTGTACTATTAATTTTTGGGGAGGAATAATAGGTCTGCCATATTTGGTTTTATAAGTGGGGGAGTTATTAGAATCAGAATTTTCTTCACCTGTATTAGAATTAATATTAGTTTCAGTTTCATCCTCACTTTCATTATAATAAATATCATCTTTGTTATTTGTGACAAAAGGTTTTAAGTAAATTCTGTTTCTATCAAATATTTGATTTGAATTATTTAATTTTACTTTATAGGAACGAGGGTTTGCATTTATTTTGATAACTTTTGCCGGAAGCCATTTATTGTGATGTTTCATTAAAACGTCATCATTTATTTTAAGGTCTTTCAAATTTTTAGCATTTTTATCAAAATAATATTTTTGTTTTATTTGCCGTCGTTCTAGTTCAAGTCGAACTTTTTTGTTAATTTTTGGTTTTAAGCTATTTTTGGCAGAAGGTATTATACCTCTCAGTTTTCTACTGAAAAGTAGTTCAGCAGGCGACGGTAGATATTCCGAAATTGGAGTGTTCCTTAACTCTAAGAGACATAAATACGGATCAGTTTGATCAATTTCTGATTTTTTAAATAAATTTTTTATTATTTGTACTCCACGTTCTACCATACCATTTGATTGTGGAAAATGAGGGCTTGAAGTTATATGATTAAATTCCCACAATCTTGCAAAATTTTTAAATTGTTCACATGAAAACTGTGGACCATTGTCTGAAATTAGTATTTTTGGAATGCCATGTTGACTAAAAATTCTTTTTAAATTAGTAATTACGTAATCCGAAACTGTATTATCTAACATTTTAACTTCGATGTATTTTGAATAGTAATCTATTGCAATTAAATAGTTATGATTTTTGTAATGAAATAGATCAACACCAACTTTTTCCCATGACAATTCAGGAATACTATGAGGAATTAATGTTTCTTTTTGGTTATTTTTACCATTTATCAGACAAGGTTCACAATTTGAAATCATTTGATTAATTTGATGAGTTAAATTAGGCCAATAAACTGTATTTTTAGCTCTCAATTGAGTTTTAGTACGACCACAATGAGTAAAATGGAGACGTTTCAGTATTTCTTGTCTCATAATTTTTGGTATTATAATAGATGTACCTTTAAAAATTAAATTTTCACCACAATTTAACTCATCTCTGATTTTCCAATATGGCCTTATTAAGTCTGGAATTTTATTTTTATTTGTCGGCCAACCTTGTTTTATATATTCTTGTAATAAAGATAATTCACTATCAGATTTTGTGAAGTTCTGTAATTTTAATAATTGCTTATCGCTTACATCTAAATATTTAACTATAGCACATAGTTGTGCGTCAATTTCATTTGTAAATGAATCTAATTCGTGATCATTATTTGAATGTTTATCAAAAGATCTAGAGAGTGTGTCAGCTATATACAGTTCACTACCACGTTTGTAAATCAATTTATAATCATACTGTTGCATTTTTATCAACATACGTTGTAAACGCGCGGGACAAACATTTAGCGGTTTTTTAACAATAGAAACTAGAGGCATGTGATCGGTTTCCACCACAAAACTTTTACCATATACATATTGGTGAAACCTTTCGCATCCAAATAGTATTGCTAACATTTCTTTTTCGATTTGGGCATAGCCTTGCTGAGTGGTGGTGAGAGCTTTAGACGCGTAAGCCACAGGAAGGTTTTTTTGAAGAAGTGCGGCTGCTACACCATCACGTGAGGCATCAACTGTAATTATTATTGGTTCAGTTTCGCTAAAAAATTGCAATACTGGTTTATTTTTTAAAATTTGCTTTAAATTTTCAAATGCACTGTCGTGCTCGTTTGACCAAATCCATTCTACATCTTTTTTTAATAACGAGCGTAGTGGTGCTGTGATAGTTGACACATTCGGAATAAATTTGCTAACATAAGTGATTAATCCTAAAAATCTTTCTAGTGCTTTTCTATCTGCAGGTTTTTCTATATCATTTATTGCTTTAATTTTCGCTTCATCAATTGTGATTCCTTGATCAGAGATTTTATGCCCTAAATAACTTAATTCTTTTATACCAATTTTACATTTTTCTTTATTTAATTTTATATTTTTCTGCTTTGTTCTCTACTGTTACCCCAAATTATAACATCATCTATATATACTTCAACACCTTCTATGTCTTCTAAAATTTGTTTTATTTTTTGTTGAAATATTTCTGAAGCTGAACTTAGACCATTCGGTAGTCTTAAAAATTTATATCTGCCAAAAGGCGTGTTGAATGTGCATAGATCTGAACTTTCTTTCGTTAATTTTATGTGCCAAAATCCATTTTTTGTATCAAGAGTACTGAAAATAATTGCACCGTGCAATTTAGCTGCAATTTCATCAAAAGTCGGTAGTTGAAAATACTGCCTCAAAATAAATTTGTTCAGATCTTTCGGATCTATGCACAGTCTTATGTCCTTATTAGGTTTATGAACAATAACGAGAGAGTTTACCCAAACCGTCGGATAATCTACTTTTTTAACCACTTCCATTGTTCCTAACAAATCTAGTTTTTCTTTTAATATCGGTTTCAAAGCTAAAGGAATTTTTCTAGAAGCATTAATTACGGGTTCAGAATTATCTTTTAATTTAATTTCGTGTTCTCCTTCAATACAACCTAATCCGTTAAATAACTCATCATAATTATTTAATATTGAATTATCAAGGTCAAAATTATCAATTCGTTTTATAAGATTTAAATCAATACTAGACTGCAAACCTAAAATGCATGGACCAATTGTATTTATTATGAAAAATTCAACATTGTAAAAAACTTTTTTGTATTCTACATTTAGTGAACATTTCCCAATTACAAATAAATTTTGACCTGCATAAGATGATAATTTTATGTTTGTTTCTACTAAATCAGATATATTCAATTTCAATTTTTGAAAAACATCAATGGGTAAAACATTAGCTTGAGCCCCGGTGTCTATCTTAAATTTAATTATATTATTTTCAAATTTTAAATTTACTGACCAATCATTGTTCGCACTGTTCGAATTTATAGCACCTAACAATTTAAATTCAGTTTCGTCATCTTCATCAATTGTATTTATAATTTTTGATCTACACTGACTAGCGAAATGATTATACTTTTTACATTTCATACACATTTTCTTGTATGCTGGACATTTGTTTTTAGCATGTGAATACCCACACTTACTACATGTCTTTGCTTCCTCTTCTTTTTCAGCATCTTTCTTGGGCTTGTTTTGGTATACTCGATAGATCGATTCTGCATCATTGCTGGTCGATGGGGAACAAATATGTTCTAACTGTACCTTGGCACGCTCTGCAGCTCGACAAACTTCTACTGCTTTTTGTAGTGTTAGCTCCCTGGTCCTTAGAAGACGATCCTTGATGGCTCGATCCGTTATTCCTAGAACGATCCTGTCTTTTATGAGTCCATCAGTCAGTTCACGTAATTCACAAGTTGAGCTCAGATCTCTTAAATCCGTGACATAGTTGTCAATTGTCTCTCCATCACGTTGATCACGTAAGAAAAAGTTGTGTCGTTCATATGTGACGTTAAGCTCTGGCATGAAATAATCTTCAAACTTCTTCGTTACTAGTTGAATATTTTCTTTGCTTTCTTCATTTTCAAAACAAAAATTGTTATAAATTTTTAACGCTCTATCCCCAATCATGTTTGGTACTCTGTAGGTTCATTATCGCTTTTGCTGGCTCTTAAATAAATTTTAAATTTTTGTATGAAAAATTTCCAATTGTCTGCCATGTTACCGATCCATGACAATTCTGCTGGAGTTTTTATATTCTGCGTAGAATTGTGTACCACTGGTACTGGATTCGGTTGCACCTGTGCTTGATCAGGCATTTTTTTTTCAACACTTTAATTTTTCTATTTTAATTCGACTGCGCCATGTAAATTATGGTCTGTTCTCTTTAGTGTCTAAACGTTTATTCAGCAATGTACATAATCAGTTCAATCATTTATAACTTTTCTTATATAACAAATCATTACAAAAATTAACGACAGCATGCTTGTCAGCTACTTTTGTAATTTATTTTAGACGGATCTTCAGAATAACAGAACATCTGTTTTTTTTATTTATAAAATATTTCCGAAACTGTGAGCCCTAGAAAAAAATACCCTACGAAACTTTCTTGTAAAAATAAAAAGAATAATAAACCGTTATAAAAAGTATACCATCATTATACAAAAGACAACATTATAGCATATATCTCTTCTGCGCATTCGTCTATTTTCTTTGAAAACAATAGAGCTCTTCATATTTGCATATTAAATATCCATCCAAAATTTAGTTTCAATCCGCTCATCCATTTGACCTGTATCGTGTTCACAGTCAAAGAGAAACAGGCATTTTTCAAAAATATATTTTTTGGATCCAAGAGACCTCAAAACGAAAAAATATGGTATAATTTTCAAAAGTGTATTTTGACCTAAATTAGTACCATTCTCCACTTATAGGTTAGAATGGATCTACTCACCAAAATATTCGTGAATAATATTGTCATATTATAAAAGTCACAGCACTCCCACCATATTCATCCGTTACGTCCACCATTTCATGTTCAAAATTACAATACAATGTATTTTTGTAGTATGTATAATTATCGCATTTGTTGGATTATTTTACTATTTCGAACATTTTCAAATACATATAGGTAGTACAATCTAACGTATATTCAAGTATTCCGTACAGAGTGTATATTTTCGTAGTAAAATTTCTTTGGACGCATTTTGTGAATTTGTGTACGAAAATCTTGTGACATTTTTGCGCGCCCTACTAGGTTCGTTTATGCAGTGTAACACGTCGTCTACACACAACGTAAAAAATCCTTTATAAACAACGGAATACAATGTTCAGAACTATACAGAAGCTAGTTGAATGAATACAAATAAATAAAATTAAATAAAACGAAACCACTTGCGATTACTGTTCAAAATATTTTTTTATTTATAAAACGTTTCTACCAAAAATTTGGTAGAAACGTTTTATAAATAAAAAAATATTTTGAACAGTAATCGCAAGTGGTTTCGTTTTATTTAATATTATATTACTGTTGGTAGAGTCAATATTATTAATTACAAATAAATAAAATCGAAAATCTGTAATTGTACAGTTTTAAAGATTCCCAGAGTGAATTTTTAGTTTACTTATCTGTATCTATACAATATACATATAAAAGAAACTGTATAGATATACAGAAAAATAAACAGACAAAAAATTAAGAAAACTGAAAATTTGGTTTAGGAATCTTTAAAACTGTACAATTACAAGCTACGTTACGATTTTATATTTTTGAAGTTTAACTTCTTTAGCGTCGTATCTGTTTGAAAAAAGTAAGAATCGAGGGCAAGCAGAACTAACAAATAAAGGGGAAGATAGCTTGTCTTCTAAATTACACAAAACTGACAAGAACAGAAGTTTCTAGTGTGTCGCAAAATAGTAAGAGCAAAACAGAAAGACGAGTATGTATAAATATTATTATTTAGAAATTTCACATAAAAAAAACTTGGGAAAAATATTTAAATCGTCTTATGTGAGCTTATTATAATTTTTTTTTATTCAGTAGGCTAACTTCTGTATAACCCATAAAAAAACGACTTTCTCGCAGTATGTGGACTTTGCAACCCGTTGTTATATTGTATACAAAGAATATTTATTTTACACTAACGTAAAGGTTACTCGTGAACTTTTTTTTGAAACGGTCCAAATATTTTTTTTCAAATGATTAAATAGTTAACTGTCGAGTTTTATGATTACATACATTTGTTTTTTTAAGTTGCTATACAATACGACTCATTTATAAATATCGAATTATTAAAATAAAATTAACCCATAAAAATTTAACATATATATTTAACATATGTTTGAAATTTTATTGTGTAATCAAAACATATGCCAAAGAATAAAAAAAAGCATCTAAATGTCATATCAAATTTAAGTTTTTCTTATACATTTATTTTTATCTGTTTTTCAATCACGTTTCATATTCATGATCACTAACATTTTTATTAAATAATTAAATATTATTTCTTGGAAATTTAGTACGTTTGTTAAATTTATATAAACTTAATACGAAGTCTTTTTTTAATTAAAAAAACTAAAAAAACAGTGAGCAGCAGCTAAGGCTATTTACACTGTAATGAAATGCGTAGTACAAACATACAATTAATACATTTAAGCTAGATTTTAGCGGAGTCTTTTAAAATTTAGTAATAAAGGTTTATATTGTTCATTTCACTGTTCATGCAACATCGCGCATTGGCATTATGAAAAAGCTTTTACGGCATACCTGTAACTGTACTGCATCCTTGTAACTGTAGTATTTAAAATACCTAAGAATTTTTGAATGTGTATTAGTTAATTGTGAAGTTTTTATTTCCGTTCTAATTAAAGTAGAAGTTAATAATGTTTTTAAAAATAAATATAAACATTTTAATTTGGGTATGTAATTTCACATTTAAATTACTTTATTTGCAAGCAGTGTTCCTCATGCAGAATAACTGTTAGAACCAACCAGGTTTTAATTTAATTTTTAAAGATAAAAAGACGAAGCGCTTCGTTTACGCCACAAATTATCACACAGCAACTTTTAATACATCCTGTTTCTTCTTAACGAACCGACAAGAGCTCTAGCTTAAAGGGAAGTAGGGATGGTAAAAGAGCTGTTGTAAAGGGCTGAGGAGGTAGTCTGGGGCGGGGGGTCGGTTTGGAGGGTCTGAAATTTGTTCGTCGTAGCACAAAGCCAGAACAGGGAACAACAGCACCTACCGAATTACATTTACATACATATTTTATATGCTTCTTTGAATAATAAATGCCAAATGTAACCAAGCTTTTTAGTCTGCTTTCACCACACGTTTATACATTTGTCAACAAAAATTACACACCGTATATTGTATAAATAGACTTTTGAAGGATTTTATCTTTACTATACAGTAACGATTTCCAATCAGTGGATCAGGTATAATAAATTGTAGATAAAAAGATTTTTTTAATTTAATGCGAATGCCCTATTGCATTTCTTCATATAAGAATGCAAATAATATTGCTTACCTATTATAGGCATGGTCGCTTACAACTATACATATAAGTATAGAAAATTTTTAACATGTACATAGACACTAAAGAAACTATTTAGTTGCAGTCCTTGTAAGTATTTCATAATAATGTACAAGTATGCAAGCATTTTGAATAATCACACATTTTACTTGCTAACGTCTTTATACACGGTGTAAAGTATTTTCTAGATCAATGGGTATTTCCGTGTAAAATTTAGCTGTTGTGAATATTAGCTTCTCTATAATTAAACAAAAATGATACATATAAAATTTACTCAGAGTTTAAATGGCATCTAGAAATCTACTAGTATTTTTAGGTCAATAATAATACAGAGCATTTGAACATTTGAATTTGTTAATAATTTCTCGATTAGCTGACTGATAAGTGATAATTATTAATGCAAAGTTGTCTGTCTGGTGTTTGTTAATTTTCAATTTTGAATAAATTTTGTATTTACCGCTTTGTCTGAAATGATTATAACAGCGAAAATCCACACAAGTTTCTATTTTACCAGAACATGCGAAATTTCGATTTTAAAAAACAATCTTACATACTATAAATTTGTATCACCGTCCGATCAAAAGTGAAAAAGTGACGTTTTTGTACAGATTTAGCTTTGAAATGAATGTAGAACTTGAAATTCTCAAATACGAAATCCAAAAATATTTATAAATTTCTGAACGATTGACCAAGAAGTTACTTTCTTTTAATCGCGAATTAGCCATTGTGGTTACCTGTTCGTAAGTACATTATTCCACAAATAAAATACGTACCTATTCTGTTATCCCTAATTTTTGTTGCATTAGATATTATCTAAATTCTAGTTAATAGTGTGCTAACTCTTCTTTAAACATTTTCATTTACTTGTATATTAACGACTCGATACAATATATATATATATATATATATATATATATATATATATATATATATATATATATATATATATATATATATATACTATATATATATATATATATATACTATATATATTTTTTTTTTGTCGACAAAATAAAGCAACCTTTTAAATTTAATTAATTTAATAAATAACATTTTCACCGCAAAAAAACATCTCGATTGTTTCGTTAAGGATAAATGTGTCAATTTTTTAGTAATGTTACATAAATATTATATTCAAATAAAATATAGTTAAATTCAAAGATTTTATTGAATTATTTCTAATTTTGCGTTTGCAACAATTGTGCAGTATCTAAATAACAGGATTACGAAATAAATTCCTCAGAGTTCAAAAGTTCACCAGTTAAGAAATTTTAGCATGAGAAAGTAAGAAATAGATTGAAAAACCTCACACAGATAATCAGTAATATGCTGATTCATGTTCATTAAGGTTAACGAGCACGTTAAAAATCGTATGCTTTGTTATAGTAGAATGATTCGCTTTTCTTGTAACGTGTTTGTCGACATTATTGAATAATAAATTAGATAATATAGCCTCGATTCTACGCTTGCTTTTATATTTTATCTATTTCAATTATAAGGTCGAGTATTTTCTTGCAGTTGTTTTTTAATAGTTTTAAGTGGGGGATCCGGGTAAGTTTGGAATCCAAGAGGACTCCGAGATATTTAATTGGGCTTTGATATTCCAGTTCTTGATCATTTAGAGTTAATCTTGGATATTCTTATATTTTTCTTTGCTTTTTAAATATAATACATTTCGTTTTGGTAGCTGAGAAATTATAGCCAGTTCTTTTAGACCATTTGTCAAGCTTATTTATAGATTGTTGTAGGTATGTTTGCATGTGCTTTAAGTTTTTACCGCTTGTGTATATTACTATATCATCTGCGTAGATTAGAGCTTTGACTGGATATTCTATTTCAGAGATTACATCATTTACTGCTATGAGGAATAGTGTTGTGCGTAAGACTGAACCTTGAGGCACCTCATTTCCTTGTACGTATTTAGTCGATGTTTTATTTTCTATTTTGACATGGAAGAGCCTGTTTTTTAAAAAGTTTTGTATAACTTGTAAAATATTTCCTCTAATTCCATATTGTGATAGTTTTCGGATAATACAGTGCTTCCAGGTGTGATCGAAAGCTTTCTCCAGATCAAAGAATATAGCTAATAGAAATTCTTTATTTAAGAAGGTGTTTTGTATGTCGGTATCTAATTTAACAAGCAGATCCAATGTAGTGTGTTTTTCCGAAAACCATGTTGTTGTTTTTCAAGTATGTTATTTGATTCCAAGAACCATGTAAGTCTTTGGTTGACCATTTTATCCAAAATTTTTGATAGGCAACAAGTGAGAGAAATAGGTCTGTAGTTAAGTGGATTTGTGCTTTCTTTGTCTTGTTTAAGAATTGGAACTATTATCGCGTTCCGCCAATTTGCTGGAAATTTATTTTCCGACCAGATGAAGTTGTAAATTTCTAGTAGATAGTGCTTGACATGAGTTGGTAAGTGTTTTATCATATTGTAGCTTATGTTGTCTGGGCCTGCACTTGTGTTTTTGGTACCTCATAGTGCTTTTTGTAATTCTTTCATTGTGAATTCTTTGTTGTAAGGTTCAGTGTTGTCTGATGTTGTATTTAAAGGGTTGTTTTCATCGAGTAGTTTCTTTGTTCTTAATCTTTCAGACAGATGGCTTGAGCCAAATGATGTTTGAAAGCTGCGTCCGAATTCTTTTAATATTTTGGATTGGTCGGTTTCAATATTTCCGTTTATCTTTAATGCAGTAACTTTAAAGCCCGTTTTTTGTCCACGTATTCGTCTTATTTTTGTCCATACATCTTTTGGTACGGTAGAGCAATTTGTGGTTGATAAGTCATTTTCCCATGTTTTCTTTTTATTTTCTTTTATTGTTCTTATGGCGACTGCTCTAACTTTTTTGAATGAGATTCAGTCTTCCAAGCCTCGGGTTATTTTGTATCGGTTTAGTGTTTTTTTCCGAGCGGTGATTGCTAGCTTACATTCTTCGTTCCACCAGGGAACCGTATGTAAATGTTGCTTAGATTGCGTACGAGGGATGGAGAGCTCAGTCGCTTCAAGTATTTTAGTGGATAGTGAGTCGATAACTTCATCAATGTTGTTGGATGTGCTTAGTTTATCTTCAACAGACTGTAGAAATGCTTCGTATTTTTCCCAGTCTGCTTTTTCATAATTCCATTTTATAGTTTCTGTTCCATGGGTTATGTTATCACTGGGAAAGGATATAATAATTGGATAGTAATCGCTAGAATATAGATCAGAAAGTACGTTCCATGTAAGTATAGGTTTTAAAGTTGGAGTTGTGAAGGTTAAGTCGATTGCAGAAGAGGTACCAGTA
Source organism: Venustoraphidia nigricollis (assembly GCA_034508555.1). Lineage (NCBI taxonomy): Eukaryota > Metazoa > Arthropoda > Insecta > Raphidioptera > Raphidiidae > Venustoraphidia > Venustoraphidia nigricollis. Next base: position 378,274 of record JAVRKA010000071.1, read on the forward strand.
TGACTGTTGAAATGAGTCATTTGTCCATTATTCATCATTGTGATGTATTCGCTATCTAAAAGTTTTTCAATAATTTTCCCCTTGCTGTTAATACTATTGCAGCCCCATAAGGTGTTATGTGCGTTGAAGTCACCAACTATAATGAATGGTTGAGGTAACTGATCTATAATATTTATTAACTGGTGGATATCAATATCTTGGTTTGGTGGTATGTATAGGTATGTTACAGATGCTATATTTCTGAGGTGTATAGACTGTAACTGCTATGGCTTCCATGTTTGTTCGGATTGGTATAACTTCAGCGTGGATGTTGTTGGCCACTAGGATTGCTACTCCTCCGTTTGCATGCCTGTTTTTGATTCGGTCTTTACGATGAATGTTGTAGCTTCTTATTGTTGGTTTCTGTGTTTCTTTCAGACGTGTTTCTTGTATATTTGGTTTATATTTTGTGATAAGAAGTTTTAGTTCGTCAAGTCGGTTGTAAAAACCGTTTTCATTCCATTGTATTATTGTAGCCATTTTAGTAATTTGAGGATGTTTCTCCTGACTGACTGCTATCATTGGTCAGGGTCTCATCTTCTGTAAATGACTGATTATTTATAGTTTTGTTTATTGTTGATAAAATCCTTGTAATTTTGTACTTATGCCTGGTTTTCTTGGTTAGTGAGTATAAGTCCTTTAGTACATTTGCAATATTTTCAATATTATCCATAAACTCTTCTGATAGTTTGAGAATATTTTCCGTGTCCTCGGATCGTGTTAGAAAATTGTTAAGATTTTCATACGATATTTTATATATAGCGGGTTTCTTTTCCATATATGTTTTAATGGGGTCTAGTAGGTCTTCAACGTTCATTTGAGTGTATTTGCCATATATCAACATACACTATTGGTGTCGATCGGATGGCGGGACCTAGGGGTCGGACCAAAATTTCTCGACGTTTCATAACCTCCTAAACACTTTGGCACCATTTTTAAAAATGTTTATATATGTATGTTTATATATGTATATATGTATATATATATATATATATATATATATATATATATATATATATTTATATATATATATATATATATACGTATATATATATATATATATATACGTATATATATATATGTGTGTGTGTGCGGGCAATAACTTTCGAAAGAGTTAATTGATTTCAACGAAATTTAGCCCACGTGTTGAAATCCATCACCGCAAGAAGCCTATTTAATATGGGTCTAATCGGGCTATTTTAAGGGTAGTTTTTAGGGGTTGAAAAATGTTTTTGGGCCCCAAAATACCGAAAAAATTCTCCGAATCGTTTCAAAATTGAAATTTAACCCTCTGGTAGTAATTAAAAAGTGTCCCCAAAATTTTAATAAAATCGACCCGACAGGACCGGATTTACAAATTTTATGAAAACACTAGTTTGCAGATAGTGACTTATTTATTGAAGGGTGTATTTAATTCGGTGTAGACGTTAGATTGATAATAATATTACAATTAAGAAAAAAAATGTTATTTTAAGGGGTGTATTAAGGGGTTACATTTTTTATTTTGCCCAAAAACAAACTTAATTTCACATAATAAAAGTATAAAACCACACGGCCCTATACAAGCAAATACACTATATTGTCGGCAGGGTTTTGGCACTGCGACCCGGGTTTTTTCTTTTTTTATTGCTCTAATATCTTTTCTTTTTTGCAGGCCCTGATTTTCTCTCAGTATTTTGTATTTTTTGAGTGCTTTTTAATAAGTCTTCTTTTTTTGTTTCAGGATCAGGTATCTGGCATTGGCATTGGCATAGGATTTCGACTCCGGCGTCGGAAGAACAGGGCTTGGAGAGATGAAGAGAGAGTCGTCATTGTTGGTTTCAACGGATGGTGTTTCGGTACTTGTGAAAGGTAAGGGTCTTTTCCGAGAGTTTTCAGTATCAGACTGGGTTACTACAGGAACAGGTGTTGGGCAATTTTTAGAAAGATGCCCTAAATTGTTACAATTGAAACATTTGATTTGGTCAATTGCTAAGTAGATTCGTTGTTCTTCTTCTTCATATTTAATTATGATTGATTCTGGTATTTCTTGTTGTTCGTCGAATACTGCGTAAACATATCTTCTAAAGCATATTATGTGAAAATAGTTTACTTCTGTGAGTCCCGCTTTCATGAGGTATATAGGTGACACTGGCTTTATATTGTAGTATTTTAACGTATTTTCAATTACATAATTTGGTACTGTTGGTGATATATTTGATATGATGATTTTTTTTGCAAGCGTTATTTGTCTTCGAGTGGAAATCAGGTGTCCGGAGACTTCTATTTGTGGATGATTCTGAATGAGTTCATCGACTAAGTTCTTCGTAGTTAGATATATGCAGATTCTTGAATTTGATATACGTGATGCGGCAATTATATTTTTTGGTTGTATTATATTTCCGACTGAATAAATGAAATCTTTAATTTTGATGTTTTCTATTGCGTCTAGTATGATTCCCTAGTCTTTTTTAGGATACTTTATTTGTGGTTGGGTTTTAACTGCGTTGGAGAATGTTCGTGGTACGACTTCAGTTTGTTCATTAGTGTTGATATTTTCAGTAGTTGGTACTGTAGGAAATTTATAAAATTAAATAAACTAATACACAAAATTCTCAAATCAAACAATTATATTTATTAATTTAGGTACAATATTCGAACCCGTACACGTTTCAATTCAATCTCTATCTGAACACATTAACAAAAATATCTATAAATTTATATCGTGTTGCGTAAGCATATTACTTCATTACTTCAGTTTCAAAATGTAGGTACAGCGGTACGAAACAGGCGGATTTCCCACACGGCCAATTCTGACAATAGTATCGCCCCGATACGATCAAACTGTAACATAAAACAAAAGCGAAAACATTTTGAAGAATACCAGTAATTTAAGAATAGACTCTGAATTCAACAATATAATTCACTTTAAAGACAATAATTGAAAAATATCGGCAGTCAGCAATATGACACCAAACAAAAATCTCAAACAATAAATTAAAATTTTAGCCAATGGGACGACAAGATCATTCTGACTTCTAAAATGTTGACATTTGGCATATTATAATAAATAAGATAAAACAACCTGATTACAAGAGATCAGCTGGTACACATATTAGTACATTCATCGCCCTCGTACTCTGCCGCAACTCTAATGTAGATTCCAAGCACCAGCCTCATCCTTATTGTATCAGCAATGTAGATTGTAGTCACGCTCCGAAAATGATAGTTATCACTTGGACGTCGTTTCGATATCTATTGGCGTCGTACTTTTCCTTTCGCATCTTGAAATGCTCACAAATATCGGCTTTTAATTAGATCAGATATCTTCAAAAATATCCAAAATGAATGCATCCGTTTTTATTTTAACACAAGACATACGCAACTTCTAATGATCATGACACACTGTGCAACAGACAGACAACCGAAGAAAATGCGCGACTCATTAGACAAATCAAATGTATACAGTTTTTATTCCGTTCTTATATGTACAAAAACTATTTCGACTATACGGCATTTATATGTAAAATTTTCTCCTCTTTCGTTTAAGATAGGTTTCGAACCGATCTGATTTTACTTCCATCCAAATTGAAATAAAAATTGCCCAACGCGCAAAACATTTCAAAATACTTCATAAACATCGTTCCCGTTTAAGTTACTTTCCCCTGGGGCCAAAATTCAAAAATTGGACGACGTTAGCACCAAATAGACCCCAAGACGAATTAAACATGAAAAGTCTTTCAAAGTCGGTTAAGCCGTTTGGACCATACGCGTGACATAAACAGCGTGACAGATTTACAGACAAAGTGAATGCATGCAGGCGCTCCATCTTACGATAATCACGCTTAATAAGTCAGAAATGTATTTAAATAAACCCCGAATAATCTCCAGTCATTCTTTTTTCTTTCTTTTCCTATTGGCATCTTCGGCTTTATTCCAACGGTCCGGTCTTCTTAACCTTGTAGAAGAAGAATTGTAGACTATAGACGCCTAACATCTGATGTCATCACATTCTATAAAATAAAACAATACAATAACCAACAAGCATCCAAACTGGATCTTGTACTCAGATGTGCCACGTGTACTTGTAGTGTCACACAGGACATCTATCAGCGGTACAGCACTAGTTTTTCACGATCTGTTAACTCAGAGGTATCTCATGCACTCGTAATGTCACTGATGACATTCTTCAGGAGTACGACACTAGATCTACAGGATCTGTGAACTCAGAGATATCTCATGTACTCGTAATGTCACTGATGACAGTCTTCAGCAGTACATCATTAGTTTTCCAGGACTTGTGAACTCAGAGGTATCTCGTGTACTTGTAGTGTCACACAGACATCTCTCATAGGTCACGAATACTTGTTTCACCAGCATTCTCTACTTCAACTTCAGGCCACAGCCTAACTTTCACATGAACCACAACCATTTTTATAGCTCGTGAGCTTAAAACAAGTTCAACCATATATCTCTCCCTTTCTAGGATTCTCGGATCCTATAAGGCCTCGAAAACCTCGTCCCAAGTTTTCCCTTATTTTCTCAAAATCACCAACGTTCAAGGTTAAAACCAACAACATAATGAGTTGCTTTGAACCCCAAAACAACTGTATCTTTCAAACTTACAACAGTCGTATTTTCCAACAGTGAAACAATCGTTCAACCAAACAACAATGGTGTCACCATCAGTGAACTTTTCCACTAGATGTGTCCAACAACTAGCATCTAAAGTTTTGGATTTACAGCCTAACAACAATTCAGTTGCCTTTCTCTCTTGATCAGTACGAGTCTGAAAGACCTACCCGCAATCAGCGTATCAATAGCCAATCTAATGCAAGGCATTCCGGTCGCAACCGATTCTTCAGATTCACATCAAAACAATCGCTAAAGATTCTTATCATTCTAACGACCGCTATATATTACCACATAGCTCGCCCATCGCTGACCAACAATTACCTGTGAGTCTGAATTTATTTACTGCGCTGTATATGTGAGTACCAGATACATCACACACAAATTTAACCAGGTCAGTTGCAACTACATCTCTTTCCATCATGAATTCTGATTTCTATCGTTTTCAGACTTACCCTTAACATCTGCATTTTCTATCTCAAAACATTCGTTACATCTCGCTACTACCTTTTCCATTTATATATGCACAAAAATAAAATATCAACTAGAACAACAAAATATTATATGAAAAAATCATATCTCGCGCGCGCACACACCAAACGCCAACAATTTATTAATACCGTCACGAACACACGTGAGACACCATACACATACCATAAATTGCATACGTGCTGGACAGTATATATAAAATAAATTTTTGTGAAGCGTGTGTCTAGCGCTCGCTTAAGAGAGAGATTTCTTCTGTTAATATTATTGTCACAAAATTGCATATTTATAGCAATATTCATTTTTCATTATAAACACACCACATCAACTTCAGTTTTCACCTAAGGCTTAGGATTGACTGATTCGTATGCAACGGCTGGTCACGCGAAGCCTTTCTCCACGTCAGTCCTCCAGGACCTCGCTGAAGTATTACCACCATCGGACTTGACGTCTGTACTTGAAAGACACCATCAGCCACGCAAATCAAAGTCGGTCCTGTCTGATAGACACTGCCTGCGATAGCCATATCATGTCCGTCATTCAAACCGACAACGCTTACAAAAGTTTCAGTACCACTCTCTGCAGTTTGCAATTGTAGCAAATCTCTACTTGACAATAAACGCAAGCAATCAAATTTGTAACAGTTTTTCCTTAACTGTTTTAATTATCATTTTCAATTCATTAAAACATCGACAATTCAATATTTCATCGTCATAACTTCAGCGTTTAGCTCCGTAGTTGCCACTTTTCTCAAAACACGTTTGTGTCTTCTGAAAAGTAGAATCATTATCGATACACTTTGCAAATCAAAGTCCAAAACCAACTTTATCTTGTCAACAGCACCACTTCATTCTTCAAAGAATTGAATTCACGTCAATCGAAAGTTCAATTTCACAAACACACTGTATTTATAATTATTCATATCAAGAGGAACGCCATTGCTCCGTGATGATTTCATATGATATAATAATAATCAATTTTCTGTTGTTACGTAATTGTACTCTGATTTTTATAAGGTGACATTCTTCATTAATTTCATAAAACATCATTTCAACAATCGTCTTTTATTAACAGGCATCTCTTCTTCGTTTTCAAATGCACTATTAATTTATCCATTCCTTATACTTCAGTATATTAACAATAACATTTGAACATCTCTCAGCATAACGCATCACAATTTCAAAATGCACGCAACTTTAGTTTTCTTCATTCGTTAAATTACTTTCCAATGACCTTTAATTTCTGCCACTTTGAATTTATTTTTCAATCACTAATTTCAGCAAACTGGCCCGTGTCGTTTACACAATTTCATCATTTTCCACCAAAACAACATACACATTAAATTGATCTTTATGCTCGTTACAATTCTCATTTTGTAAGTTATCAACACTTTAAGAATTTAGCATCAGTTATCATCTTCTATTAACTGTTAAAGTTGTGAACCCGGCTTAATTATAATTGCATAACTTAACGGTTATTAATTAACACAATACACTACGTATATTTGCAAAACTTACACCACACACTCTTATCAGATCTGTTTTCATCATTTTCACTGCTATACCGATTATCAGAAACATCAGTGTAGAAGAAAACTATTAATATCACATAATATATTGTCATCTCGTATCGCGACAACGACATAAAACTCATCATTACATAAGTCGTAACCATTCACCGCATATTATCAAAATTTCGTAAAATACTTAAATTAAACCGAATGAGCTGGTGTGAGCCTATACTTTCGTTTTCCACTCAGCTTCCTGTTCTTTGATATTTATCGATGCGTCATCGTCAAGATCGAAACTTTAGGAAAAATCTCTCCAACAATTTTCGGTTTAAAAATTGGGACATATTCGACCGCAATGACATAATGCACTCAGTTCCACTTTATTTATGGGCGTATTTAAGGTAATAATCCCACTTCTGATGTAGGAAATTTATAAAATTAAATAAACTAATACACAAAATTCTCAAATCAAACAATTATATTTATTAATTTAGGTACAATATTCGAACCCGTACACGTTTCAATTCAATCTCTATCTGAACACATTAACAAAAATATCTATAAATTTATATCGTGTTGCGTAAGCATATTACTTCATTACTTCAGTTTCAAAATGTAGGTACAGCGGTACGAAACAGGCGGATTTCCCACAGTACATCGTTATTCGTGTTTCTGTTCATCTTTATTTGGTTGGGTAGATCGGTTTTATTTGATAAATCTCTCATTTTACAGGTATAATTTTAATTGCACTCGTTTTAGGTGCTTGGCCTAAGCCAGGCATAGAAAAAAAAAGAAGCTATGAAAGAAAACACAAAAATTTATCAGAATTAAACAAAAAGTATATAAAAGAATGATTTTATTAAATTATAAACGAAAAAATGCAAAAAGAATGTCTTATGTAACACTAGTCAGAACACTTTATACAACACGTCCGCACAGTTCGAGAGATCGTCTAGTATTCTGTCGGTTATATTTTTGTGACTATAATTATTAAACTGTAAAAATATTTACATTCAAAATTAATATTCCCTTGACTATCACAATAATTTATTTTTGCAGTACCTATCCGATGGTACTGAAAGAAGTAACATCTATAGTAAGGTACCGAAATAGTAGGAGTGAGTCATCATTATAGTACGGGTCGCTTAATGGAGCGTCAAAGCAATGAAACAATATAAACCAAACTCGTCTGTGTGAAAAAAGCTATGGCCCTTACATTTTAAATTTATAATACAGTTTAGAACAGACATAGTCTTAACTACAAGGTTTACGATCAAATAATTCATAAAGATTATAGCCCATGGATGTCGATTATTAGGAATGTGAGAGTAGTAGATTATCCTTTTCGAATCAAACTAATAAATATTAAATTTTTGAAACGAATGGATCTCAGTAAATAAAAAATATACAATTAGTTCAAATACAAAAAATATCTTCTTATTCTCTTGGCCACAAACAATCTCATAATTAGAAAGTTTATAGTCAAAAATTAAGATCCGAATGTATTCCTTGATTTCGATTTTTAACCGATTTAAAAAAAAACGTTACTAATATATGTATACATTTTTTAAGTTTCTTTAGCTATATCTTTGGAAATCTGATCCCATACAATTTTATTTATTTCAGGTTCAGGAATTTTCTTTTTTCAGTTTATTGAGCCAATATAAAGAAAGACGTCGGTTAAAAACGTGCAAAGTATGCACTGAAAAGCCACTAAAAAGTAAAATATGAAAACTTATTACAATGAAAATTGAACCTCCTTCAAAAAAATCACTAAAAGTGGAAATACAATAAAATTTTGAGGTCGGTGTCAATTTATTCAAAGTACATACGTATATAAAAAGTTATAGTAATGAAATCGAGGCTAATCACAAAATTTTATTATTTTTCCCTTTTTAGTGGATTTTATTAAGGGACTTCAATTTTTTTATAAAAATTTGTACTGAACCTCCTTTTTTTGACACTATTCGACATTCGAATAGTGTACTGACGCAGTCTCCCGATTAAGAAAAAAGACAGAATATCAAATATTATGACGATTATTTGTTAAATCTCTAGCTTTGTATATATAGACGTGAAATGTGAAAACCACGTAGGTGTTATTTTATTTTTAATAGATATACTTAGTTCTATATCACAAACGTTATTTACAGTATTAACTTAACCAATTTATATAACAAGAAAGTGGCGTTAACGTTGAAAAAGCACGAACAGTCGAAATACTAAAGCATTTACATAAACTTTGTGACAATTGGTAGAAGATTTTGTTTTTCTTTTGTTCGTCAGGTTTGTTAGTTAAGCTGTAAATGATATTATTTGCTAACTGAAAGCGAATAATTAGCATTTTATTTAACGTTTAAAATTAAATATTAAACTGTTTTCAAGTTACACAAAATATTGAATAGTCTTTCAAAACTTAGCAGCACTTTACACATAATATATTCTCTATCTCTGAATTAAACAAGTTCTACTGGATTTTTATTTAAGTAAAAGCTTGTTCATAAATTAGTTTTTTTTATTGTAATTTTCTAAAGACGGTTCTGTTTATTATTATTCAAACACCACTGTCTGCACTATTCATAAACCTAGCATTTCAATACAACTATGTATAATGTAACCATGTTCATGTTATGCTATTCAGTAGGTTAAGTAGGTGCCAAATCTATTTTACAGTACGGAATCATATACAAAATAATAACTCTGTGAAATATGTACAATGGAACTTTGCACATTGTTGAATGTTCATGTTATTCGAGAAATCATACAGAGACCTGTTCGTCCTAATCCGATAGTAAATTATTCTCATACCAAATGTAAATAACCAGGTACGGAATTAAGGAAAATTTAAGAGAGTACAAGAAAAAATTAAATGTCACTGTCGTCTAGAACCTAATACTCTACAGCCTGGAGGATAAAGAGAAAGGAGACTGATTTCGCAATGCAAAGCGCGATGACGGTAAGGGAGGCGCTTTAGCTATAAGACCCCTAGACTTTCTCTAGTAAGTTATTGAGTACCAGCCGTTCAACCTGCTATCGCGAAATTTCGAACTGCGGTCGCAAAGGTCATTTTATTACTGTTTTTATTAAGCATTAAGCTTCACAAAATTTGACTTGCTACTTTAAAATTTCAAAACACATATTTTTGTCTTAAAAATTAAATAAAAAACGTGATAATCGTCAATTTTAGTTACAGCATGTCACGAGATTTCGAATCACGGGTAGGAAAATTAGCATTTTGATTTTTTTTCTTTACAAACTTATGTTAAACATAATAAAAATACTGACAAATTTGGCTTTCTCAATAATTGTTTTAATTTAATTTTTATATACAAAAATATGTGTAAAACTAATGCTAATTTTCTCGTTTTTATCTGATTTTATATCGTTTATTAAGATCAAATAAACTGTAAAAACTTGGATAGAAGTCATATGAGAACGGTACATATTTCTAGTTTATTTTAAAGAATTAACATAAGTTTAGGACAGCAAGAGTCTAGCGGTACATCGGACAAGTTTTATTTTGGAACTCATCAACATTTCCACCAATTTCTTTACAGAACATTAAAAAAGTCCTCACTTAGAAATCCTTAATGCATTCCTCATAGCAGTCTCAGATCCTAGTCGCTAGTCATCTCCTTTCATCCACCGGTCAAAGGAATGTTAAAATCCACCCGTCTGCATGCTTTCACATAAAACTTGGCAATGTAAATGAATAAACCTAGCTGTAATAAACTATGCTTGGCTGGTTTTATATTAATCCGTTAACTATTTGTTAGTTGTTAGACAGTTATGTCTAAAACAAAAATGTAATAATTATTATAACATTATACTGCCAATTTAAACGCAACGTAGAGACAATCGTTTCACTTGAAATGCAACATCGCCTAAACAAAAACATATATCACTATCAATAATTTAAAAAAAATGACGTAATTCACTATTAATTACTTTCCAACTCTGCTAGTGAGGAACGGTAGGTAATACTAGCTTAGGTCAAAATTCAGTTTTCAAAATTTTACAATAGTTTTTCGTTTTGAGTTCTCTCAAATCCAAAAAAAAATCACTTATAGTTTCGCGAACATATTGAAAATTAAAAAAACCCGGGTCGCAGTGCCAAAACCCTGCCGACAATATAGTGTATTTGCTAATACAGGTATTGTGGCTTTAATAAATGAAATTAAGTTTGTTTTTGGACAAAATAAAAAAAAATTGAACCCCTTAATACACCCCTTACAATAATAATTTTATTAGTTGAAATATTGTTATCAATCCAACATCTGCACCAAATTAAATACGACCTTCAGTAAGTAAATTCGTATACGCAAACTAGTGTTTTCATAAAATTTGTAAGTCCGGTCCTGTCGGGCCGATTTGCTTATATTTTAGGAGCACTTTTTAATTGCTACTAAAGGGTAAAATTTCAATTTTGAAACGATTCTGAGAACTTTTCCGGTATTTTTGGGCCCAAAAATTTTTTTCAATCCCTAAAAACTACTCTTAAAATAACCCGATTGGGTCCATTTTAAACATTTTAAATAGGCTTCGTGCGGTGATGGATTCCAACATGTATGCCAAATTTCGTTAAAATGAATTAGCTCCTTCGAAAGTTATTGCCCGCACATATAAATAAATAAATATATATATATATATATATATATATATATATATATATATATATATATATATATATTTTGAAAAATGTATAATCAGATCCTTTTTATGTTAATAAATTATAAATATTTTAGAGGAATTAGGATCAAAGAAATAAAAGACAAATTATTATTTCACAACGTTTCGTATTAAATTAATACTTCATCAGGTGATCTAAAATAAAATAACAAGACAATTTAACAATCAATAATAAAACAAATAAATAAATATTAAACATACCTTAATTAATTGTCTCAATAACTAAATTTAATTCAATTATCTTGTTATATTATTTTAAATTATCATAACAAATCAAAATTTTAAGATATTACAATTCATACAGAGTGACAATTTGTTTTATAATAAATAAACAAATAAACAGTTTATATTAATCACAATAGTTACGTAGTAACTAATTTGTATCTATAAAATTATAGTAATGAAATTTTGTATAGATACAAATTAGTTACTACGTAACTATTGTGATTAATATAAACTGTTTATTTGTTTATTTATTATAAAACAAATTGTCACTCTGTATGAATTGTAATATCTTAAAATTTTGATTTGTTATGATAATTTAAAATAATATAACAAGATAATTGAATTAAATTTAGTTATTGAGACAATTAATTAAGGTATGTTTAATATTTATTTATTTGTTTTATTATTGATTGTTAAATTGTCTTGTTATTTTATTTTAGATCACCTGATGAAGTATTAATTTAATACGAAACGTTGTGAAATAATAATTTGTCTTTTATTTCTTTGATCCTAATTCCTCTAAAATATTTATAATTTATATATATATATATATATATATATATATATATATATATATATATATATATAAATATATACATATATATAAACATTTTTAAAAATGGTGCCAAAGTGTTTAAGAGGTTATGAAACGTCGAGAAATTTTGGTCCGACCCCTAGGTCCCGCCATCCGACCGATGCCAATAGTGTATGTTGCCATATGGCAAATACACTACAAAATCTTCTGTTGTTTTGTTCAGAAGTTAATCATATGTCAAAAAGAAATGAGTAAGCTAGCAAGCATGGTTTGGTAAATTTTGTATGTGAAATCATAAGAAAAGCAAATATATATATATATATATATATATATATATATATATATATATATATATATATATATATATATATATATATATATATATATATATATTACTAGTCGTTACCTGCATCATCGCACGCATTAACAGAAACATCATTTTATTTATTATAAGTAGTAATATGCTCAATGTCTGTATTTTTAAATTGGAATGGTACCGTCGTCTAATTGGCTGGAATTTTTAAAAATATTGATGTATCCAGTAGATCTAACCAATATAGGATATGTCATAATGTGTATACAATAATAACTGATTAAACTAACGAACTTATCTTCCACGCATATAGCCTTAGCAGCTGAGCGTGTTATTTTAATAAAAAAAAAAAAAACCCGGGTCGCAGTGCCAAAACTCTGCCGACAATATAGTGTATTTGCTTATACAGGCAGTGTGGGTTTATTATGCGAACTTTAGTTGGTTTCTGGACAAAATAAAAAATTAGACTCCTTAATACACCCCTTAAATAACATTTTTTTTTCTTAGTTGCAATATTATTATCAATCGAACCTCTATACTAAATCAAATACACCTTTCAGTAAATAATTCATTATCTGCAAACTAGTTTTTTCATAAAATTTGCAAATCCGGTTCTGTCGAGCCGATTTTATCAAAATTTTAGGAACACTTTTTAATTACTACCAGAGGGTTAAATTTCAATTTTGAAACGATTCGGAGAATTTTTTCGGTATTTTGGGGCCCAAAAACATTTTTCAACCCCTAAAAACTACTCTTAAAATAGCCCGATTAGGCCCATTTTAAATAGGCTTCTTGCGGTGATGGATTTCAACACGTGGGCCAAATTTCGTTAAAATCAATTAACTCCTTCGAAAGTTATTGCCCGCACACACATATATATTATATATATATATATATATATATATATATATATATATATATATATATGTATATATATATATATATATATGTATATATATATGTATATATATACGTATATAATATATATATATATATATATATATATATATATATATATATATATATATATATATATATATACATATATATATATATAAACATTTTCAAAAATGGTGCCAAAGTGTTTAGGATGCTATGAAACGTCGAGAAATTTTGGTCCGACCCCTAGGTCCCGTCATCCGACCGACGCCAATAGTGTATGTTGCCATATGGCAAATACACTAGAAATAACTGATTACAACAAACATAATTAAATATGGCCTGTCTTACATGGTTTACATGTACTTATATCAAAATAGCTTCTTTTTGTTTTCTTTCGTAAAAATACGATATATTTGATGAATATTCGACTTTAAAAATTTTTAAATATACAAATAAATAATCTTTTCCTCTTTTTAATTTTTTCTTCACGTGTTACAAGTGTACCTATCTAAGAAATCAAATCAAGACATGCTGTTTTGGTAAATTTAGTTAATCCGACCTTCAAAACAGGTGCTCGTTAAAAGACGTTTTATTATATATTTTAAACAAAATTATGTTAAATACATTAAAAAATGCACAAAAAAAGTAAAATATTAGACCATTTTTTATAAACTACCTCAAAATATAATATTGTAAAAATTATGTAGGTTTTACATTTAAAACTCACTTGAAATGTTTTTAAGAACAAATAATTTATTTTGTGCAAACATTTTAACAAAAACGTATAAAAAATAAATTTTAAGCATTAATGTCACATTTAAAAATTACATCGTAATATAAGAAAGCATTCTCGGTATTACCAAACCACTAAACATGTCAGTAAAAGTGCGTGAAGTGAGGCTGTAGGAATTTATTTTTATTGCTTGGATAAAATGGATGTATATTCCCCTTTTATTTTGGGACACATTATGCACTTGTGCATTGTAGTTATTGCGTATATAAAAGTATCAGACAAATGGTCCAAGGTTTTTTTTTATTCGAAACTGTCGAAGAAAATACTTTATTGAAACAATTTTATGCTTGTTTACAACTTACTCTATTGTTAGATTATACTATAATAAAAATCTAAAGCCTTCTTTATCAATTTATGCTTGGTATACAAATTATAAATTCGATTATATCACTAATGCAACTTTGTTTTTTAAAAAATGAGCGTGGTTTGATTATTAAGTATTAAAGACATAGTATGAAGAGAAAATTTACCAGTTCTAATAAAATTGGTTTTTAACACACATATTTTAGCTTGACATGTATATTGTCGCTGAACGTATGAATAAAAATATTGTAAAATCGATTTATTTACTATATGTTACTATTATATTAAGTTCCAGAAAGCGTTGTCAAAAAACTGATTTTGACAATGACTATAGATTGTGGTCATATAATTATAGTTTTTATACATACAAAACAGTCGTGCAACATGTCGTGAAACTCTTTGTCATGTAGAACATTAGACTGTACTCACACAATAACAGATGATTGATCTATAGATATAGAAAGAGATCGCTTTTCAAACTAAATTTAGGTCAAAATACGTAGAAAAATGTTGAAGTTGCACAAAAAACTATGTTAAATAAATACTCAAAAAAAATAATTTCGGCCGATCAATTATTTCTCGATCAAAATCCATTTAAAATTCTACTATGCTTATCTTTTGGAAAAATATGTATGGTCTCAATTTAAGGTCATTGTCAAATCAAATTTTCTGACATACTTTCTGCAACCGAGTATTGGTGTGTGATGTAATATCGTGACAATATTCCCAATATTCTCTCAGTGGAAAAAACTGACAAAAATGTCTGTCTATTTCGGTTTACTTGTACTTCATGAGGTCAATCAATTGTTCAACAATATTTAAAAAAAATATATATGTATTATTCAAAAAATGTTCCTTTACAATTATTTGTAAATTATTTTATTCATTCAATATTTTTACAATGCAAATACTGTGAATGATGTGTTGACGAAATTCTTTTATCAACGACAATTGAACTAAACATGAACTCTAGACGACGCTATTTATTTTGAATACGTGGTTTGGTAACTTATGAACCCACCAGACTTCTTCTGCCGTGCTAACACATATTCAGTAGAAATACTACAAACACATTCCTTAACAGCATTAAGTACAGTAATAAAGTTATAACGGTGGAGGTGCAGATTTATACCCGATCCTTCCACCATAGTGACTTTTTTTAAATATATAACCCGGTTTTCCAAATAAAACCGAATAATATGAATAATCTAAACCACTCCGCACACGGGTCGACTGTTTAGCGATTTGAGTTTCAAACGGTTCAAAATGCGCCTATTGTGTAAGGAAGATCAAATATCGATGTTTCGAATACATCGATGTTTTACTTTCGATTTGATATTTTTTCCAACGATGTCTTAGAACCGATGTTATATCAATCTTTTACAACCGATTTTTTTGTTGCATCTATAAGATAAAATTTTATAAAAAAGAGCTCATTTTAAACTTTTAAATGAGTTTAATTTAATCTATCATTTGTATAATAAACATTTAAGATAGTACCTTGTTGGTCGATCATGGAAAATACGAATTTTGTTGAAAAATATCATCATCTATAACCGATGTTTTGCAGCCAACCTTCCGATGTTTTTGATGTCAATGGTAGTTACGATATTTCATTCGATGTTAACATGTATATTTTCCTTTCGTTGCTCATCTCTAATAAGAAACCTGAAAAGGACGTACCGTCTCGTGGTACTAGAATACGAGAGAAAGCTAAATTAAATATAAATTTATTTAACTGACAAGGACAGATTCATTTGTAGAGTTTTTCTCAAATAGCCATTCCTCATTTTTATATTACCTCAGCTGAGTATTATTTCCCACCAGTTACAAATTATAACTACGAGTTTAGTATAAACCGTAGATTTAATAACATATAATTATATAATATTTTTACTTGGTAATTGGTGGAAGGTTTCTATACTTACTTTGCACTCTGAATACTTTTAAGTTTGAAAAAACTTACCTGAATATGATTAGATTAGTAAAGTGTTAATTGTTCAAAATCGACATGACTATAAACAAGGTCTGTTCGTTCGTCCAAATCAATTTAGGACGGAAAACGACGAACTCGACACAGATTATGTACACACATAAATCACCGGTATAAGAGGATAAATACGATGTGTCAGTATATTATATTCAGTTCAGTTTAACTTTATTATAAGTAAACAGATTAACGTGCGTGATTTACACAGCTCACTTAATCCTACTTGCGCCTACTGTATTAGTGCTGTAATACCTATTGTAAATTGATCACGCTAATGTACAAGATGAGTCACAACCATATCCTTTTTGTATATTGTGTAAAGCAATCTAAAAAATAGATTGTAGTTTTTACAACTGCAAAAAAGAATATAAAATCCCTGTCATGTAAATATTGTACTCACAAAAAACAAATGATAAGTTTACTTTGAAAAAGATCACTTTTCAAACTAGATTTCGCTCAAAATGTTGTTTCGGTGCGAATATTGTACAAAAAAACTATACCATACCTCTATACATATCAATTATTTTTTGAATAGAATGGATATAAAAGTCTGCTTTTCTTATATGTATAGTCACAATCTAGTTTATTGTCAAATCATTTTTCCACAATGCTTTCTGCAATTAAGCATTAGAAAATACCTAATGTAAGATTTGGTAAAAAGAGACTTCCTTGAAAAATACTCATAAATAAATAATATTTTTATGGGTTATTTTGTAATAGTGTAGGTACTAAAGAAAAGTATGATCACTCTCCTTATTTCTGAAAAATATTAGGCAATAGATTTTGAAAAAAAAGACACAAAACTGAAAGGATTTATGTACATTTCTTAAAAACAAACGATTTCGGTACACCTTGTATACATAAAATATCATAATAATATGTTGCAACAGAAGGGATATTGCGGTGTACATCAGACATAAACATATCACCTATGTCTAATTGAATATAATATAACCAGGTTTAGTACTTCAGTGATTTATGTATTCAATTGTCTCTCAAAACATCGATCGCAGTACATTTTTTTTGGGACCAAAAATACTATTTTGATTTCAAAAGGGTCTAGTTGCCAAAAAATATTTTATAATGTTCATTGCATTTTAAAATTTTTGTTAACATTTATTAATAAAGATGATTAGAGGATTTAGGATCAATAACTTAGTCAAGACGAATTATCATTCACAGCGTTTCGTATCCTTTATTGATACTTCATCAGGCGCTCATAATTAACTCTCTTAACATATTCAGATTAAATTTAATTATCTTATCAGATTATTGTCGAATGTTATTATAACAAATCAATTCTTCTTCTACATATACACATTAAGAGCACTGTGGCTGGAACAATAAAATAAAACAAAAGAATACTTACTTCTTACCACAACAGATTTATTCAGTGTACATTTCGAGAGCTAAGCTCCCATCTTCAGCAAAACACAAAACTAAAAAGCTTAGTGTTTTGCTGAAGATGGGAGCTTAGCTCTCGAAATGTACATCCACTGAATAAATCTGTTGTGGTAAGAAGTAACTATTATTTTGTTTTATTTTCTTCTTCTACAGTAATAATTAAATAAATTGACCAAAATACACAAACAAATTGTGTATTTTGGTCAATTTTAGTTTGTACTAATTTGTGATATATTATTTATTTAATTATTACTGTAGAAGAAGACTTGGTTTGTTATAATAACATTAGACAATATAATCTGACAAGATAACTAAATTTAATCTGAATATGTTAAGAGAGTTAATTATGAGCGCCTGATGAAATATCAATAAAGGATACGAAACGTTGCGAATGATAATTCGTCTTGACTAAGTTATTGATCCTAAATCCTCTAATCATCTTTATAATTATTTATCATCAAGGATCTGATCTATACATTTATTTATTTGTTTTATTAGTCGTTACATGTTTCTCACAATAGTATAATTTTTGCCAACACACTTGTAATGGCAGCACCGCTACACGCCACGTCACATGTTTTTTTAAGACGCCGCGCGGCCATAATATACAGCATTTTAACGTATCCTTCAATGGTTTTCACATTTTAGAGTTTTATACGACAATAAAATACTATTCGGTACAAGAAACAATGGTTACTGACAACATTTGAATTATTTCAGTATTAGTGGAGTTCCGTACGGTTTATACCTCGGAATCCAGGACCAGTCAATGAATCTTCATAAAAACTGCTGGACTGCAAAAACGTGAAGCTACAAAAAAATAATGCATTTTTCGGGGGAAACTCATGGAGCATTTTTTGAAATGTTTGAAAGAACCTTTATTTTTATTTTTTATAAAAGTCCCTAGCATCAAAAAATTTGAAAGTCACCCCCTTATTACAACCCAAATTAAAAATAATCGTTACCACTTCACAATTCACTTTATTTATGTACTTGTGACATGCTCTAGAAGTTTGACCGGTTTAAAGTGTTTAGTTTTGAAAGGGTTAGAGCTAAAAGGACTCGAAAACTTACTATTTACGAAAATATGCAAACTTTAAACGGCCATATATTATTCAAGTTTTATCCTACAGACAAAAAAAACGAAAATTTTCAGAAAAGAAAAACCTACAATTTGGCACACTACAAAATTTTGCGTATCATTAATAGTTTTTGAGTTATTTTGAAGAAAAGGCAATTTTTTGCGAAATTACAAAAATGCTCTTTTCACTTCAAACTCATTTTTTTTCAAAACTAAGCACTTTAAACCGGTCAAACTTCTAGAGCATGTTACAAGTACATAAATAAAGTGAATTGTGAAGTGGTAACGATTATTTTAAATTTGGGTGGTAATAAGGGGGTGACTCACATTTTTTGACGCCGAAAAAAATAGGGACCAACATTATTTTCGTCAGAACTCAGTTAGTTTTGATGCTAGGGACTTTTATCAAAAATAAAAATAAAGGTTCTTTCAAACACTTCAAAAAATGCTCCATGAGTTTCTCCCGAAAAATACATTGTTTTTTGGTAGCTTCACGTTGAAACTTTCAATTTTGGCTTTTGACGAATAAGAGCCAACCATCAACAAGGTAGTACTCCGTTTTTATTGGGTCTACAGACACTATAAACTCGCCATTATTTTTGTTTTTTTATAAGCTACATTTTTACTAAGAATGATTTTTTCGATAAAATACTTACTTTTTCAGTTATTCGGGAAAAACCATCTGAAAACGTAGGTTTATTGATTGAAAAATTGACACTATTAGACTCGCGAATAAGTAGAAAAGTATGGACTTTCAGAACAAACTTTATAGAACAAAAGTTGCTTAGAATTAGTCAACCTATCTATTTCCGTACTTATTTGCAACGAAACATTTTTCACCCCCGAAAAGGGGTGCAACCACCCCGCAATCGAGAGTGGCAAATTTTTTTTTTAACTTTTTTATTTGAGGTTTTAACAATGCAGTCCAGCAGTTTTTATGAAGATTCATTGACTGGCCCTGGATTCCGAGATTTTACAATTTTTACGTCTTACGGCACTCCACTATATAAAAAATTACATTTTATCAATACGTTAAAATGTAAATGTGATTTTTAATTCTCAGAACTGAAACAATATTTTGAATTTGCTTACAGGTAATTGAAAATGATAACCATTTAGCTTAGGGTTATTTGCTGAATACATGGAAAGCATCGTTTAGTTAAAATATCCATATCCTAAAAATTGATTCAGACACGCCTCTAATATTTTAATTTGTTGAGTCAATTAGTGAACAAATACAATTTGTACATATTTACAGAAAAAGATTTGTTTGCATTAATTGAAAACCCAACAGTGTTTCAATTTGATGATACAGTAAAATTGTTATTTATCACATTGCACAACCGGAAGGTAATAAATTTTTCACTTTGTTTTCTCTATCAATTTTTTTTTTTTTTTTTTTTGTTTTCAGTGGGAACATAATCTTAAAAACATTAACAAAATGAAATTTTAAACACCTCAATATATAAGCACAAATATTATAAATATAGATTTACAGTAGATTATAAGATTAAAATACTGTATTTGTTTATACTTCAATTATTGCAATTTTGTCAATAAATCTATGCAGTTGAATTTTACATCATCACATTTTGTTGTCGAAATCGCAGCCTATACCGAATGAAACCTTTTTTTTAACTTCTCACTATTAAAAATTTTCAAAAAAAAACAGAAGTTATTGATTTCTGTCCGATTTTCGAATATCTCGTTCTCATCAGAGCTCAACGGTTTGGGGTCCTAGGAAGCGATTCTGCCTATTTTTGGATGAACGACCGCATGTGTGTGTGTGTGTGTGTGTATGTAAGGTAATGTTTTTGTACGATATCTTTAGACCGAATCAACCGATTGAGATCAGGTTTTCAGCATTGGGAAAGAGTTTATTGAGACTTAAATCTGATTAGAATTTGAAGACGATCGGTTAAGTAGTTTCAAAATTCTTCAAAGAAAAATGACATATTTTCACGTTTTTGTCGCATAACTTCTAATCTACTTGTTTATTCGGTGATCAGAGAATTTAATTAAAACTTAAATTAGCTTAAATATAAAATCCAATAAAAATCAACAATTTTTTTCTTATGGTAGAAATTTTTAATTTTTTTATAACCTTCTTTAATATATTATAAACATAATAGTATCAACTTATTGTAAGGCAATTAACACATAGCGGGAAATATTAGGGTTTGGCCACAGATCAACCGGTTGCTACTTTTTTAAGATTTAAGACCATTAACTTCAAAAGTTATTTGAACTTTAATTCGTTCAGTCAGAAAAAATAATGAACATCCTTCAAAAATGTCCATTTCATAAAAATAGATATGTAAATAGTGTTTGTAATTAAATTAGGGCCGACCTCAAAATTTTATTATTTTCCTCCTTTTTTTCAAGAAGGTTCATTTAAAAAAATGTATTCGCAGTCGAATAAAAAGGCTCCGGTTCAATATATTAGAACGCCCTTAAAAATGTGTTAACTCTGAAACACCATATAAATATGAACAATACCTACGAAAACAAATGGCACTGGCAGATGGAGAATAATTATCTAGATTCTAGATGATTCGGACTTGGCAAAATAACTAACGCACGATATAATTAAAAATTATACGGTGAAGATATCAATGTTTTCATTAAAATCGCTGACGAATGACGTTAAAAACTCTCTCTAGCTCTAAAAATTAAAATATCGACAATATTTTTTAATGTATTAAAATTGTCTTAAAATAACAGTTTTAATGAAACTCGTCAGAACTTTTTTAGTTACAAATTTATAGACTATGTCAAATCGTTTAGTCATAAATCGGGCATTCAAAGAAAAATGCGTTTTAACCGCCAGATTATCTAGAAACGAAGAGAACATAAAAATATCCCTGTTGGTTCGAAGTCTACGTTAATATATAATATGTTCTCAATGGTTGCTTACATTCGTAATGCGAATAAGGTACACTAACAATAAGATAAAAAGTTTCTTTGTATCAATGAAAATGTTTCTATATGTTTTTATCTAATAACTTTTTCATACGTATGGTGATATTGGTTTTTATTCAAATAAAGTGTTCTTCTTTCAAAACAACGTATTTCTTTCTGAGAGCGTTTAACAGCTGCTTTTTTTTAGTAAAACTAAATGAAATCAAAACAATTAATAATCTTATAAAATATTCTTTGCACTAATTGTCTGAACATAGTTTTGAACCAAACAAATTTCGTTCATAATTCATATTCCAGTTTTAATAAGTTTATGTATATAATATGTATGCGTATACTATATATTGTTCCATGTTCAGGAAAACAGAGAAGTGGCATTGTTAAACATGACAATGACATAATAAAAGCGCAACGCGTATTCCTACTGTGTGGTGCATTGTCATTGGTCATATTATTCTACAATGAAAACAAAAGAAACCCGCAATGCAGGACACATCACGTCACTTATTCTTCCGTGACAAAATTGAAAAAATAATTTTCTAATCAGTTGAGTCTGTAATTATTTAGCATTTGCAATTATTATTGATTTACATGTATAATACGCGCCACGGTTCTAAAAGGTTCAGAAGTTAGATGCAAATGGAGGCTTGCGCAAGAACAGTCGGTTGAAAAACTACAAACTCGCGCAATATTACTATTTTTAATTTTTCTTTAATCTAAAGGTCTAATTCCTTGCATAAAGTCATCCAAAAAAAATGTTTTCGTGCTTGTCTATGCAAAACTGTATTAGGCATCTTGATCATTTAACAATCAAAGAAACAACTTAAGAATAGCCTACTGGACTGTACTTTATAGCAGGAAAGCGCCAAGTGACACGACAACTAGCGATAACCAATCATCGACGAGTGCACGTTCTGTGCCGATAACTGGGAGGTGATGGGAGTTTTCCTTTCCCACAAAACAACCAGGGCGGCTCTAAAATATGCATTTGCGACGCTGTTTGAGACTAACTTCAGAACCGTCGCGAGTATTATAATATATTCTCAAATTTTTGATATAAAAATATCACTAGTATATATTTTCAAAAATAATTACCATACGATTTTTATTTACATTAAAAATTTACAAGAATGCTTTCAAAAAGTCTTTAAATCCTGGGCAGTAGACAGATATTGGATTGTAAAACGAGTGTGTGTAGGGTTAAAATGCTGTAAGTTAAACACTGCTTCGCCATCGCTCGACAACGGCAGTTGTTCTCGGTCTCCGCCTACTTGAACTCAGTGGCGTAGTGTACAGTACCAAACCCTGCTAACAATACACTGTATTTGTTAATACAGATATTGTAGCTTTATTATGAGAACTTAAGGGGGTCAGCCCATGTGATGGATTCAAAGAATCGATTTTTCTTTTGTATAAATTGATTCCTTAATATGTATAGAATACGCTGGTAAAGTGATTTTTTTCAAATTCGAAGTCTTTGTAAAGATACAGCCGTTAGAACGTGCCGGTGTTCGGAACGCTGAGTTGAGTAGTGGGGCGCTAGGCCTATTGTGACGTGTCGTTTTGGTGCCTGAGACCCTTCATTACAAATGAGTAGATAAATATCAAACTCATGTATGTCCACCCGAGAAAAAAGTGAACATTTTGTTCTATAAAATGTAGGGAACATAATTGTGTTTCTTTCAGTGCTATTCAAATTCGGTTATGTCCACATTTTTACTATGAGAACACTGTCAAAAAACTGGGTTCCGTTTCAGAAGCCAGTATGTCCACATGGTAATTTATATCAAAATCCCATATGTCCAAATAAGCCAATCAGCATGAAGCATTTAATCATTATGGCGCCCATTACTGTTTAAGTTGCCGTGTGTGTGGTATACTGTGTTATTTAAACTTAGTTTAATTTGTTTAAAAAAAGTAAAAATGAGTTCAAATATACAAAATGTTGAGCCTGATAAGGCTCGAAAAAGGAGCAGAATAAAATCTGAGCGAAAGAAAGCTCTGAAAAAGCAGAAATTGTAAGTAATTTTGCATTTTGCTATCGCTTTTGTTCTCAAGTCAGTACTTAGCCAGGGCCGAACTCTGTTTTGGGTGATTTATTTTGGGTGCCCGCTATTGTTTAATTTTTTATTGCCAGTGACTTCTTTTGTGTGAAGTAGCCTATATGATACTTAAAAACAATGTAAGTTTCTCTCAGTGAAAGAATTTTTAGTATTGTGATACAGTAGCTCTAGAGATTACCTCTTAAAAACTACCAACTTGCAACTTTACCTCTTTATAATGTTAGTATGGATAATAATTAGAGGGAAGTCTGTGCAGTGGAACGTTTATAGGCTATACTATCTTTATACACATATAAAAATTCAAAAAGGCCATATTTATAATTTTAATATTTTTTGAAAAAAAAAAATATAAGTGCCTGCATAGCTTGCTCAAGTTCCAAGCATTTATGTTGCAAAATTTATTTAAGTTTATTCATTATTTAATTATTTTTAGGTATTCAGCACTGGGTTTGCCAAAAAAAACACCTTGCAGACATAACTCCAACGGCCTAAAATGTATGTTAGTCACAAATAGAGACCTCTTTTACTTTCATAAAAATCTTTATGGGTATACCTCAAAAACTGAACAAGACAATTACTTAATAAAGCACATGATTGTCAGAAAAGTGAAACGCAATCGGCCTAGAAAAGGGATTAAGAATCCAAGATCTTTTTCTGTAAAATTTTATATACCCAATTTTTCTACAAGGGCTCTAATACCAGTATGTAAGAAGACTTTCTTGGGGGCTACTCGTCTTAAGTCATCCAGAATCGAAGGAGTAGCTAAGAGGCATTTTAATACTGGTGGGCTGGCCACAGAAAATAGGGGCGGCGACAGAAAAAAATTAGCTTTTGCCTCAAAAGCAGAAGCCGTGGAAAAATTTATAAAAAGTTTTACGCCGTTAGAATCCCACTATTGTCGAGACCAGATAAAAGTCCGCCAATATCTCGAACCTGGATTAAATATTAAAAAAATGTATGAAATGTACAACGACCAGGCCATGCCGGGATTCAGTGTCACACAGAGTTTTTTCAGAAAGATATTTAACACACGATTTAACATAGGATTCGGTAGCCCGAGGCAAGACGTATGTTCTCTGTGTCTCGAACTCACAGAAAAAATTAAAATTGAGAAGTCACAAACAAATAAACAAGAATATATGACACAGCACAGAATACATAAACTGCGTGCAAAACAATTTTATAAAATGTTGCAAGACAAGGACCCTGATCTTAAAATATTCTCATTTGATTGCGAAAAAAATCTTCCGCTACCCAAGATACCAGACCAAGCAACTTATTATTCCAGACAACTTTATTTATACAATTTTACAGTCGTTATTGGCTCTTCACACTCAACTTTAATACCCGAGAACATCCATGCATATATTTGGACTGAAGACGAAGCAGCTAAAGGCTCGAACGAGATCTGCTCAGCCCTGTATGACTGTATGAACACAACAGATTTAAGTGGTGTTAAAAAAATAAGGCTCGTTTCAGACGGTTGTGGCGGACAAAATAAAAACTCCATCATTGTATGCATGGTTATGAAATGGCTTCTTGAGACAACCACCAATATCAAACACATTGAAATTATCTTTCCAGTGACAGGACATTCTTTCCTGCCCGCCGACAGGGTGTTTGCGTTAACAGAGAGAGTTATTAAGAAAAGAGAGAACATTATCATGCCCAGTGAATATGAAAACATTATTAAAGTACACGCAACTATTCACAAATTGACGACTGAAGTACCTGTGTATGACTGGAAAGAAAAATCTAAAGAATTCCTCAAAGCGACGCAAAGTTGGCATTTCCAAATCAGTAAATGCAAGAGAATTATATTTCAAAAAGTCAACAGACATACAGTTCACGTTCGCGGTGAAGTTTCTTATAGAAATGACCTCTGTAACAAAAGATCTTTGTTAAAACGCGGAAAGAGACTGAATGAGTTATCATTGAATTTAGTACCAACTGGAGTTCCTGTAAAAGCAGCTAAACTAAATGATGTGAAGGATCTCTTGCAGAAACATTTTGGAAATGAATGGCAGAAATATGAAAATTTATCTTATTATAAAAATGTGCTTTCAAGGGACAACGAAGCAATGTTTAGTGATTCAGAAAGTGTAGTAGATCCCGGAGACATTGAAAATGAAGAAATTACTGACTTCGTGTAAACAAAATATTAAATTGCGTTCATTATATTTTATAGTTTTTTGCAACGCCTACTTTGAAGGTTCAATTTTTGAACGGTATGTGTCATGGCGAAAATGCCTGTTATTTTCAGCGTTAACTATTTGTTTTATTTAACCCCACTAGTGCGCAAAGTACTCCATAATTTCACTGTCTCAACTTTTGTACCGCACGCGTGTGGAAAGTACTTTATTATTTTACAGTTTCAACTTTAATATGCCGTATTTTTAATATTATGCTGCTCTCAAATTGAACTTTCAAAGCAGTTGCAAAAAATATTGTATGAAACGTGACGATCTGACAGTCGCCAATTTAAAATACTCTCCTAGGTAATGTTGCATTTATACCAGAAATCGTATTATTGCCGCACGAGCCGCAGGCGAGTGCGGCAAATGCATACTCGTTCTGGTATAAATGCAACATAAACTTGGCTCGTACCACATCACGACTGTCAAATAATTTGTCACTTTCCACACTTGTAAACTACTATAGTTTTAGTACCTAATGTTGTTGTGATTAAACAAAGAGATAAATAATTTTTGAATGAATAAAAACTTACATATAACTTATTATTGTTTTTATTTAATATATAATATATGGTGAACGTTCAAAAATAAAAATAAAAGGAGCCCTCCTCAAGTATTGTTTCCCTGAGTTCGACTCTGTGTGTCAGTCATTGACAGTTATGATCAAAATCAGATAAGTCCGGCTATGTATTTTTTTCAAAATCCGGTAAGTCCACTGATGTTGTTCAAAACCAAGTATGTCCACACAAATTTCAGCGATTTTAACGGATTTTCTATCAACACGTTATATTCAAATGTTGCCAGGGATAAAAAATCAGTTATTAAGGTAAAATAAATCTTAAGACTTAGATAATATGATCGATGATACGAAAAAATAAAAATGCTTCAATATCTCCGTTTCACTTATCAAGGACATAATGGCGTTTGATATTTATCAACTCAAATGTACATTCATATATACATGTATAAAAAGAGATTTCAATGGGGACTTGTTATTTTAAACCAGACATCGCAGATTGATGGTAAGTAAAGATTTTCATAGTACTTGAAACTTGAAACGCGTTTTTCTCAAAACTGTGTTTTTCGAGCTTGTCTCCAAAATATCTCAAGAACGTCTTGACCGATTCACTTGAATTTTATAGGGTAGACTCAGCACATATAGAGTCACCGTGTGAACTAGAATCATTAATAAATTCCAAGAATTTCCATTTTTTTCGTAACGAGAAAAATCAAAAAATATGAAAAAATTTTTGTCAAAAATTCAATTTTCAAAATTTTCAAATGATTCTAGTTCATACGATGCATATAGGCTTACAGATTAAAATGCCGTTGGTCTTTTAATTTCAGATAACCCAATCAGCCGAAATCATGGAGGCGAGTGTCTTCAGACTGGTACAACTCACGGTCCAGAAAAGATTTTTAGCTGAAAATGTATGTGTCCTCTCGAAATACTAATAAACAAATAGTAAATAATTCAAAGTTCTATCTTTTTTTTTGTCGTCAAAAAAAAATCCTAAAAAATGCCTAAAAAACTGGCCGTCACACGGGGTGACCCCCTAAAGTTTATTATAGAACAAAATGAAAAAATTGGTCACCTAATTATCTTTTAAAAATGTTTTTTCCTAATTTCAATATAATTATCAATTCGACATCCACTCCAAATTAACGGACCGATTTTATAGAGATTTTAGCGGCACATTTTAATCCTTACTAAAAGATTATATTTCCATTTTGAAATGATTCTGACCATTTTTTCGATATTTTTGCACCCAAAAACATAAATTGATGTTTGCTCGAAACCCTACCTAATCCACACACATGATCTTTTCACAATAAATATTTTCTCAGCAATATAATACAGAATCGTTCCATCAACCGGCTACGACTCTATTTCAGCAGACCGTTTCCACAGAACGTATTAATTTTATTGGACAATAACAAAGGAAACGTTTCACGGTGTTCTCTCGTTTTAAAGGCTTATAAAAGATTCCCTGCAGATGGTGCGAATTAATCCATAAAACTTTAATAGTTCCCGGTGCCGGATCTGATTTTCTGAAGTCCTGATTTTAAAATGCAAAAAAAAAGCTCTCGCTACAGAATTGTTATTGCAATCATTGTCACAATTAACAGCCTCAGTTTTGATACGCGTAACAGATGCTCTTGCACTATCCTCGCATGGTACCGCAGAGTAGACAAGTTTGACAAGATCGACTAAAAAAAACTGAGCAGCAAAACACTACTTTTTAGAAATTAAGTGAACAATAACAATTTTATAGGGAGTACCTGCAAAATAGTAATTTATGTATCTATAATGTAATGCATTATTTACGAGTTGCGACATTATTTTAGACGAGGTCAGCTAGTTTTAGCAACCACACGAGTCATAGTACACATAGTACATTTTTGCACGTATCTTCATATAAAATAGCTGATGTTCATATCAAAATAAGTATATTCACAGCTGTATGTGTAGACATTTGTAATGTATTTGGGTTCTGTACGAAAAGAACGGCCACTTTGCTGTCTCTATTCGATAGTTTTAAATGGTAATAGAGAGCACGTTTTTGTTAAAAGTATTTTAAAAGTAGATTCAGCTTAGAAATCGTACCAGAAACCGAGCATAAATGACAGAGTTTGCTTTAGGGATGTCAGGAGTGCCAAAAAGTATCGATATATATCGTATCGATAATTTTTTCAAGTATCGATATCGGTACCGATATTTTTTTTACAAAATATCGATATATTGGTACAATTTGAAAGAGAATATTGGCACTCGAAGAAATTTAGTACACATATTGGCTGGCTTAATATAACGGTAGTTAACGGACATTATTTTTAATAAATCAAATAATAAATAATTATCTGAAATCAAAATTTAGGAGCAGATAATTTTAGGGATTCATCGAGCAATTACTTAATAAAGCCAGAGATGGCGAAATTATGGCATGCGTGCCACAGGTGACATTCGACAGATAATTGTTGGTAAATTGAAATAATTAAAAATATTCTAGATGTAGAAATGAAATGAAATATTACATGAATAGCTATTTGACTGTTTATTATTCCGAAAATATCGAAAAATCCGGTAAAAAAGAAACGTATTTTACATGTGCTTTATTCAATGTTATTGTTTTTGGAATGCACTTAAAAGTATGTTCCAAAAACATATGCTCTACTGAAAAAAAAAACATGTTTTACATGTAAAACATGTTTTTTTTCAGTAGAGTTTTTAATATTGTCGGAATAATATAAATCATAGTCAGTCGCGGTAGTACCATATAAGTTTACTACTGGAAAAAAATATCGGTTTTCGATACTCGGAATTTTATATCGATATATCGAAATATTAAATATCAGCCAAAATATCCATATATCAAATAAAAAATATCGATACGTCGATATTTTTTTAACATCCCTAGTTTGCTCACAGTGGTGTGATTTGACCATCCGAATGCGTATCTTATTGTCTAGTGTCATCACCACTATCTTGCATCTTTAATAATGCAACAATTATCTATACACACTTTCT
The DNA here is from genome assembly GCA_034508555.1 of Venustoraphidia nigricollis. Classification (NCBI taxonomy): domain Eukaryota; kingdom Metazoa; phylum Arthropoda; class Insecta; order Raphidioptera; family Raphidiidae; genus Venustoraphidia; species Venustoraphidia nigricollis. The sequence continues at coordinate 407,841 of JAVRKA010000071.1, forward strand.
TTTAAAGTAATCAATTTTTTATAATCTCTTACTGGTAAGTAGATAACTCGAGCCTAATTACCAACTGAGATTCAAATTTTCATGAACGAAACACTGCATAATATACTCATTTTATTACTTTCTTCATTACTTTAGCGAGCATTAAAAATATAATCATTATAAAAGTTAAAATGTTTATCTGTTGGAAAACGTAAATAGGGTCACGTTATATAAGATAACATTGTATTAAAAAATATGTACAATAGGATGCTAACGTAATATATCTAACGAGGTACCTAGGCTGCATACGAAAGCGATTATCAATTTATTATGAACTAAATTGTTCTGTGCTGTCGTCGACAAACTATTCCAGTGTACTGTGTAGTACAGTGTTTAAATCGACGACTGTCCAGCTGACAGCCAGGTGAGACGGTTAGTGTGCTGACCTTTGGACCAAACTGTCATTGGTTCGAAATTATTAACATAGATGTAGTTAATTAGAAACAATAAAAATCGTCGATGAAAACAACTTTTTGACTTTGAAACTTAAAATTCATTACTGGCAAAAATTAAACTATCCACTAGAACACCTGAATGTTTAGAATCATTTTGGATACTTGTTTGCGAAATTTCACATTACATACACATACAAATATTTTGGACAAAAATAGTCCTCTTCTTGGATTTGTCATAGTTAAGTAAAAGTGAAAGAATGTATTCAAATGGGCCGCGAAATAGCGGCAACAGCTTCTTTCATACTCTATTCTCAATGTAATCCGTCACGTTTGTCAGAGTTAGTGTGTAAATGAACCTCAAACATAAAAAATAATACTGTTTCAAATAAAACCTGAAAACAATTTATAATAAAAACGCACACTAGAAAGGAAGTTAAATTTTAACGGTACATGGTTACAGATTAATGCCCTTGGAGATGTTCAAATCACCGCAGTTTCCTGACAAGTCGTTAAGTTCTTTTTGTCACAAAAAATACTGTCACGCAAAATAATTATAAAGTGTTTTAAAATAGGCATGTTTTAAATTATTGTAATCATGTTATTTTCAGCAGGATATGAAAATTAAAATATCGTAAATAAAATTTTATTCACATCATAGTCGCTAGAACAATAAAACTATTGTGTTTAGATCATTAGATATTTCGATATTACTAAGAGACAAAAAAATACATAAATCATTTATGATATTAATTTAGGTCAAAATTCACATTTCGAAAGTTTTCAATATTTTTTCCGTTTTGAAATGTCCTGATTCCAAAAAACATATTTCTGGAAAAAGTCTGTCCGTCTGTTTGTCTGTGAACATGATATAGTCCAAACGAATAAGCGGGGTCAAAACCAAGTTTTTGGGAGGATGTTTATTATACAAATATGAAGAACCACATTATTTTTGGGGAAAATTAGTGCATCCGTAGAACAGGTCTATTATGCTTATAGCATTGTTTTTTATATGTATTATACTCGTATACATTTCATAACGGAATATTATTCTATATAAAATATTTATATATATAAAATATTTTTTCTAAGCTCATACTTTCAGAAATATTTTAAAAATAAATAAGCAGCTGTTTTGTTTTGAAGATTTGTCAAAAAAAACTATTAACTGAGAAGCATGGTTTGGTTAGTTTTTATATGTGAAAACCATGAAAACAATGGCAAATATCATCATATTTATTACTAGTCGCTATCCGCGTCAACGCACGTCTTAACAGAAATTTTATTTTATTATTTTATATCAGATGGCAATACTTCTGAAGTCTTGTCGCTCAATTGGCTAGATTTTTTAATACTTTTGATGGCTCGTTGTTGATGCCACACTAGGTATAAATATTAATACAAACATTATTGTTAATACTCTGACTCTACATATAGGTACAAACATAAAATCGTTTTCTAATTACTAAATCTATTTTTAACTGACTTCTCTAAAATATTATCACAAACAAATACATCAATTTGTACTCTGTAGTAATTAATAATTTAAATCTACCCTTTTCAGAAACAATACCTCAAGTTTAACAGCTAAATAGCTTTCTTCGAAGGCATGAAGTTTTTAACCACTGGGATAACACCTTTGTAAACCAAAATACGGAGAAAGTTATTTTTTGCTACTTTTAAAACTAGGTATAGAACATTGCGTTATTAAAGCAAAAAGTTAGTGTTTGCGACTTGGTGGCAAACAACTCATCGCAAACACCAAGTTTCTGCCCGAGTAACACACAGTATATTTCGTAATAAGTGAATTGAAAGAATAGCATTATAAAATTGCAAAGCACGGTGAATGAATATTTTAGGTTAGACAGACGTAGGATAATTAAAAAATCGGATTTTCGCAAAAAACCTTAGGATGTTTGCAAAAAACCGGATTCCAATTACCCGATTTTTTGCAATCTTCCTTGGATTTTCTCAAAGATTCGATTATTTCAATTATTCTATTTTACAATCATCGCGTTACTTTCATTTACTTTCGACTCGAAAAGAATTTCCGAAGACACGAAAACAACACGTTTTCCTACACATGCGTGACTTTTATTATACATCATTGGCATGAAAATGTCAACTTTAATCCCCAAAAACAAGTATGTAGTGATGCATTTTCTGTGCGCGTATTAAAAATAATAGTTTATGTATCTTTTTTTTTTTATTTAACCAAAAAAAAATTATGCTTCAACTCACTAACAACAAGGTAAGTAACAAGATAAGTAACAAGGTAAGTACATAACTATATTTTATTTGTTATATTAATTAGATTTAAGAATTGTTCGTAAATGCAAATATATGACAAAAAAGTGGTTAATGTTAAAACGAGGATAGTGAGTTTCAACAGTCACTCGAGTAAGAGATATAATATCATTACAAACAACATGTACCTATACTACTTTTTTTGCACGCACTTCATATAAAACATGTTTTTCACATAATTTTCAAAATTTTAGACATTTCAATTTTGAACAAGATGCGTTCAATTCTAATGTGGTTATGATTTACTATCTAAATGGTAGTACGACTATGTTTATTTTATTTTACACAACTTTACAGCACTAGTATTATATGTGCCACCTCACGACCGTTTAATAGTCATGAAAACCAACCATTTTATACGGGGATGACTCAAAGAGTTTTTTCACTCATTAATAAAAAAACGTGCATTTACTAATAATTGACAAATACTGAGTTTCAGGAAATATACTACATAATGTCAAAGTAAATAAAATATTAGAATTACGTGTAATACAAAAAACGTTTTTCAAAGACTCAGCTTAAGGAATAACATCAACCTTAATTTGTGAGCTCGTAAAATATTACCGGAATCTGTAAAAATTAAACACGTGTCTGAATATTCGAACCATTTGTTACAGAATACAATGTGACCGCATATGGAGGAGAAGTTACGACATAATAATAAAAGATTGTATTTTAACGGCAAGAATCATTTCGGACCCTAATATATCATCCTCCAAATTCCAAACATGTGTTGGTTATGACTTCGGTTGTTCGAGGAAGCTTACAATATACAAGTCGTTAAAATGCTATTAAGAAGCTGTTACAAATAGATACGTGTATACAGAGTGAACCAATCCTTCAAAATGTAGCAGCAAAGTACAATCGCAGCTGTCAAATTTATACAAATAGCATACCTTGTGACCGAAATAAATTATAAAAATTTAGCAAAAATTACAATAAGAATAAACAAGTAGGGGTTTATATTTTTTTGGCTTAGCTTTATCTTTCAATTGCAAAAAACTAATAAAAAAATTCGCACTAATTTGATTTGCACGTTTCGCGCGCGCTTTCTGCTGTCACCTTCTCACTCATACATTGAATGCGATATCCCCTCAGCTAATGAGATTTTGCAAACTTACTGATGTGATGCAAATGTAAATAATTTTAGGTTTCTAGGAGTTTTAAGGGACAAGAACTTCTAGAGCGAAGGTCAAACATTTAGAAGAGTCCGAGGATTTGACCAACAAGCACGCTATTGTGTCCGAAGAATTCTTGTATTGCCAAAAGACGCTTTAGGGCTTCAGAGCCAGTTCAGAACTTACCAATCCCTTAGAATATTATGTTATAAATATATCTCGTAATATACGTGTGCAAGATACAATAGCATAGTGTATATATATTATATAAGAGAAGCAAAAATAACTAAAAAATAAATATTTAATACTTTTACTAATTACATATAGTTCACGAGTCATTACAAAGTCATGCTTTCGCTAGTATTAATCTTTACTATTGTATAAAGATTTAAAACTTGTTTGTTTGTGTGTAGGGCGGGTAATATCTGAAACTACTGAACCGATTCTAAAAATCCTTCTACTACCAGAAAGCTCCACTATCCTTGAGTACTAATATAGACTGTATCTTATTTTGATTTAAAATAAAAATCTCAAATAAACTGGCTTCTGAGTGCATGGTGGAAGTACGGGTATATAAAAAAACTTTGTTCAAAACTGACTACTGCCCCGCGAGGTAAGATTGTATTACGATGGAACTGAAGGCTCCACTACTATTGTAGCTGCCGTGTGTCATCTTAATCGCGGGTAGCGGCTAGTAAGAATATAAAAAAGATAGTTGTTGTGGAAAAAAATGTTGAGTTTTATGACAATTACGAACGATTGTTCACTATGTCGGAAATTTATCATTGAAACAGACTGCACATTTTTTAAAATGACCTCTGGGCTAAGAATGAACTGAAGTCGTCCTTAAGAAAATGTACACACGCTTTTACAAAAAAAAGTTTCAAAATATAAGTAATATCTGATTTTAACTAAATAAAATTACCCACCATGTTAGCATAGGGGTAGAGTTTTTACATTTGTACAGAATATTTATAAATACTCACTTTGTAATTTCTACATTATTCTATGCACCATTTCATACATCGCCAAGTGCGTTAGTGCAGACAGATAATAAAAATGATTTTTCCATGTTATGTCGAAAGCAGGCAAGCATCGTTTACAGATGGAAAATAATCTCTTTCTGACATTTGTAAATTAAAAACTTGATATAGAAAATCTCAAGTGGAAAAATCTTTACGTGTGCCTTCTTATCCAAGAAAAGTATTCAGCTCCATGAAAAATTACACATCATAACTTTTAAGAAGCCCTTAAGCTAAATGAATTTACTATTGTGTATTAATTCCATTTCTCATCTAGCTCAACTATTTTCGTTTGATAACATTTTCTAGAAAGAAATCAACAGAATATAATTATTTTTTGCACCACACCTTATAAATTAGCTGCCTTACATGCAAGTATATACAGGCATGGAAAATGACTCATTACGCGCTAGCGTGTAAAGTTGTTTTTTAAACCTAATATTAGAAGTAACGTTTGCTCACATGTAAACTGTCAACAATTTTGAAAATGAAGTGAAAAGTAGGTATTTTACAGGACGTACGTAAAAATATATTAAGGAACTAATAATATTATTAATATTAACTAACTAATAATAATATTATTTTTGAATTCAATATATTTCGCATGTCAGTATAGTTTGAAAACTGGTTTGTCGAAATAATGATTAAAACAAGGTACTTTCATAACAATTTGATATTTAATATTAATTTAGTTTTACACAACTGAACGAAAAGAGTACAGCGAACAATAATTTGTTTTTTGTCAGAAGATTCTAACTAGTAACTGTCGGCAACTTATAGTTGCCAATTAACGCGAATATAGAGCACGTTGTTCAGCCATGCATAATAATCTATACCATTAAGATTTGAACTAGTCGAACGTAAAAAAATAATTTTAAATTCAAATAAGAACACAATTTTGTGAGCATAATCTTTCGGAAAAATGTTTTCTTTTTTGCACACGGTGTAGCGCAAAATGGTGAGCCAATAGCAGTAAATCTGCTCCGTTCGCTTGTTTGGTGGAATTTATATCGAGACTAGCAGAAAAATAAAATTGATAGACCGGTTTGACACATACGTTGTATGTAGCTCTGAACTCAATAAATGTAAAGCTTCTGAAAGAAACTAACATGCTTCAGTGAATTCCTTTACGTTTGATGAATAGCGGTTGTACTACAGTCAACTTCTAGCTGGCGGAATGGATTTTATTGTGAAAACTGGAAAACGGGCTTTGTCAACTCAATTTGTACTCAACTTATACTACAATCACTTTGTTACTTATACCATCAAACCAGCTTCCAAACTCGATATGTGTTCTTTGTAAAAAATAACTCAATAAAAATTCCGATCTGGAAACTATTCGGAACGTTAAAAATCAAAGTTAATTGAAAATTCATATGAATATTTTATAAAAGAAAACTCTTCCGGAAAAATATAATTTCAAAACTATTTTAGTCCTTCAGTTTCACAAAACCCAATACACAAGTTAAATATTAGGTGATGAAAAGAATATATTTTGGTCGTATGTTTGAATATTTGTGTGTCTTTCTGTGGACTCATAGCTCTTCAGGACATGAACCGATTTTGAAAATAGGATACAAAAACTAATGATAAAATAGAACTGAATTTAAAAATTTAAATTAACGTCGGCATAGTAGTTCTTCAAAAAGAAAAAAATAGTGTCTTGTATTCGTGAGTTATGGAACAAGGAACTACCTGGCTTCAAGTCAAAAATGTGGCAAAAGATAGGAACTAGATTCTAAATTTTCGTAGAGACCCTATGCTCCACTTAGGATTTAAAGGAACTTATTACTATTATTCGTGAGTGTTAGCAATAAAAAGAAAAACTTAATAACCACATGATTCCTGAAATTTTGGAATGATCAAAGCAACACTGGTAGGATTAGTGTTCATATGGCTTTGGAACTTTTGTACGCTCTGTTATACCATATAAACTTAGATAATGATTAATTAGAATAGAATTAACGTGTAGTACCTAATTACATATTGTAATTGCAGAACAGTTATATCTCTGTTCCATATAAACTTTTGAAACCAAACTTCACTTTGTAAATCCCGTAATCACTTCCAAAATGTATAAACTATCTTTGGATCATCAAAAAAACAACAAATAATGAAAGTTTAGTTTGTTGTTACGATATGGTTCATAAAATACTGGACACGAAATATTTGACAAAATATATTGTTCGCATAAGCGTCGATTTGGCAGCAAATTTACTTGCATTAATGTCAATTTTGACGGAAACTCAAACCTAACGATATAAATTATGTAACCTGCACTTTAAAGCTAGATACCTAAAGAGTATTAAGTTTATTCAAAAGATTCCACCGTTTGCTCACAATGCTAATACAGACTAACTTTCTGGAACAGTGATATATGTCGTCAAGATATCATATAAAATGTAGAGCAGCAAGACCTCGAAATAAAGTCACGGGTTCCTTTGAAATAATATATTATTATATACTTTTACTCGCATAATTGCACGCATTATGTCGGTTTTAACGGGAAAGTTCCTCAATCCGAGCGCATCCGAATAAAACGTGTCTTAAAATTTAAGTTACATGCTTTTCATAAAATTGATTCAGCTGTTCTCAAATAATGCTTATGGAAACAGACAAAACTACTAACACTACAGTCTACACCGTTCAATTTTTCGAAATGAATACTGCTTTATTAAAGAGAGTAAACCTTCAGACTTATTAATTATAGATGTAATTTATTCAACAAAGGCAGTCATTGAATAAGTCATACAAAAGAAATTGCACATTAAATAATTAAAATATTACATAAGAAGTATGAAAATATAGGTAAATGTTCATACATTATAGACATGTAACAGTTAAGATTAATCATAATATACAGTATATTATTTATGAAAAATCATTTCCCTCGAATTCTTGGCTTGGCAATAGCCCGTCCACTTAGTTAAATTTTGCATTACATTTTCAAATGTTGTGGTTTTATTTAGTAAAAATAGATAGATTGATGTTTTCCATAACTGCGTAACTGGATCGTTGGAGTAACAACGGTCCTCAACATTTCCCCAAAAAATAATCAAAATCGCGGCTATACTCTGACCAATGAACATGTCCAAAACGACCGATTAGGCGTTTATTGAAATTAATGATTCAAGGCTGCCGTTGGAATAAAATTGTTTTCCATTAATTATTGGAAGGTGTACTGTTCTTAATAAACCCAAAATAGTGAACATTGTAGTTTTTATAGTAATTTAAAAGTAGATTATACGCCTTTAGTTATGATACAAAAAATTAGAAAATCTCAACATCCTGTGAGAAACGAAATTACAGACAAAATACTATACTAAATGCATATACTATACTATTACTATTTTTACCCGACTGTGAAAAAAGAGGCGTTATGCTTTAAATAATGTACGAGTATGTATGTAAAACATAAGTATGTCCTACAGTATCTTCTAAACTTATGAACCGATTTTGACAAATATTGTGTCTATCGCTTCATCTTGCGACGAGTGTGTTGAATATATACTCGTATGGTATCCAATACGGCAGATAATAATTAATAAAAATCATTGACTACGAAAAAAAATAGAAATGATTATCGTGTAGGCCATAAGGTCTCAAATAAAGAAAATGGCTAGTGAATTCCAAAAATAAAAAGTTCTAAATATAAATAAAAGTCTAAAAAACTAGCATGTTATAGTTTTAGTTACAATTAACATTTCATATTGGACGCTTGTTTTCTACTTTATCGTAGCCGGGTTTGAGTTTTTAAATTTCTATTTTTATTCAAAGACGTTGATGTTAAACTTAATCGATAATGTTTTATAACAGTATCAGTCTGATCCAACACAATATAATGCATATCAGGCCAACGAAGTTGCATTACTGTACTTTCCATAATATACAGTCGAGCATTATTTGTAGACGATGGGATTTTAAACACTGTACATTATACGTCGTATCGCTTACGTGTTATATAACTACAGTGGTACACATACAACTGAACTACAAAAGTATATGGGCCGAGAGCTAACCTTTATAGAATTTCTTCGCCGCGCACCAACGCGCACTGATCCTATGCACTGTTTTCCAGTAGATTCTTGAAAGGCGCAAGGTGAAAGATTAATTTTTCCATTATTCTAAACAACCTGTCAGTGTCAGAATAATAGAAACGCATTTTTTTAAATAATTATAGCGTGTCCAGCGACTGAGGCTATATGCACGTGAATAAAATTTCTATTTTATCGAATAAATTCTTGAATAGCTACTAAATAAAATTACAGGCAAAAATCTCGTCACAATTTTATCTATTAGCATTGATGGTGGCACAAATCTATTAAAAATTATGATGCATATCCAGTTATATAAGCACTACTGCAGTAAATAAACACACACATGGAAATGTCTATGTATATTTACTGTTATGTAACTTGTATTATTATTCAAAGAGGAGCATTTGGGTTCAGAGTGCAAAGTAAAAGCTGCTAACCGAAGTGCAGTTGATATCGCAAGAAGAACATTTACCACATCAGACATGATCTCTAGATTTCAGTGCTTTCATCTCCCAAAAATTATACAAAGTAATTCTTCGTCTCGTTATTATTTTTTTTCGTCAAAACACATCCAATGCTTTCAACACAAGAAAATATTCAAAGATTTCTTTTGTAATTAAAAAACGCTATTCAAAGAAGCTAAAAGTACAGAATATTATATCCAAAATATCCGTGAATATAATGGAATAAGGATGAAAAATAAATCATATTTGTGGTGATATGTCTGGAACAGCCTTTGAACAGTTTGGCAAATTGGTAGACAAAAATACGTTGGAACTGGGTTTTGTCTTTATTATTCATATGAAATTTTAATGGGTGAAATCAAACTGTACATTTTTTTTGCATTCGTCGTCATTTTTACTTTGTTTTTTAGGATTTTTTTACCAAAATGATAAAGAACGGAATGTTGATCGTGAGACTCGGTTTCCCGTTCGATCCTGAACTTAGGAACTTGTTTGGCGTACGAACTATATGCAATTATAAAATAATTATGTCCTTCAAGGTTTCGAATGTATAATGGCAAATATAATATAATGTTTAATAATAATTAATATATAATAACATGATATTCTCCATTGTATCACAGTGCATTTTCAGTTTCTAAAACTGGAAAAGCGCTGAATATTTTATAAATGTATAGGGTTATCTAAAAAGGGCTGTAGGATGTTTTTAAAAAAAATATATATTTTTTCATTTTTTTTTTTTTTAATTTTATTATAAAATGATAGTTTGATGCATCACAATTAAACATGAAAAACAATATCGTTTAAATGTCCACCACCACTTTTATGACAAGCAGTGACTCGTAAGTCGTAATTTTCAACAAGCATTAGCTCTTCAATTCCACGTATTTCATTTCGATTGTCGGTCTTAAGGTCTTGGATTGTTTGTGGATTATTTCTATACACTCAACTATTTAATTAACCCTAACGGAAGAATGGAGTTAAATCGCACGATCTCGCTGGCCAATTGATGTCTCCATTTCTTGAAATTTAACGTCCATTCAACTTTGTTCGTAACAATGCAATGTTTACACGAGTTTTATGGCATGTAGCGACGTCTTGTTTAAAATAAAGATCAGAGGTATCGATTTCTTCAAGTTCAAGCCAAAAAAATTAATTTATCATTCGATTATAACGTTCCCATTCACAGTAACTGGTTCACTATCCTCATTTTCAAAGAAGTACGGATCGATGATTCCTAAGCCCCAAAGAGCACACCAAACAGTAACTTTTTCACTAGGTGAACTATTCGAGGATTTTCTTCACCCCAGATGTGACAATTATGTTTATTCACTTGTCCATTCAACCGAAAATGATGCTTTTCTTTGTTCAGAACGTAAACTTTTTTCAACAGTATGTCCACGGGTAATAAATTCCTTTCTTAGGAAGGTGCCTCTAGAAACAATTCTTATATAATCGGAAATGCACCAATTTTATATTTTGACAATTGACTGCTTTTTTGTCAATTCTTTTAAAATAATTCACGTCATCAAAACCGTATTTCAATACACTTAAGCTGAAATGAATTGCCAAAGGTCGGCGTTCTGTTTATTTTATTGCCTACTAGTCTGAAGTTCTATTGTAAACAATCGAACGAGAGCGTAATAAATAACAACTAGCGGTACCTGTGCGAATAATTCGCACTAAAATTCGTTTCTAATTTCTCGCACTCTTTATAACTTTCTTCTTTTTGTTGTATTACATTACAAAGCTCAGTGACAGTTCAAGAAAATAGGTATTTTTCTAAAACTGTCACATAGAGGCGCAAGTATCTAAAACGTTGAGCTGAAGCGCCGCCATACGAAAAGTATTTATACGTGAATTTTGATTAAAAATTAAACAAAAAAAATTTACCGACCGTCAATCATGTTGACATTGTTTCAAAGTTAGAACCGTCAGATGGCAGCATTGCTGTATATACTGAATAAATGTACAATTGTTATAATTAATTATTTTGCAAAAACAAAAGCAATAATAGATTCTTTTGTTGTTGATGTCGGTAGAGCAAGCAGTTATCTATAAAATGATATAAAATTTATGTGGAGCAATTGTGTGTTTTTTTCGAAAAAGGGAGGCAAACATCTTAACCTTAGCGTATTAATATATATGATGATGTAAGGTTGAGACACATGCGAAGCGACACAGTCAATTGTTTGTAGTTCTTTACCAGATGTCTTTTTTTGGATACTCCAATTCTATATAATAATGGTCCATATTATATTATTGAGTATAAAGAACTAACAAATCTATACAACTGTAAAACTGGTCTTAGTTTTGCATGAGGGCGTTTTAGAGTTTGAAAAATATAAAAGAAAAGATTATATCAATAATTTTTCTTCAATACAACCATATAGTTTTAACTGTTATGCAACAATAATATATTCAGCAGATATAAACCGATATGAGAAATTTCTAATTTTCAACTTCATCTTCTTCTTATATATAAAAATGAATCGCCGTGCGAATGAACTGCTAAAACTCAAAACCGGTCCGACCGATCCAAATGATTTTTTCTGCTTTTTTCGAAAAAGTTCAGGGATGGTTTATGCGTAAAAAAAATTTGGAAAACCCCGAAGGAAGGGCTTAAAAATCGCAACTAATCGAAACTCACTGTTTTACTTCAAAATTAGTGTCAAAAAAATTCCGGTTTTTAAATTATAAAACCCCTATGGTTTGTTGTAGGCATATAGATACATAGAATCTAAAGTCAAATTTCTCGGCTGTTTGTACTTTGTGGTGGAACTTATAATATTATCACAGGTATACAATAATTTAATATTCAAATTGTAGGATTGCAAAAATTCGGTTATAAAAAAGTACTAATTCTTATCTTTTTTTAAGCAAAAACTAACCTACAACACACAGCTCGCCAACAAACACCAACAAGTCATAATTAATTTTAAAAAAGTAACCAAAATTAACTCACAGCCTATTCGACGGCCTGAATTTGCTAGCGAAAATGAAGCAACTTTTATCCTTATCGCTAGAAACTTTGTGTTGAAAATAAATTGGATATTATTAAACAAATAGACATTTACAATTGCAACAATCAAATGTGTGTTATAACAGTTACAACAAAAATCCAATTGTTGTCAACAATTAAAATTTTGTTATAAGAATAATCACCTGATGTTGATCTATATATTGCACTGATATTTAATTAACCATTTTTCCTGTACATAGGTACACATGAGATGTTTTTTTAATTTCTACAAGCTGCAGAACGTTTGCTATTTAATTGTTAAACATCCATTGTTACAATGCTAAATCAGAAAAAAAAATTTTATTTATTTTTATCCACCAACACCGTCTGGACTCAAACCAGAATCTTTCCACTTTCGCGGCGGAATAAGTTATCAGTTACTCTACGGTGCGATATCTAAACAATCAATTTCTCATAATAAAGCAATTGTAACATAAAATCCACTACATACGAGAGCTGATTATTTTAGCTAGGTACTGCTAGACATGAATCGTCTCCATAGCGAGAGTTATGAATGTATAGGTAAATTTCCATTTTTTCTTTATTAATCCAACCTAGGTACATCATAATATGTAATTCAAAGGTAGATAAAGAGGCTGGGCCATGCCCATACCTATGTATATCATATGGAAATTTTTAACTAGCCCGGCGAGGCAAGATAGCAACACGGTGGAGCCGAAGGCTTCACTACTGTTGATACTGCCGGACGGGGCGTAGCCTCGCAAGGCAAAATCACAATATGGTGAAGCCAAAGGCTCCACTCCTATCGCCGTTGCCGAATGATGGACTCCATCATTGTTGATACTCCCGAACAGGGCGCAGCCCCGCGAGGCAATATTGTAATATGGTGGAGAAGGCTCCACTACTGTTGATGCTGCCGAACGGAGCGCAGCTCCGCGAAGCACGATCGTACTATGATGAAGCCAAGAGCTCCACTACTGTTGAACCTACCGAGTGGAGCGCAGTACGGTGGGGTAAGTGTAATACGGTGAAGACGAAAACTCCACTACCGTTGTCGCTACCGTTTTTTAACTCTATCGCGTGCGGAGCCGCGGGTAGCGGCTATCAATAATAAATAGAAAACAACGCCGGGAAAATTAACCTATTATTCTATAAGAAAGTCCACTGCATCATAATATGTCTATGCTTAATAGGTAATCCAGGCGAAGCCGGGCCGACCCGCTGTTCTTAAAAAAGTTAGACTTTGAGAACAGATTTGGTTTATCAGAAAGTCTTGTATTGAATCATCATGTAAATAAGAGACATTGAATTCATTTGAATGACGACATTCATTTAATAACCAAACTAAACTCAAACCGTAAACGATGCGGCGAATATTGTCGATCTCAATGAATTCGAGTTGAAAGGTTGATTAGAATTCATAATCGCTTTTGAAGAGTTACAATCAAATCAATTTTAGGTGGTACGATGTTTACCGGGTCATCTAGTTAGAAATATTTGTCAGTTTTCACTGATGCCTACAAACTCCTTTTTTAATTTTAAAAAATTTTCATGAATTTTAATAAAATAATGATTCAGTTTCTTTTAAATTACAATAAAATATGTCACTGGAAAAACTTTAATAGCTTAGGATTGGGTCTTAGAAGTTTCATTGAAAACGCTGAAAAGTAATACTACACGTTTAAATTATATTTTATTGTTTGCTGCAGATAACTATTAATATAACGAGAAATATGTCTAAATATTACTGTTTATCCAAAATACTGTTAAAAGATTATTTCGGTAAATCTTTATAATCAATAAAAAATGCAGGTTGAACATAAAAAAGATTCATTTACACAAAAACACGAAAATGTATGCGAAATGTAAATCGACGCAAATTTTAATCTTCAGAACGAATTACGGCGAACAGGCGTCAGAAACTTTTTACAACAAAGTTGAATACTTAATACCGAAATTAAAATCCGTTTCATACTGAAATAATTAAGTATCAAACTAATTTAATCTCAATATAACTTTTTGTATTATAAAGGGTAGAGCATCTATTGCGTTCATTTAATCAGAATACTTTTACCATTTAATTAAAAAGTTAGCAATAAGAAAATTTTATTTCTCGTCATAATTTTACAGTAAAAAAGCTATGTAGGCAAAATTCATTTTTTATAAAATAAAGTGGAGCTATGTATTTTTTTTATTGGATATATGTAAAATATAGATAAAAATATACATACAGAAACATTAAAAACCAATTTTATTGTTATAGAGAGAGAAGGAAAGAAAAATATGTATATAAATGTAAGACAATATAGAACAAATTTTAATTTTTCAAATATCTACTTATGACAAAAATATTTTGTCTGATTGTTCAGCCATAATTTTATGAAGAGTTAACCGATTTAAAAAATTTCGTCTCCGTTTTGTTCAGAATGTTTGTGAATTGATCACGTATATATTTTTAAATCGGTTCTGTCGTTTTTCAATTTAAAAAAATTTGATTGTAATTTTTCGTACCGTGCCCATGTATAACTATTAGTTAATGAGTACGTTCGAAATCGAGTCTATAATGTTGAGATATCTTACAAATTTAAAATTTTGTGATATTTACACCAACGTCTATTATTATACTGAAGACTTTCGAATGATAATATCAGATAATATCCATTGTCTATTTATCTGATAATCCATAAACACTAAAATGACCTCAGTTGTCAAGCGTCAATCATCTCCTACAATAATAATGCAAAACTTAAATATTTTACGAAAGTCGTCAAACTAAAATTAATTTTATAGTATTATAAAAAAGCTGCAGACTAACTTCTTTTACATAAAAACAAAGAGTTTTGTTTGCAAGAAGTTTTATTAATCCATAATACTCTAAACTGTCAAATTTAAAATATCCCAACCGAGTAATCCCTCTAGCGAAATGCAATTAATAAAATCCTGATGACAGAAAGTTTGTAATTTACATCTTAGCTACAAATACACAAAATGATCGTTTAAGCTGCGCGCGCATAGGGTTATCAGGAAAAAAAATAGATTTCCTGACAAAATTCCTGATTTCCTAGAATATTTTCAGATTTTTTTTCTTTTATCTATTGAACTATAGGTTCGAGCGCAAAAAAATTGTATAACGATTTGGAATCAAGAATAAACCTTGGGTGGAGTCGCAAGCTGTGAAAAATATAATATCTAATGGATAAGCGTTTTCTGTTGATAAATATTTTGGACTGAAGTGATTGATAGATATTTTATTTTTTCATCACATTTACAAAAATTCTGGGCACACCACAATTTCGCCAGCATTCCGAACAAAGTGTTAGAATTCTGGACATGTCCGCAAAAATCCAAACATTTGGCAACCCTATGTACGCATTGTTTTCCTTTGAAATCCATTGGTTTCCTGTTTTGTAACGTCACACTAATTTCCCTTATAATAGCCGACATTTTAAATCCTCAAACCATAGTAAATTGTTAACGACAGTCAAATAGACTGGTCCCGAAACTTATGATTATGAGTTCTGAAAGCAAGGAACGTAAAGCTAGATACTTATTGGTGAGATTATAAGCTAACGTTCTGTTGTAACGCAAACAGAATACAATATTTAGTCAGCACTGGCGAAGTATGGATCGTATTTATGCAGAAGCACGCCGATACTCAGACAGACACATCGTTTAAATAGGTAATAAACCTATTTTATATGTTGCTGTATGATAGCAAAATTATAGTTTGCATAATATCATATTTAGAGCTTTAAAGACACCACGATTTAACCTCGTTTTGAACTTTAAAGCTTATCGTCCACTGAAGTGAAGGATATTTTTCGGTTCGCATCTGCTGCCTTTGCTCATGATAGCACAGAACAGCTTCACTCATGTTGGGTTTGAACTTAAATCTCAATTTATATTTAAAGCGGACCATACCATCCTTAGCTCTTAGGTTTATATTTTAAATTTTAAATCATGCAATAGTTTGAAATATTTTAAATATTAAAGATAGTGAAAAGTGATTTTTTTTCCATTTAATTTTTCATCTGACAAAAATTTTAAAAGTACTACGTTTAAAACTATATACACGAATGTTAATATGATAGGATAATGATGTGAAACAAGAAACTCCCGCTCTACTTGGACCCACAAAGGGTGTATAATCTTTTTCGTATACAACATATTTTAATTTAGCATCTTCACACTTACTGTCAAGTAAAACGCATCATAAATAATATTTACACTACAGAATACTATTTCAATTGAAATTAATTCTGAATTGAAGATAACAGATTTAATACAATTGAAAGGTATACGAACCACCAAAATGACTTTCTCGCTGATCTGCAATGATAGTGAATTTTTGCTGATCAGGAATTTACCCTTCTGTATTTTTTCAAAGCAAATTTGCAGAGCCGTTAATCAAATGTGAACGAAATCGTTGAAGGTGCTTTCGAGAAAAATTTTATTTTTTATTTTTGTTCATCCGTAAATTATCACTATATTAATTAATAGGAGTAAGAGGAAAATGTGAGAAACCCCCTTCTAAAAATTAGAGCAGTGTATCCGCCAGGCATCTGCAGTTACGTACGGACGAATATCCAAAAAGAATATTTTTGGTAGTATGTAGAGACCATGAAACGTCTGAAATCGTCAAAACCACGAATACGATTTTTTTCGCGATGACAAGACTTTCTTCACTTCTATTGTCACTTAAAGGTAAAAAGACACCCCCACATTATAAAGAAGATACTTGGTGCAGCGAAAATAAAATCAAGATAATATATGTATATATGATAACTTCCTATGCCTTTAGGGTGGAAGCGAACTATGCCGGTTCGTCGCTATTTACAATATTTATATGGGATTACTCAAAAGTCGCTTTCAGTTATTCAACAAGTTTCTTACTTTTTTTTGGCTTGATTCATCAAACAATATTAAACTTAAATCAAAAGTCTTGACCTAAGATTAATGTATGTGTTTCTATTTCTACAAAAATCAGTCAAATGGAAGCTGTAAATACACTTGAACTTTTATAGTATTTTTTTATAATTTAGTTTATATTTGAAAAACAGACAAACGGTAATAAATCGATAATAATTAATCTAAAGTAAATGAATGGAAATACAAAATTATAATGAACAGCAAATTGTGTCGTCAAATGCTAACAGAGTCTTACTATTTTACTCACTACCTATTATAAAATCTGTCACATTTAATTTGTCATATGAAAAAATTGTGGTGTTTCTTGCACTACCTTCTATAAAATAGCAGTAGTAAAATTATTGATTTATTGTAACTAACGTGCCATGTTGATTTACAGTTTACACTATCTGGCGCTACCTAAACTTAAAGAAGACGATAATCTTGTCCGACTCCGCTATGGTTAAGATAAAGTTCCTGTTTAAATCGACATTAACCCTATCGAAGCTATATGAGTCAATGTTAGTAATTCATAAAACAAGTATTACGTTATAATGAACACTTTAACGATTAGTAAAAAGAAATTTAATAAAACGTGAACATTTTGCATCGCGATAATTACGGAAATGGGTCCATAAAAGCAGATAAGATAGATCATACTTGAGCAATATTACTATCGAATGAAAGTTTCTACACCTTTTTTATCACTTTAAAGAATTAGATCTAATCTTAAAAAACTTACATTAGTCGAGTGCATTAAATTCCCGGCTCTTCGAAAAGTTATTTTTTAGTTCTATTCTTACATTCACTGGATAAGAATAATTTTAAGGAATTCCAGTTTGCTTAAACAATTTGTCAACAGCTGTTGAAATTTCGAGGATAGCGTTTTTTGAACTCTCGTCGCTCGAGCAGCGGGATCAGTAATATATTCGACAAAAATGTACTGGGTCTTTTGTAGAGCATTGCAAAATCAAAGCAAGTGATTACATTTTAGACCTGGGCTTTATGTGTTACAGTATCTGTTCCACTCCTTATACTGTTAGATATGAACACAACTCTGGCTATCACATCTGCAGTCATAGTAACGTTCATAACTCCAAACTAAGCAAAGTTAACGTAAAGTTTATATTATAATGTGAAAGAAAGTTATAGAATCGTATTTTGTTTAGAGTTACTCTTGGGTATCAAAACGTCTGGCTGTTATAATATTATATATGTATTATCATGCTACTTAAACTTTTATACAAAATACAGGATGCTGCATTTGTTCTGATATTCGCATTGTTTTAAAAATAAAGCATATATAGATGTTTATTTATTTGTGTTAGTTCGAAAAACTCCTTTAATTTTCTCAAAGTAAAAAAACATGTACTACTGCCGGGTAAAAAGTAAAAAACAATAATAAAGCGTTGGTGTTAATGATATAAAAAAAATGTTTAAAAATCGATAGTATTATTGCTTCTGTATACCACATTTCATTTTAAAAATAAACTTAATAATTACCCTACACTAAACTATGGCGCACACAATGCTAATTTTCGTGCTAGTTCGTTTGATCAGAGTTTTGCATGCTACGCTGCTGAATAGTGACGTTACCGATTGCTCCACTGCTCGTTAGTTTGCTATATTTTGTTGGTAGGTCCGGGGTTTTCCACGCAAAGCTGCCTGCTAATTTAAGCTTTGAGCAATAATATCGAATCAGGATTTTGTCACGTAATTTAAGTAGTTGTGTAGTACCATTTAACCCTTGCAAATTTTGTTATGTTTTTTGTTAAATTGTTAACATAAGAAAGTTTACAGTGAAAGTGATGAAGCCAAAAATGATGAAGTTAAAACTATTATAAATAGACTTAGAGAAAATAATTATTTTAATTAACGAATCAGCCACTCAGGACTCTTCAAATTTTCACATTTCTTTTTCTCGCTTTCTTTTTCTTAGCATTTCGATCATGAACAGCAATTCGTCTAGGAGGAATTTCTTCTTGCATAATTATAGCCTCTATGTTCAACTGTCAAGCTAGCAGAGCATCAAGCAAACGAACAAGCTTCGTGTGAGGGCAAACCAGCAGCGCTCCCTGCCATTCTACAAGCACGGCAACCTGCAGAAAAATCGAGCAAGCGAACTAGCACGAAAACTAACATCGTGTGAGCCATACTTAATAATACAGTATTGGAATATACGTACGATCTCGATTATTAAGTAATTTAGGTAGTTATTTACTATTAGTAACTGAAGTAGACCATTGTATCATGTATAGATGTTTTTAGAGGAACGACACAGACGCCCCAACGGTCTCGATTAACAGGAAAATTTTAAACCAAAAATTAATGTGACGAAAATGCATTAAAATATGAAACTGTCAGTGATGTAATAAATCAAAAATAGAGTTGAAAGTTTTTATATTGTACCGCAAAAACGTGAGTAAACTTTTAAAATTGGACTGAATATTGATTAAACTATACCCCAAGTGGATTTTCATGACAAGAATACAAAACAGTTTAACGTTTTCGTTGCATTTTCCAATAATGTATGCACCCCATAACATTTCACCTTTTTCCCCTTACACATAAATTATTGCAAATGAACATATCATTGTGAACATCATATTTTGTCAAATGCCAAAGCAGAGAATACATCGTTATACAGTTTGGAAATGTAACTTCCATGAAGAACTTGCATAACACGTAAAATTCTAAATTTTATTAATATTTAACTAGCAAGAGATGAAAGTGCCACGCTGAAAGGTTTATGTAAAATATATCGCTTTTCACACAAAATCTTAATTATAAATTAAGTGAAACGTTTACCTTCAATAGTACGGTGAATAATAAGAAATTGTATTAAAAACTTAACAACACTAGCCTTTATTTGTATCATTTTACCGCACAAACAATGCTATTAGGATTATTGTCGAAAGTGGGTAATAAAAATACCTGAAGAATGAACTCTAATTAATAACAAAGAACAAGCTTCACAAAAAAATATTTTACGTAATTTCCATAATTTATTTATACATAAAATAAATCAAACATAAGTAATTGGTTTTTTTATCAAAATATTATCTTCATTTATTCACAAAATTTGCGTTCTCGTAAGTATATGAGAAACAACAAAGTGATATAAAGAAAAAAATACTGTTATTCGTTTGAAAGAAATAAGAAAATCTGAAATACAAGAATGATATTTAAAAAATGTGCTTACTTCAATGAGTTCACATTTTTATAAAAACGTACGCTGATCAAAGACTACTGAACAAATATACACATGAATTCATCAAAAGAGTAAAATCAATATCGGGTATATGTATATTTGAATAATGTGACTTTTTCTTTGACACGCAAAAAATCAGCAGCGAAAAGAGGCCAGTTTATTTTACACGAGTCGAACCAATAATTAGAACAGAGAGATATGTTGGTATATCGCAAACCAATAGCACATAGACAGAAAAACCAATGATTACAAATGGGAAACAGTACGCATATATTTACCGAACGTTTGTTAAAGGTAGTACATAAAATAACGAAGTCAAAAAACAATCCTCTTGAATTAGAAAATACCGCCAGATAAAAAAATGTGAGTGTACTATAACCAGTATTTTCTTCTTCTATCGCGCACAGTTGCAAAAGCTATAGACCTAGAAATACTCATAAAGGTAACATATCAACATTAAAAACGTAAGTCGACTCACTGTCCGTTGTCAGTTAAAAGGTCAAAAAAAAAATCGTAGTTGAATGATTTTAGAAAACATAAGTTTCTAGGTGTCGGTTAGATCCTACTATATTTAAATGAGTGTAAACAATGAAATCGA
Organism: Venustoraphidia nigricollis; assembly: GCA_034508555.1. NCBI lineage: Eukaryota > Metazoa > Arthropoda > Insecta > Raphidioptera > Raphidiidae > Venustoraphidia > Venustoraphidia nigricollis. Next base: position 428,920 of record JAVRKA010000071.1, read on the forward strand.
TACTAGGTGTTTTAAACTGTAAACTTCTTTCTCGTAGACAACGTTATAACTAGTATGCGAAACTATCTATTAATTATCGATTTCGCTTGATAATTCGTTTTGTTAAATACATAGTAACAATTCCAACTAAAAACATTCCTTATGCGGACGGTAGATTACTGTTAAAAAGACATGACTGCAACAAGCACAAATAGAGTAATTAACAAAATAAAATTACTTGCAATACAGTTCAATTGGTTTTTATTTATATAAAAGACGTTTCAACCAACAGTTTTGGTCCTTTTCAATTGAAAAGGACCAAAACTGTTGGTTGAAACGTCTTTTATATAAATAAAAACCAATTGAACTGTATTGCAAGTAATTTATAATAGATAATATTGGAAAATTTATCAATGTTTCGGTTGACTTGTGTAAACTTCAGTATTATTATTAACATCAATAAAATTTATTTCTTTCTTTTAATTTGATATTTAAAAATGTTGACTTAAGAGATGTTCAAAAATAGAACAATTATTTCTGTTTATTTTGATACAATCTTTATAACTGCTCGATCATCCATTACCGCCATGTTTCTAAAAAAATTAAACGTTTTCCATTTCAATGAATTTCATTCATCCATATTTTATTCACCCAAGTTTCGTTTAACTTTTTTTATGTAAAACGCGGAATTATTTCCAATGGTACCTACTACAAAAATATGTACAAAATATAACAAATTCAAAAAAACCTACTTTATACTGTAAGTACTTAAAAAGTTAGAACTGACTTTAAAATGTTATTCATTGCTGGCGGCACGGGTTCGTCTTCTGAAATCCAATATAATATGAAACTCACAAAGCAAACGCCACACGCAACTGTGTGTGTGCAGACGACTGCAAAAAAACATTCCCTTTTGAAAATATTGTGTATATTCACGCCTAAACTTATTTATTTGCAGAAATTACTTGTTCTGGATAGTGTTGGGCATAATCGATATATTTCAATAATCGAATGAATCGAAATAATCGGTTTTTGTAATCGAATGATCATTCAAATTATCGATTATGAATGATTTGAATTATCAATGATTCGAATTATCGATTATGAATTATTTGAATTATCGATTATGAATGATTCGAATTAACGATTATGAATGATGCGCAAACTTCGCAATTATTAATTTCGTTTTATGTACAGTATAAGTGAATGATCATTCAAAATACCGATTCTGAATGATGTGCTAACTTTGCAACTCTTAATTTTCGATTTGTTAATATACTTAATACAATTTACACATTAATAATGGAATCGCTGGTATGATTGAATACAAAAATGAAAGGAATTCTTTATTATTATAAATTAATAATTAATTATTAATAAGTCACAGATTTGTATTTAAAAAAACAATATAGTCTAAAATTTCGGGTGAGAGTCTCTTCCTCCTTGAATTAGTGATGACACCGGTTTTTGAAAATATCCTTTCGGAAGGCACGGAGGTAGCTGGCGCACAGAGATATTTTTCATGAAGTTTGTATAATTAAGGAAACAAATTTTTGTTTTCTGACCAAAAAATCAGTGGATTGGAAGAGCGAGGTATATTGGGCATTGACAAATATTGTTTAAACCAGGGGTTCCCAAAGTGCGGCCCGCGGGCCAAATGCGGGCCGCATTCACAGGCTTTGCGGGTCGCAAAGCCTGTGAATTCGGTCCGCGATATCGATACGATATATTATATTTTTATTAAAAAATAAATAAGTAAATAGTAAAATAAATAATACATATTACAAATAAGATAGGTACAATAAAATATTTTAATATTTTTAAAAAATTCTTACAGAACTTTAACCATAAGCGTTTGTATGAATAAAATATTGTTTACTTTATATTTAAAAAAATATTGTAGTATGTCTAGTCTAGTTATTACACATTTGTTTTGATTTTATTCCGTTCTTTTTTTTTTTGGCCCGCCAAAAAATTCGGTAATATCAAATTGGCCCGCCTAAGAAAAGCTTTGGGAGCCCCTGGTTTAAAAAACGAAAGCACCCCCACTCTCCAGTGCAAGCACAGACTTCCCAATGTGTGCAGATGCAGAAACCGAATGATATATCATAATCGACAATCGACTGTGTCGTGTGGCGTTCTTATTGGGAGTAATAATTTAGTAGATTTTAACATACGCTTAAAGCTAACGTACCTGCTGAATTCATTTAGTATAATAGCTATTGTCTGCTATGATTGTTAAGAAACATTCATTGTTGTAGCACTATATTAGAAAAAAATATTATTCCAACACGTCACCGTCGGGATTTAAACACGAATCTTTCCACTTTCGCGGCGGAATGAGTTAATCAATTACTCTCTATTATGAAGGATTATGAAGGATTAAAATGTTGAATTGTGTGCACCGGTGAGTAATTGATTAACTCATTCCGCCGCGAAAGTGGAAAGATTCGGGTTTAAATCCCGACGGTGACGTGTTGGAATAATACATTTTTCTAATATAGTGCTACAACAATGAATGTTTCTTAACAATTATAGCAGACAATAGCTATTATACTAAATAATAATTTAGATCGTAGATAACCATTTGTTATATTACTAAATTGCCTGATTATATTCAATAAACAATAGTAATTTGAGATTTTGTAATTTTATTAACATACAATAATCAATTTTGTTAAATAAATATATTCGCAATATGTTCTTTTTTGAACATTCGATTTAAGCCTAATTTATAATTTCTCATGTTAAAAAACAACCATTTTGGTGAGGATCGTAATCATCTTCAAGGTCTCAGAATCTATTAACCGACAGATAAACGTTCTAGATAAACTTATGATAGGCGGGGAGCCAGCAATCCTAAAAGCTCCGTGATTAAGGATAGTAAAATTTTTAATGAAAATTGAAAGTACTTAGACGAATAAGATGCGCTTGGTCGGCGTGGATTTTATTAGCCGAAAATGTTTTAAATAAATTGTATATTGTTAAATGTCTTTAATGTTTCTCTGTCATCGTGGATTTTGATCTTTCTTATAGGTAATTTTGTGCAAAATTTCATACTTATTCAGAAAAAATCCGGCCGACCAATGTTTTTTAGCCGGAAAGGTGCCGCAAACCTATTTAAATGATGTGAGTGAGGTTAAATTTCTCTATTATCACGGAATCCTTTTTACTTTTTTTTATTTTACGTGTTTTAATGTCAATTTCAAAAATATCTTGGTATACGTGCTTAGAAACAGCCGGAAGTATCGCGCATACCAGTTTTTATTATATAGTTGAGCATTATACATTATTATTTCTTACGGAGTAATGTATTTTTTCTACCTCTGGTTTCTTCCTTAAATTATCAGTTTTATATAGATTAATATAGGAAAAAGGAAATGTAGGGAAATTTCAGTTTGAATTTATCATATAATAAATTATCATCAAAATTATAATTTCTTTCTTTTTCTGATTCTTCGCTTTCTAACGGTTTCTATATTTCTCTTAAGAGTGAGTAAGAGGGATTTTTGATTAAAGTTGAAGAAATTCTAAGTTGTCAACAAAATGAAGAAGAAGAAGATGAAGAATCAGAAGAAGAAAGAAATTATAATTTTGATAATAATGATTTGGATGATTATTGATAAATAAACTTAAATTAAACGCAAACTTTGTATCAACCTTAATTTATTATATGATAAATTCAAATTGAAATTTCCCTACATTTCCTTTTTCCTATATTAATCTATATAAAACTGATAATTTAAGGAAGAAACCAGAGGTAGAAAAAATACATTACTCCGTAAGAAATGTCTTTAACGAAGCACAATGTATGGTAGTATAATGCTCAACTATATAATAACAACTGGTATGCGCGATACTTCCGGCTGTTTCTAAGCACGCATACCAAGATATTTTTGAAATTGACATTAAAACACGTAAAATAAAAAAAAGTAAAAGGGATTCCGTGATATTAGAGAAATTTAACCCCCTATCACTCACATCATTTAAATAGGTTTGCGGGACCTTTCCGGCTAAAAAACATTGGTCGGTCGGATTTTTTCTGAATAAGTATGAAATTTTGCACAAAATTATCTATAAGAAAGATCAAAATCCACGATGACAGAGAAACATTAAAGACATTTAACAATATATAATTTATTTAAAACATTTTCGGCTAATAAAATCCACGCCAACCAAGCGCATCTTATTCGTCTAAGTGTAAACTTTCAATTTTCATTAACAATTTTACTATCCTTAATCACGGAGCTTTCAGGATTGCTGGCTCCCGGACTATGAGTAGAATATTAATGATAGTGGAATAATATTTTCCCATTATTTGTAAGCAAAACATAAGGAGCTATTTCTTACACCGTCTGGCAACGAAGCTCTAAGAATTAAACTTAAATTAAACGATCTCTTCGTATAGTTTATAAATGTAAAGTGACGTTTTCAACATAACACCGTTATTTGTATATATCTCCGAGTTTCTCTTTACTCTTAGATTTAACTCCTCTTTATTGTCTACACACATACAAGTAAGTGGTATGGTAAATCTGGTTAAGTTGAAATTATGTAAGCTTTGTGCACCGTTAAACTATCGCACTACATTAACCAAAGTTGTAACAGTGTTACACATAGTTAAGGCGACGATGTACGGTTAGCTACGATCGTGCAACTTGCCGAAAGTGCCGTTGACAACTTTTCAACTTGCTATTCGAAGAATGCACATTTTCCTCTAATGTCGTTTTACTATATTATAGTAATATCAAAATTGACTGACGTCAAAACGGAATTCATCTACGTCGGTGTTTGGAATAATGCAAATAAAATAAGTCTATAAAAAATAGAAGTCCAGACGTAACTTTGTATATACAAAAAAACTCCTATATCTTATGATAGTTATTATATTATTTAAAATATATATCATAAAGTAAAAATTTAAATGTGAATTTAAAACATGCTTTATATTGAATATTACTATACTAGCCGCTACCCGTGACTTTGCACGCGATTGAAATGTGACAACCCTTTCAATCGCTAACATAATTTTTCAATCTTACATATTATCTTAAACTTATTTAAAACTTGCAGAACCTTCTAAAACTTTCTAAAAGGAAGCTTCGCTTCCTATTTTCGAGCTCCACCGTATTTTTAGTTTTTACATTTCCCCTTTTCATACGAAATTAACCTAGATATTACTTCTTGTATGAACGAAACGCAGTTCTGACGCGCAAGACAATAATAGAGCACACTCGGTGACAGTGTAGTGGTGTGTACAATTACAATAATAATTAATTAGTATTAATATTTTAAAAATATTGTGACAACGGCATGCGGTGTTTCCAAGCGGTCATCCATTCAATTACTGACCGTGCCGGATGATGCTTAACTCCGGTGATCGCACGAAAACCGGTATGATATGGTCGTTGTCGTTCATGCTTTGCTCTAAAGTGGTATAGCACATACAATATTATCCTCAAAAAATACATTTTTACATAAGTATATATAGAAATTCAATGAGTTATTACAATCAACGAGCATCAACAGGTATTGTATTTTAAAGTGATTGTATAAAAATCCAAACGAATCAAATTAGGTGTTCTGCTGAGAGTTCAAATTTGATTTGTCAAGAGATAACGGCTACGACGCGGATTATAAACACTTACCTTCGGAAGACGAGGAACGTAACTTATATTTTATATAGCCAAAATTCGGAAAAGCATTTAAATAAAATAATATGTATATGACAGTACACTTTAGTCTAATTGGCATGCATCGTACATGTAACAGAAATTATGATAAATATTATTTTTTCTTTTTTTTACTGGAAAGAAAACGTTTCTATGGTCGCTTTTTTTAAATACGATCCTAACACGAGTTGGCATCTTTTATTTATGCTTTTATATATTTCACTTATGATCAACTTTTCTGATTCGATTCTGTTGCTTACGTAAGTTTTCATCAATTACAACACGTTTCAAACAAATACTAGACATGATGGAAGAGTCAATTGACATAAAAAAAATTATCGTCATTATAGCTAAATATTTTAAATTACACACGCTCGACAATAGATGCCCTAAACGTTTTTATCATCAATAAAATAAAATAAATATTAATTAAAAAAATGTTAGACTGTTAATAGGATATCAGTTTCCTATTAAGGCGGATTGTTTATCAACTGTTCAATATGCTTCCTTTTTCACCTGCAATACTCTATCTTGCGAGCGGTTGGAAGAAAGTGTGCATGTAAAAGGTACTTAAGTTTCGAATATTCTATGAAAAATCGTATTCAATCTTTAATACTAATGCTTCAAAATAAACCAGAAATGTGAACCATTCTTCCATCTTACTTTTAGCCAAGTTTTTACAGTTTATTTGATCTAAATAAACGATTTAATATCAGATAAAAAATTATACACAATTGACTTTATTTCTTTTTTGTCCTTGGTAATTAATATAAAAATGATTTTTCGGGAAAAAGGACTTTATTTATAAGTAAAACACTTAATATTTTATTTTCAGCGACGTTTCGTTCCTTGTTTGGAACTTTATCAAGCTTTAATAACTGTAAATAAATTTTGTTTAAAAATACAATTTATAAAATTTACAATTGAAATAACAAATAATAATAATACATACCTATTAAATGTTGTGATTAAATAGATATAAAAGATAATATATACATGTGAATATAAATTTGAATTTAACAATATTAATACAAAGTTTATAATAATTTCGTTTTTTTGAAAAATGTTTTTTCAGTTGATGTTCAAATTAATACATTTATTGACAGAAATTTAGGATTATGAACATAATTATCTAAAAAGAAACATTAGTGAAATGGTGTTCATCAAGTTAAATAATACAGTAAATCTAAGATCTGATACACAAAATTTAAGCTTGGCGTATAACAATATGCTAGAAAAATATAAAAAGAGTTTAAAACAAAAAACAATGGTTCAAATGAGGAGCAACCACACAAATTAAGTCACGTGACTTTGTTTATTTATAGTCAATAAATGTATTAATTTGAACATCAACTGAAAAAACATTTTTCAAAAAAACGAAATTATTATAAACTTTGTATTAATATTGTTGAACTCAAATTTATATTCACATGTATATATTATCTTTTATATCTATTTAATCACAACATTTAATAGGTATGTATTATTAGTGTATTTGCCATAGGCAACATACACTATTGGCGTTGGTCGGATGGCGGGACCTAGGGGTCGGACCAAAATTTCTCGACGTTTCATAACCTTCTAAACACTTTGGCACCATTTTTAAAAATGTTTATATATATATATATATATATATATATATATATATATATATATATATATATATATATATATATATATATATATATATATATATATATATATGTGTGTGCGCTATAACTTTCGAAAGAGTTAATTGATTTTTACGAAATTTTGCCCACATGTTGGAATCCACCACCGCAAGAACCCTATTTAAAATGGACCCAATCGGACCATTTTAAGGGTAGTTTTTAGAGGTTGAAAAAAGTTTTTGGGCCCAAAAATGCCTAAAAAATTCTCAGAATCGTTTCAAAATTGAAATTCAACCCTTTAATAGCAATTAAAAAGTGCTCCTAAAATTTTAATAAAATCGGCCCGACAGGACCGGATTTACAAATTTTATGAAAACACTAGTTTGCAGATAGTGAATTATTTGCTGAAAGGTGTATATAATTTAGTTTAGAGGTTCGATTGATAATAATATTGCAACTGAGAAAAAAATGTTCTTTAAAGGGGTGTATTAAGGAGTCAAATTTTTTATTGTGCCCAAAAAACCAACTTAAGTTCGCATAATAAAGCCACACTGCCTAAGTAGTAAATAGTAAATACACTATATTGTCGGCAGGGTTTTGGCACTGCGACCCGGGTTTTTTATTATTTGTTATTTCAATTGTAAATTTTATAAATTGTATTTTTAAACAAAATTTATTTACAGTTATTAAAGCTTGATGAAGTTCCAAACAAGGAACGAAACGTCGCTGAAAATAAAATATTAAGTGTTTTACTTATAAATAAAGTCCTTTTTCCCGAAAAATCATTTTTAAATTATACACAATTTTTTGTTCAGATAAAAATTAATATTAGTAAATATACATACATTATAGCTCCGTACTCGACTAAATTCATAAACATTACAATAGCTATCGTCTGCTAATTCCCGACGGTGACGTGTTAAAAAATAAATTTTTCTAGTATAGCATTGCAACAATGGATGTCTCTTAACAATTGTAGCAGACGATAGCTATTATAATGTTCATAAAAATTAATTTAAAAAAAATTATTGAGCTAGCCAAGCTTGCCAGTATTTTTAAGACAAGTTTGTAAAAAAAAAAAACTTCAAAATGTTAATTTATCTTCTCGTAATTCAAAATCTCGTGACATGCTATAAATAAATATTGACGAATATCACAATTTTTTATTCAATTTTCAGAGCAAAAATACATGTTTTAGAAATTTGTAGGCAGCAAGCCAAATTTTTAATGCTTAATCACATTTAATAATAAAAACAGCAATAAAATTAATTTTCCCGAGAGCATATTTTACAATCTGAAGGACTAGATATCACCTTCATAAACAATACCACTACTAAGTATTCGTATAATAAAAATGATCAAAGCTCGATACTCAGTCCAAAATCAACATTCCCGAATACCTCCGAAGCCTAAAGTCGCTCCTCCACCAAATAATGTGACTTCGACGCTACTGTGATGATATTCAAATTGCAACTTGTTAGCAGTCAAATAAAATACATCTGAGTATCTCAAGTGGAAGAGATTCTGTTTAAAGTAATGTGTCGAGATCTCGAAAAGACGCAGTGTCGCGTTGGATAACGTATGCTTTTCTTCCTCTATATCGTCGTTTTGTTGAGAAGAAATTGCTCAAAATAAATAAAATTTCCAGAAAATCTTATACTAAAAACTGGTCAAGTGCGAAAAGAAGGTTTCGTATTATTCCGTTTTCCGTGAGTACTTTAAGACTTAAGATTTTCGTGTCAATTTTCCTGTAAACTATTTCCTATTTTCTTCTAAATTTTAGACGCAGTAGTTTCGGAGATTAGGGGGGATGGTCAGTTGTTCATCTATTTTCTTAAATAACTTTAAAATTATTTATTTTAAAATTATAAAAAAAATATATTTGAGACCCTTACCACAAGCTCTTTCATTTGATATGTCACACGGTACAGTTAGCAACACTTTCTTTTTTATTTCCTAATTTTTCTCCAAAAATTACCCCCATTTGCAAAATTTATTTATTTACGTTATACGTCCATCCTTGGGTCACCGACTTACCTATGTGTACCAAATTTCAGCTCAATCGATCCAGTAGTTCGGCGAAAATTGACTTTGACAGTGGAACGGACAGACACACGAGTGATCCTATAAGGGTTTCGTTTTTTTCCTTTTGAGGTACGGAACCCTAAAAATTACACACTATAATAGGGATGTTGACTATTTTTGGGAAAGTATTTTAAATCGTGCATAAATACGTAATATAGTCGCAAATATTTATTATTTTTAGGAATTTTTAAAGGAAAAACGAAACCCTTATAGGATCACTCGTCCGTCCCACTATCAAAGCCAATTTGCGCCGAACTACTGGACCGATTGAATTGAAATTTGGTACACACATGTAAGTAGCTGATCGTAAGACGGATGTGTAACGTAAATAAATGAATTTTGAACATGGGGGTAATTTTTTGGGGGTAAAATAAAAAATTTAAAAAAAAAGTTCGGCAAACTGTACCGTGTGACATATCAAATGAAAGGGTCTCAAATATATATATTTTTATAATTTTAAAATAAATAGTTTTCAAGTTATTTAGGAAAATAGATGAAAATTTACCATTTACCCCTCCTTATCTCCTAGTGGACTGATTGAGTTGATATTTGGTACACATATGTAAGTCGGTAACCCAAAGACGGACATGTAACGTAAATAAATAAATTTTGCACATGGGGATAATTTTTGGGAAAAAATGAGGAAATTAAAAAAAAAGTTTTGCAAACTGTACCATGTGGCACACCAAATGAAAAGGCTTGTGGTAAGGGTCTCAAATATATATTTTTTTATAATTTTAAAATAAATAGTTTTAAAGTTATTTAAGAAAATAGATAAACAATTGACCATTCCCCTCACCCTTATCTCCGAAACTACTGCACCTAAAATTTTGAAAAAAATAGGGAATGTCGGGTCTCACCCATAGTTTACAGTAAAATTGAAATGAAACTCTTAAGTCTTAAAGTACTCACGGAAAACGAAATAGTACGGAACCCTCTTCTGGCGAGTTCGACTTACCCTTGACCGGTTTTTTATTTAAATCGACTCAAGCTTTTAAAATCATGTATTTTAAATTCCGTTTCAAATTTAGCTCCAAAACGCCAATACTTGTTACGTGACTGCCGTGACGCTGGTAAACTGATGAGGTGATGAAAGGTTTTTTCGTAGTTGTTGCTATAGTTATATGTAATTTTACGTTTCCTATAAATAAATAATAATAAATTACACACTCTAAATAATAACTAAACAATGAAGTCTTTTGACAGCGTTAGCGGCGTTCTTCTCTATGACAGCGTCTGATAATATTTATAACTGAGTGACGTCATTCACTCTAATTGGTGTTCGTTGTCACGTGCCTTGAGAGTGATTTAATTACGTTTTTTAAATATTAATTAAATTCCTTAAAAATAAGGAAAAATATTGTGTTTTTTAGTATTTCTATCATAGAAAGTACCACTTAACATTAAAATTGTTTTTATTTGAATATACAGTCAACATCCCTATTGTAAGGGCCATTTATTTAAAATCCTTAATTTCAAAAACATATTACGAAAACCAGAAATAGCAGCGTTTCTACGTTCAAAAAGAAATAATCACTTTTATAGATGATGTATTTAAAACTAGAGGAAATCAGTTACTTACATTAGAGATGTTCTAAATACTATTGTAATTTCTCGTACAGACAGTTTTTTTTTATAAAAAAATATTTCCGAATTTGTGAATCTTGACAATTTTTTTTTCATTTGTGTTCTATTAGAATTATGAATGACGAAAACTGTTCAGTTATCAGTGATTTATTTAATTTGAATTGCAAATTTCAAATTCATAAAAATATTGTTTGCCGTGAATCATAAACGAAAAATTGTGATTCAGATTTCCTGAGTACAATTATGCAAATAAAAAATATGTTATAGGGCTTCAAACAGGGTTTATAAACGGTACGTCAATATTCGCAATTTACATGAAAGCAGAAGTTAAAAATAAAATAAAATGGTATACGACAATATCTATCTTTCAAAATGCAGATTTCAAATTAAAATTTGTCAGTGTAATTTTTGTATTTATTTTTGAATCGATATAAACGTACGTTTGCTTACACGATTTAAACAAAAAGAATACAATAGACTCGTGAACGCTTGCAAATATGCAGTAATCATTAACATGAACAGCAAAATATGTTCATTGACTGCCGCGAAAAAAATTTATATATACATATATAGACACTAGCAGCCCTGGCCCAGTTTCGCACTATAAACATAGACATATTAGCAGTGGCGAATCCAGGGGGGGCTAAACCCCCCTCCTGAGTCACAGTAAAAAAAATTCATTTCTATAAATCCCAGAAAAAAAATTTCCCCAAACAAGACAAGAATACTTTATCCCAGAAAGGAGTTTTTCAGTCTCAAAGGCACATTTTTCCGTAATTTCGAAGAACTGATGTGCCTATTTCATATTTAAACAAAATATACGTCGATTATATCATGAAACTCATGTGAATCAATTCTAATATTATCCATTGAATTCAAATATGTATTCACACAAACTTTACCGAAGAAAAAATTTTGCACTGAAAACTTTCAATGAGTAGTTGCAATGAATCAACTCAACTGGACTTTCGAGGTTTTAACTCTCGAGCCCCCCCCCCCCCCCCCCGACCTGGATCCTAGATCCGCCACTGCATATTAGGTGAAAGGAATTTAGGCGTATTTACCCGAAGTTGCGCCAAAAAAACAGCCTGCTATCATGAGAGCATAATGAGTTATAGTCTAAATTCATCACACATATTTTATCTCGGCACGTCGTGTGAAGTCAGAAATCGAATGACTTGCAACTGACTTTCACGTCTACTGCATTTTGTTTCTTATAGATTACTTTCCGAGAAATTTTCCCCCTTATAATATTTTGTAGAATCATTACTATCTTTTTTTTTTTTTTTTTTATTTTTTTTTTTTTTTATAAAACTTTATTAAAATTGATTAATACAATCAACAGATAATTTAAAAACTAAATCTAATTTTACAATAGTATAGCAATAATAAAGAAATAAGGCTTATACGTAATTATCCAAACCATTTCCTTTACTTAACTTGATTGATTCAATTATAATTTCTAACTAAATCAATTTTTCAAAGATACTGTATCAAGTCACTAAAATAATTTTTTGTTTTCAGTTTTTGTTTTTCTTTATTTAATAAAAATCTGAAAAGATCAAATCCTGGCCGATTGTTGTTTAAATTAAATGTTACTGTAAAAGCGGTTAGCCAAATAAGAAAGTTTTTTGTTACTATGTTTTCGTGCTGTATATTAAAGAAAAGGATGTCCTCACTTGTCCAATTTTTTTTAGTGACTTGATAAAAAGTATGTTTTAAGAATTGCCATATGATTTGCGATTCACCACATTTCATGATTTTATGACCTATAGTTTCAACCTCATCACAAATTTCACAATTTGGACTGGATGTTAGTTGATGCCGAAATAGTTTGTATTTTACCTTTACAATGTCATTTATAACATAATAAACTGCCATTTGCATCTTACTAGTAAGGTCACTATTTGCAATATTCTTCCATATTCTATTCCATGGTTTAGTTAGAAGTTGAGTTTGTATTTTCGGGGTAAAGCAAGGCAGCTGTAATTCTTTATATAGGAGTTTAGTGGTTAATTTATCTGTAGGGTTATTTACTATGTAGTCGATATTGTACAATCTTTTAATCAATTTTCTAAACATAACGGGAACTTGGGATACATTTTTTGTAGACAGCCACTGATTTATTAAATGTTTATGTATTATATCACCAAATCCTCTGGCCGTATTTATAAGCTGCTTTATAAAAAGCGCATCACATTTATTTTTAATGTGAATCAAGCCTAAACCACCAAATTTTCTTTCCATTTGTAATTGTTTTTTTGGTAATTTATAAAAGGCGTTTTTCCAGACAAACCATCCGGTGGCTTGCTCAAGTTCGGCTGCATACTTATTGTTCATGGGCAATATTTGTGCCATATACCAAATCTTAGACAAAGCGACGTGGTTAACAAACCATACGCGTTCTAGTAAATTTAATTTTCGCGATGTATTGTCTTTCAACATATTTTTAATTTTGTTCAACATGGGTTCCCAATTGATTTTTATTAAGCTGTTATAGTCACAATCCCATTTAATACCCAGCGTTTTAAAATTTTTCACAATCGGAATATTCATAAAAAAATTTTTATTATGTACAGCAAACCCGTTACTGATTAAAACACTGGATTTGGAAAAGTTAATACTTGCCCCGGATGACTCACAATAGTATTTTAAGCAGTGTTGAATAGTTGACGCTTCGTGTTCACTTTGAGTAAAAATTTGAATATCATCAGCGTAAGCTCTAATCGCTATTTTGTTACCCGTAACATTTATTCCTTTGATTTTTTGAGTCAAAATTCTTATTAACGGCTCAATAGACAGTACGAAAAGTATCATTGACAACGGGCATCCTTGACGCACAGAGGCTTGTATTTCGATTGGCTTTGTTAAATAACCATTAACAAGGATTTGTGATTTCGCAACATTATATATATTTTTTAAACACTTAATAGTGCTATCAGGAAATTGCATTTTATCTAGGATTGACCACAAGTATTTATGACAGACTCTGTCAAAGGCTTTACAGAAATCAATATTTATTATTGCGAAGGCTTTATTTCTTGAGACGCTGTGATTCATTATCATGTCTCGTAATAAGTTAGCATTATGGAAGATATTTTTATTTTCAATAACTGCCGTTTGTCCATTGTCTACGATATTGCTTAAAAATGAACCCATTCTTGTAGCAAGAATTTTCATAAAAATTTTATAGTCGCAATTTAACAGTGTAATTGGTCTAAAGTCTTCGACATCTTTTGGTACTATTTTTTTGGTAGTAAGGTAACAATTCCATTTGAAAATTCTCTTAAATTTGTATGTTCATTTTTTAGAATGCTGTTAAATAAACTTAGGAGATCTGGTCCCAGGATATTCCAGAAACGAATATAAAATTCATATGACAGGCCGTCTGGACCAGGTGATTTTTTGTGTTTTACCGCTGTTAATATGCTTTTAACTTCATCATCGGTTATTTCTTGTGTTAGATTTTTTCTGTTGTCCTCGTCAAGATGATTTGTAATCGAGTTGATTAGCTCGTCGTTTATACTAACTGATTTCTCCCTGAACAATTCAGAAAAATAGTTTTCAATTTCATTTATAATTTCAGTATTATTTTGCACTACACTTCCGTCCAGTTTTTGTAATTTTTTAATTATTTTAGATTTGGCCATATTTTTTTCCTTTGAGGTCAAAAATATTGAGTATCTTTCTTCTTCAGCAGTTTTTAAATTAACTCTAGCTTTTGTTCCTTCTAAATAAATATTCTCTTTTTCTATGATTATTGCTTTAATTTTTTTAATTTTATTTATTAGTTCTTCACTTCTATTTCCCATTCTAGCTTCTCTGTATAGCTCGTCAAGTACCGAATAATAAAAGTTAAGCATATTTTTTCTGTTACGGGCTTCTTCAATTGATATGTGTTTGAAAAAACGTTTTATGTTAGGCTTAGCATAATTGCACCACCATTCAAATTTTGATTTGTGTTGAAATTTATTTTTTAAACCTTTCCAGATTGCAGCGAAGTCTTCGGTAATATTTTCATTCAGTAATAGTGAAGAGTTAAGTTTCCAGTAACCGCGACCTCGAACACACGGGGGAATATCACTCTTAATTTTAAATAGGAGGGCATTATGGTCACTAAATGGAACTGGTATAACACTGACTCCTGTTAATTTGGTTTTTATTTCAGATGAGATGTAAGCTCTATCAATCCTAGATGCACTGTCTTTTCTTATAAATGTGAATCCATTCTCGGAGGGGTTAGTAAGTTTCCAGACGTCTTGAATACGATACTTTTTAGTTAGTTCTATCAATGCTGAACATGGGGTCGCTTGTCCAGTCGAATCACTTTTTTCGACAACGCAATTGAAATCACCTGCTAATATTATGTAATCGTATTTTGCATTCTGAAAATGCACTGCTAGATCATTTTCGAACAGTTGCTGACGTTCGTTTTTGAAATTTGTACCTGAGTGAGCGTATAAATTAATAATTAGTATTTTGTCCCATACTAAACTTAAAATGCGGCCATTTAGATTTCTGTGAACAGTTTCTATCTGGAAATTTTCTCGGTATACTAATGCAGTCCCGCGGAATTTCTCGTCCATGTTAACAATAAAGTTGTAATTGTGAAGAAAGTTCAAGTTTTCATCGTTAACTTCTTGGAGTAGCAGAAAATCTATATCATAGTCATTGACAAAGTTACGTAACAGAGATTGTGTGGATTTGGACTTTAGACCATTAATGTTAATCGAAGCGAAAATTATTGATCTCGGAATATTATTATTCGTCATGTAGCTATACAGTGAAGTGTTTTACTTACGTGGTGGAGTTTCATTATCTGTTGAATCACCATGATACGAAATCGGGCTTGTTTCGCTGTAGTTTTCGTTTGTCCAATCTTCTTCAGAATCGTCACTAGAGTAAGACCTGTTCATCGAATCGACATCTTTGTTGGAAGATTTTTTTTCCATATTTGTGTTTTTCTTTATTTGCGATTCCAGAGAATTGGCCGAATTTGAGTTTTTCTTGCGTTTCCGTTTCCTGCGACTTTTCTGCGCAGGAGTTACATCAACAGAGAGGATATCCTCTTGAACAATTTGCTTTAATTTTTGTACTGTGTTGGGTGGCGTACTTACTAGTTGTGCTTTCTCCTTTGTTGTGGCGACTTCTGCTGGTGCGTTATAACTCTGTTCTGAAATAACATTATCAGAGTTGAGGTTCAAATTTTTACTGGATTTCTGGATGACGATATCTGGGCTAGGGGATACTGCTTTATCTGTGATGTTGGCTTGGACAGCCAGATCTTTCCCGCTTGGAATTGAAAGTTCTCCTCTGGTGCTGTCCTTCTGGAGATTCAGCGGTTTTTCTGTGGTAGAAGCTTCATCGTCAGAATTTATGGGTGATCGATGGTAGTTGGGTTTGTTGGTAACGATTCTTGCCCATGTTATCGGAGGACGATTCTCATTCATTGGAATTTGTACTGGTCTCTTTTTGGGGCATTCATTTCTCAGATGATCTTCAGCTCCGCAGATTGAGCACATTTTCGGTTGGCCATTGTAAACAATCAAAGCTCTAAAACCAGCTATTAAAATTGACGACGGTATGTGTTTTTTCATTTCGATTACAATTTGCTTCACTCCGCTAGCAACTTTATACTTATGGTCTCCTTTCCAATATTCATTTGAAACAGTGTGTACCGTACCATATTGTTTTAGAGCTGTTGTAATTTCTCCAGTAGTTACATCAAAGGGTAAGTTTAGTGCTCGAATAGTACGTAGTCCATATCCGGCTGGAGATATCAGAATTGATGAAGATGTACCGTCTTTGTAATGGAATGGTATTTTTTCTTGATGTTCATTAATTAAATCATTGCAGATTGTTTCATTTTTTAACTGTATAAAAAAATCTCTTCTAAAGGAATCAATTTGAATTCCGATTACGTCATTCTCTTTTAGTTTTAATACATAATATATCCAATCGTGAACCTCAGTTGAATAAGGTTTCTTGCTGTTTACTTCAAATTCGCATTTTACTGTTTTTTTACGATAATTCAATCGATTTTCGAAATTCATTTTCCTTTTCCAATATTAAAAAAAAAAGAAGAAAAAAACAAAACTCTAACTACGATAATATAAATTTTAGCACAGCCCAGATATCTGAGCTGTGCTTATGTAAGCTTTTTCACAGAGAACACTAGAGACACGTCCGATCGCTTTGACTGTACAGAACAGACTGAGACCTAAATCAATATAAAATGTTACACACTATACGCTATACAAAATGTTATGTACTTGTAAAATTAAATAAAAATCACTGAAATAAAATTGGACAGTGAAAGGAAACTACTAGAAACCATGTTTAATATAGTTATATTTAACCACGACTTGGCTAATCTAATGGCGGATTTACCTATTTATTAGGAGTAGGTCATAAAATGTCTGCCGTCTCTAAAAAACAAAATAAAATGAATAATATAAGCAGTGGCGTCACCAAAATAATGCATATTTTATTATTGTTTTTCTATGCTACCAAAGTCAACTTAATTAAATGTCTTGATCCTTAGAGATTGCCAACGTTCGGAGAAATCAATCACTAAAAATCATAGAATTTTTCGTTGAAAGAAAATTTTGTGATTGGATATTTTTTTCCAATTGCACTTACAAAAACATAATTTTGTATCTCTTTGATCATTTCGCAAAATTGCCGCTTCCTAAAATTCGCCACCTTAGGCCTTGACCTACTCCGCCTATTGTTAAATCCGCCATTCAGCCTATATATTATTATTATTATATATTATTTCTCTCATGTTTTGTGCAACTGAACATCAGTGAGAAAAACAACAAAAATATGATCATTATTTGCAAATAAATAAAAACAACAGCACATGCATTGCACGTAACAAAGGAAGCAAACAAAAATAAAATAAAAATCAGCAATAAAATGCTGTAGGCACTTACGCTTACCCCGATTCTTGGCGCCACGTTCGCTGCGGATTAAGATCTCGTGATCGTCTTCCTCCCAGATCTCGCCGTCGGCGGACGCCACGGCCAAGAGAACTAGCGCAGCTACTAACACCGCAAACCACCTCATCTGCAATTGAAACGTATGTGTTAATGCAACGTAAACTCTTGCACGCGATAAAGGTGTATCCACATCGTAAAATCATTCATATTTTCATTGTTGAGGAAAGGCAAAATTTAAGGCCAGCAACACACGGCTGCTTCAACCAGTTGAAACTGCTTGCTTCAAGCAGACGTTTCTTAGTGAGTAGAAGGAATGAAGGCATTCTCCACATTTCATGTTTCAAAGTTTCTGCAACAGCATCTTCTCTAAACTAAGATACGAAGGTGTAAAAAAAAATATTGGACCATAATTTTTCAATTATATCAAACTCTGTAATTTCTAGATTCTGTCAGACGCCAGGTCCTATGACACGTTCTACATTTGTAATGAAAGAAATGTATGTCAAAATCAGTCATCTAGCAAATTTCAAACACAAAATGTACAGCAAACCGCTTATTTTGAGTTTGAAATTAACTTTTCAATTTATACTTTAACTTATTATAATTATATCCTATATTATTAGTTTCAATGAGCACGAAATATTAAAACTGTTAGAACTTCCCAATTGCATAAAAAATATTTAAAAATGTTAAATTAAATTAAATTATTATTTATAATTTCTGAAAGTTAAATAAAATATCTGTTTCGGTACGTCACTATTATTTACATAAAAAAAATTAAAAAATAGTCCGAATCTTTCGCAGAATATCTTAAGCATAAATTATACGAGAACATTTGCATATAAAAAGTAAATAGTAACTATATATATAGTATTTGCATATACATACGTATAAATTATAACGGATGCACTTTTGTGTTGTATACAATATTTTATTAGTTAATATATTTTATTCATTTTATGCAATCTGTTGACTTGTAAATACTAAAATAAAGAAGTAATTGTTCTAATATATAAAAACCCGGGTCGCAGTGCCAAAACCCTGCCGACAATATAGTGTATTTGCTTGTATAGGGCCGTGTGGTTTTATACTTTTATTATGTGAAATTAAGTTTGTTTTTGGGCAAAATAAAAAATTTAACCCCTTAATACACCCCTTAAAATAACATTTTTTTCTTAATTGTAATATTATTATCAATCTAACGTCTACACCGAATTAAATACACCCTTCAATAAATAAGTCACTATCTGCAAACTAGTGTTTTCATAAAATTTGTAAATCCGGTCCTGTCGGGCCGATTTTATTAAAATTATGGGGACACTTTTTGTTCACTACCAGAGGGTTAAATTTCAATTTTGAAACGATTCGGAGAATTTTTTCGGTATTTTGGGGCCCAAAAACAGTTTTCAACCCCTAAAAACTACCCTTAAAATAGCCCGATTAGGCCCATTTTAAATAGGCTTCTTGCGGTGATGAATTTCAACACGTGGCCCAAATTTCGTTGAAATCAATTAGCTCTTTCGAAAGTTATCGCGCGTACATATATATATATGTATATATATATATATATATATATATACGTATATAAATATATATATATATACATATATATATATAAACATTTTTAAAAATGGTGCCAAAGTGTTTAGGAGGTTATGAAACGTCGAGAAATTTTGGTCCGACCCCTAGGTCCCGCCATCCGACCGACGCCTATAGTGTATGTTGCCATATGGCAAATACACTAATAATAATAATAACAGATAAAAAAAACACTTGAAAATTCGACAAAAATTTATTATTAAATTCTTTCTCGACGGTCGTTTCGGATAATAAGTCCACCCTCAGGAATACAAACATATACTCATTAATCATGTTCTATCAAATGCCGAGTGAAAAATCAGTGCAAATTATAATAACAATGTTTAATATATTATTTAAAATAATGAAAAATTGGCTTCAAAATACCAAAGTGAGCTTTTGATAATATTAGTTCACAAATAATTAAGATCTTCCTAAAATTAGAACACATATAAACGTGTTGCAGAAATCATTTTACAAAAATTGGTAATTTGCCTTGACATCATATGATTAGTTTTTATACCTGCAAAAGAAATTGTGAAACATCAGATTGTACTCACATAAAACCAAATTACTGATCTGCATAGAAAAAGATAACTTTTAAAACTAAATTATGATCAATATGCATGTCTAGAAGAAAAAATCGTGTAAAAACTGTATGTTAAATACGCAATTAAAAAAAATATCGTTTCAATCGATCAATTATTTTTCGAACAGTATCGATATAAAATTCTACAATAATATCGTCAAATCAGAGTTTTTGACAACGCATTCTGCAACCCAACATAAATATAAGGAAATAACAGTTTGTGGCACCAAAATGACATATTATTTTATATTAGTTGTGTTCTAATCTGAATTAAGCAGCCGAAAAATTCAGAACTCGGCATGGAGAGCACTACAGCACATAACATTCAGAACTTTAACCAAATGCACTAATGCGCCCTAAATTTAGGCGCATATAAATAATTTGAACCCGAAAAGTTATGGTATAAATTAATTACCTTCATTTCTAAGAATTCTTAATGTGATAATAAAAAACTTAAGGACTTTTAAAAACTTGTTTCACGATTTTAAAAGTGTCGACGTTGTGGAGATGTGCAGCTTTGTAATACTTTTTTTTTATCTAAAATGACTATGTCATGCGATTTGTACCAGATAAGTTGATCTGCTCTAGCAGTTTAGTAAAATGATGATTTAAGGAGCAAGAAAAATAAGCCACTACTGAGAACCCAATAGCTCCTGAACACAGAAAGAAAGTAGTTTATTTACGCATTACACAAGGGAAACTCAACAGAAAAATGAAGGACTAAATTGCCATCTTTTTGACACCATTAAAAATCATTATTTAGTAATTAGCAAAGTATAGTAATAATATTCCTTCTCTAATATATTTTTCAATTAATAATTATAACATGTATATTCAGCACTGTCTTTATAATTTGAAGAAGAAAAGTGCAAGTACCTACACGAAAAGTCTTTGTTTTGACTTTAATCCCATTACATCTACTTTTATATGCCGTGAAGAAGCTCTTATTTCATAGGGCAACTTACAAAGTTGCTGTTTTAATAATACAAAGTGCATTATTAATGAATAACGCCTCTGTATAACGTAATGTCATGCATTATGGCGGCGATAAAAAGAAGGTGCTCATAAATAACTATTCTCGCCGTTTCATTCTAGTTATATGCAGAATTTGTTTTATCATATACACAAAACAAAAATAACTAAACTCACTGAAAGTTCTCTCAGTTGACAAACATTTACCAACACCGCAATTAGGCTGAGAAAGATAAACTATTAAGAAAATACAGTGCAACCTTATAATATAACGAGCCTCAATATAACGATTTCCTCGATTTAACAAATTTTTCGAAATCCCCTAGAACTGTCCGTAAGAGTTAATGCAAAATATACCTTTACATTACGAATACTTTTTGTCAAAAACCTTTTGATAACGAATTTTCAATCATTGCAGAATATCAATAGAAAGTATAATTTACCTCTATTTAACGAGTTTTGTCAACTTATAACCTTTACATAACGTATCCTACCAATCAGTCACACACAATTCCACAATAACAACAATTCATGTCGCAACAGGTTCAGACACGTTAAATTTATCGTAAGACAATCATTGTTGTTTGATGTAAAGTAATGTAAACACTGCTGTTGGTCACTATTGTTAGTAAATTTAAAGTTGCAGCGGCTGAGAAACGAAAAAAGTGTTCCTTAACCGTCGCAGAGAAACGAAAAATCATTAAGTATGTAGACGAGAATCCTACAAAGGAAAAATTAGACATCACAATTTTAAAGTATCAATATAAGTTTTCAGAAGAAAATGGGTTTTCTTACCTTGTTAAAACGAATCTTAGACTAAACTAATCTTTATGTAATAAACTTCATTATCACGAACTACTTGGTATAACGAATATTTTCTAATTCCCTTCAGCTTTGTTATATCTAGGTTGTACTGTAAATTTAAAAAAGTGGCTGCATTTTACATTACACACCACAGAAGTAAAACCGATTACACACGGAGAGATTTTTTTTATAAAACTTTGCAAAAATGAATAGAATAAAATATAGTTATAACATGATGTATGTATACCATTATAGTAGAAAAATTTTACAGTCAGATTTATTCAACCACGCTGATAATAATGTTTTTCTCATATATTTTCTGTTGCCTCTACATATTATATATACCAGTTATATTTTCTGCACTCACTTTATTAGATGTTTATTATGCTCACGGATGCGAACAAATAAATGTCCATTTAAGGGGGTATTCTGGTCTAGAAATTTGAAAAAATCGATTTTTTTTGCATATTTTCAGTGTTTAGACCTTCAAAAATATGCCCTTAAACGGATTTTTCAAAATTCGAATTATTTTCGGAGATACAGCAGATTTTGTATTGAGTATTATTATCTGAGTGAGAATTGTTTTTCAAACTTCAAACGCGTTTTTCTCAAAACTACTTTTTTTGAGGTGGTTGTCATAATATCTCAAGTTCTACTTAACCGATTCCTTTGAAATTTGAAAAAAATCTTTTTTATACATCGCTCTATCGGCTCTGCCTCGGATTTTGGAAAATTTTAATCTTAAGCATTTTTAAAAAATTCGAAAAGGTCAAGAAAAGGGGGTAAAAAAAATTGTTTTTTTTAAGTCGACACCATTTCTCCACCGGCCTGTAATTCGACGATTTTTTGATTTTTTTTTTAATTTATTTTTATATTCTTCAAATGTCAATAAAAATCATATAAAAAAATGGATACTAAAAATGTTTTTCATTTTTTTTTTATCTTAGTTTG
This sequence comes from Venustoraphidia nigricollis, assembly GCA_034508555.1. NCBI lineage: Eukaryota > Metazoa > Arthropoda > Insecta > Raphidioptera > Raphidiidae > Venustoraphidia > Venustoraphidia nigricollis. The sequence goes on from JAVRKA010000071.1 coordinate 451,691, forward strand.
AAAAATGCCTAAAATTTAGGCCTCTAGACCAGAATACCCCCTTAAACTAGATGATAATAGTAAAACGTATGTCTGATACACACACAATTTGTCTCCAGTGTGGCGCGAATACACATCGAATGAAGATAGTACATTTTTATTACGCTTTTATTAGCTTCACCTTCATACGTTTAGTGCCTACAACAGAAAATTATCCCGTAGTTTAGTTCCACAGATCTTGTGACAAAAAAATGTCATTATGGTTCATTTCTTTCAAAGAGTGCCACCAAATATTTTGTGCAGTGTGGAGCGTTATAAAAAAAGCGTTACGCCGTAAACGGTTGGATGGCATCGTTATCAAATGTATCAAAACACCCCGTCTTACTTTTGTTTTTATTCAAAGTCTGTTTAATGAATTTGACTATCGGTTGCTGCAGGATATAAACAAAGGTATAAGTAATGACGAAAAGTACCTCAGTATCAACAAGATAATTAAATTTTTGTATTCTCAACGTTGGATAAAATCACCTAAAAGAGGAGGGCACCCGATGGCATCTTTTAAAATTACAAAATGCAATATTTAAAGAAAATTTGCTGTTCCATCAGATTAAGCATTGTTATCAGTTTTGTGGAGTGTTTGTACAGTTTTCTTTTGAAACTTTTATAGTGAAGGTAAATTCGCGAAGAGATGAAACAAGAAACGAGATGTGAAAGACAGACACATTAAGAAAAAATAAGAACACAAATAAAAACCCGGGTCGCAGTGCCCAAACCCTGCCGACAATATAGTGGTATTTGCTAATACATACAGTGCGGTTTTAATATGTGAACTTAAGTTTGTTCTTGGGAAAAATAAAAAAATTAACCCTTTAAGGGGGGTTTCTACCTTGTTGGCCCGAAAACCTGCTGTTTTTTCTGAATTTTTTTTCTCGAAAAGTATAATAGGTAAAAGGATGAAATTTTCGCATAGTTGTAGGAAAAAGTTTATTGAAGCTTTACAAATTTTTTCTCGGTGATCCAAGTAAAGGGGGGCAAGGGGGGTACCGAACAATGGCAGCAGGTCGGCGGCGACTCGTCTTCATGGTGGAAGTTCTAGCGTCCGTAAATGAAGTGTGAAACGCAAAATAAAAATATTTTCTTAATCTGTACACTTTTCCGCATCCGTGGTACTAGAACGAAGGAGAAGATATGAAATTGCAAAAATTATGAGCTTTTTAAAAAAAAACGATTTTTGGCTCTTTTTTTGTTACTAATTATTTTTTTAAATGAACAATTTTTGATATGTTTAGAAGATTCTAGTACCACGGATGCACAAACTCCTGATGAAAATGTGTAAAAAATTTCATGGCGATTGGTCAATTTTTGCGCCCTGTAGGACTTCCACCAACTCGAAGAACGTGGTTTTGAGAAAAACGCGTTTGAAAATTTGAATTTTAACTGCAAAAATTTATGTTAAATTCCAGGGATCTCAATTTTTTATGTTTCCATATTTTCATGTTTCATGTTTTTGGGGTCGCTGATTACGAATCTGCTATCAAATTTGCAAAATGAATTTGTTTAAACAATTTTTATAAACAAATTTTTATAACAAATCACACATTTTGCAAGATGTACCGGTTTCGCGGCAGACCAGCGCGCTTGACACCGCTCCACCAAACGGCCAATAACTTTCATAATTTACCAGATTTCAACTTGAAAATTAAGACAGTATTCTTGAAACATGTATCTGTCTGAAAATGCACAATCCCACAAGGTAGAAACCCCCCTTAATACACCCCTTAAAACATTTTTGTTTTAAATTGCAATATTATTATCAATCGAACATCTACACCAAATTAAATACACCTTTCAGTAAATAAATCACTATCTGTAAATTAGTATTTTCAAAAAATGTGTAAGTCCGGTTCTGTTGGGCCGATTTTATTAAAATTTTAGGGGCGCTTTTTAATTGCCACTGAAATGTTAAATTGATTCTGATAATTTTACATATATAGATAAACATTTTCAAAAATGGTGCCAAGTTGCTTAGAATGATATGAAACGTCGAGAAATTTTGGTCCGACCCCTAGGTTCCGCCATCCGACCAATGCCAATAGTGTATGTTGCCATATGGCAAATACACTAACAACTGATGCAACGCGTTTGATTGACTCTGCCATCTATGGTTTGGCAGTCAAATAGCCAAAAAGTTTCACTTTTAAGCACATACGAGGTTTTTTATTTTTATATCTTAAACTTGACGAAAATAGAGAACATCAAATAATAGTCCATCTAAAGAATATGTACCAAAGGTGACGCTTACCCTAGTTGCTGTATTTATTCGTACCAACGAACGCAACAATAGCGAAATGCGCTTACTGTTCGTTTTGCACACTCAACCGTTAAATAATGTCATTCTGCAACGTTCAACTTCCAGTCTTTCTTTTTATACCTTAATGCAATTAGATCTCCGTACATTAAGATGAAATTCAACTCAATTACAAAAAAATTAGTAGCATCATTATTGTTTCATTTTTTTAAAACTTAACCATGAACAACTAAGATTAAAAAATTAAAATTTGAAACTGTAAAAGTCATCAGTGTTGTAAAAAATATTGTCAATAAAAAAGTATTGTATTTCAGTTTTATATTCCTAAATCAGCTTAATAAAAAATAGGCATAAACTCATTTTTGAAATGTTTTAGCTTTGAAGTGATCCATTTTGCTTTAAAACATAAGGAGAAAAGCAGCATTAAAAGAAACAACGGTATTAAAAATGCATTAAAATTTTGAAATTTTAAAAATTAAAAAAATTCGTAAGGTTTTCTTTAGAATAAAATAACTATAGGGCGTCTATAATCTATAATGTTTGTATTTAATGAAGATAAATTACTCAATTACAAAAATCACGCTCTTTCTTTGTAAGTCCGATCGTTTAACGGTTTAACCAATAGCAATATTAAACTTTTGTTTAAATCGTTCGTTATCCTGCAGTTCGCATTTCCCATTACAAATAAAAAAATATATCATGAACCAATTATAAAACAAAGAAATAATCTACACAAAGTCTTTGTCTTTAAGCACTGTACTTTAAAAAAAACTGATCAGCGAACGTTGCCAGTCAGATATTTTCATACACCAGCATTTATTATTTCAAAATCTCTATTTTCATGTATGTTCACGAAAAAATAAAAAAACCGTAAGAGTTTAAAGAGATATGTTTTGAGTTTAAAAATAGCTTTCTAAAAATATTCATGAAAATTAAAAACGTCTTTTAAAATTTAAAAGAACATTTTAAAAAATGTTCATCGGGCCGTACTTTAATCTACAGAGGAAAAGAATCTTTTGTTTCTTTATGCAAACATTGGTTTCTTTAGAATATTTTCTCTTAGACGACACAGGTTATCACAATTCTTTTTCTTTTTGTAAAACTAGAATATTGTGGCTTACAAAACTTATATATATCTTGTATTTTATACTTTTGACGCAAAACCTGAAAACAAGGTATGGCTACAAATACACCTACGTATGACATAAAGGATAAAAAACAACGCAGATTATGCCTATTTTAAATACGGTTACACACTTCAAAAAATTAATACCTGCATGAACTTTTCTTAGCAATTTAAAAGCGTTATCTGGACTTTCGTCTGAATCGTTCTGACCCATGTTTTTCCATGATTTGTGTTATTTTAAACAGACTCTTGGTTGTCGGGCCACACTATAAAATAATTAGGAATTCATCAACTCAAGTAACTTGGCGTTTTTACAAACTACCTGACATGACTTGAAAATCAAACTTATTTGTATCGTTACTATCTGACATGACTTAATTTTTAACTACTTGATATTGAACCGATTAATATGAAAAAATGCGAATAAATTCCATATGTGCGCTTATGAAAACAAAATTTTAATATTATAATTAGGTGACTTGACATGATTTTCGGATTTGAACTTTAACTTAATTTAATTTCAAGTCAAGTCGACTAGCTTGAAAATCAAGTGAAACTGTGAGTCCCTAAAAATAATATACACTCCTAAAAATTTCGCAAAAATCTCAGCCTTACCAAAATTACTTGAAATTCACATTACTACAATGCAAGTTAGAGCCTCTGTGCTGCATGACATTTATTGGTACACGCATTCGTCAGAAAAAAATCGTTGTGCTGCGATGACTTAATTAATGGATTCAATCGGGATATTCCGATTGAAATTTAAATCCGCCTTTTAAAATGTAGCTTAGAAAAGGTGCAATTGAAATACTGCCATACTGTCAAAATATCAGTTTTGCCAAAATTAGTTTTAATTTACACACCTGTTGTTCACGTTAGAAGCGTACTGACACCCCTAAGCGACTGAGTTATTGGACAAAAAATTAGCTTTGCCATTATCAATTTTTTTTTCATAAAACTTCCGACGACATTGGGGGTTGATTATTCATAAAAACATGAATGCGTAGCATTTAAAAAAAAAATTAAAGGACTCATTGAATTGATTTTGTTCAAAATAAATAAATATCAATATAAATAAATATCATAGTAAGTAGGAAATAAAAAATGCATTCAATTTATATTCTAGGAGTTTTGATAGTTGATTTTCAGAATAAATACATACATATCACACATTGTTGTTAAGCATAATTCACCCAAAAACTGTCAAAATGTGTCCAAGAATTGTCAAAACTCACCAAAAAAATAGTTAAAATTCACTCAAAATTATATCAAAATTCAGCCAAAAAATTATCAAAATTTGCCCAAAGATTTGTCAACACTGACCCATGATAATGATAATTATTATTAACTAGTTTTTATTATACAATAATTGCTCATTGTTAGTGAAAAAGTATTAAAGATGTATGCCAATCAATCAATTTTTGTGGAGCCTTGACACTTGAGGACCCAGGGCTTAAGCTCTATTAGCTCCTATATAGATCCACCCCTGTCTTAAGGGTGAGATGGGATGGAAAAGTATGTGGTTAGGTTGGTCTAATTAAGTTGTATCTATTAGTACTTGTTTTAGTAAACACTAAAGTTCTATCATTAAATTCATAATGAGTGCTACATATCATTTTATTACTTTTTTATTATATTAACAGAACTAAAATCTTTTATATAACTTGTACCACAGAAACTTTTAATTGGATCGTGAAGAGGGTAGTTTCGTTAATAAAGAAAATTATGTAATTAGATTTTTTGTTATTCAATGCAATATCCATATCTAGAGGGTTGTATTGCCGTATTTACTTTCTTAACGAAAATACACAACATTTTGTTCGTAATCAAAAGTATTTTCAGGATCGCTAACTTCTGAATTAAATTATAGGAATTATACATTCAAAAGTAAAAAAATCGTCTCATTAATAAATATTTTTGCTGAGTGATTAAATTAACATTTCGCAATTTCTGTTCTTAATTAAAATGTGAGTATACCTATTCATTTTTATCAATTTCTAATACCTGTAACATCAAAATCGATTAAGGGTCAACCTGGTTTTGTGCCGAACATAGATACCCACTTAGAGCTATTTGAAACAATGACTGATGTCCGAAATAAATTAAATAATAAAGTAATTATAACGTGCTTAGACTTAAGCAAATAGCATCGTTAACTTCAGAATGCGCAGCCGTTGAAACTGTACCACAGGGGACTTATCCTGACCCTTTTTTCATTGTTTATGTGAATGACTTAAAACAAACGTGTACTATATGCCGACGATACAAACATAATTTTCAAGACAATTCATGACTGAATGGTTCAATCAAAATACCTTAAAACTCAATGTTGAGAAAACTAAAATGAGACAGTAATCAGTAAAATATAACAATTAAATAAAATTTCAATAAATCTTTCTGGACATAATTTAGAAAATGTTAATAATACCAAATTTCTGGGCGTATATATAGACCGCAGTATGTCCTGAACCACAAATAATGTGCGTAAAAAACTAAGCACAGCTGTTTATATAATACTTAATCTCACTAAAATGACGAATTTGAAAACCAGCATAATGAGTACATTATCAGAACTACAAAAAAATGAGTTTTATTAGTCTTTGTACATTTATAAAGATTAATGTTTTTGCGAGCATTCAGTATTTGTTCATTTTTTTCTGGCAATTACGTGAAAAATAAGTTTGCTGTTAATACATTAGAAAAGCCATATTTTATGACAGTTTTAAGCCACTGTTTATTAGTACAAGCTGAATATTTCGAGAGCGACAATTATTTTTTATGCGAGGTGAGTGGATCATCCTGAAGGAAGAACAACTTTCAAAATAACAGTAAAAACTTATGACTTTCATGCGTTAAAATGGCGTGTTACAGCTCTTATATAAGGAGATGTTAACATGAACACTAAATATACCTATTTCATCATTTCTACTCCACAAGTGAGGAATATCTCTAATTTAGGTCAAAATTCACATTTCTAAATTTTACAATATTTGTTCATTTTGAGGTTTCCCGAATTCAAAAGCCATATTTTTAGAAAAAAAAATTGTCTGTGAGTACAAGTGAAACGGTTAAGCGAATTGAAACCAAATTTGGATAAGCTATAAATATGAAGTCTTGTTGTTTTTTAAGAAAATTGGCGCATGCGTTGAAGAAATATGTGCTATAATATTGTTTTCTCTATTATAATGGTACACTTTTCATAACGATTTACTATTTTATTCATTTTTCGAAGAAAATGTTGTAAAAAATGTTTTCTCTAGTTTTGCAAACACTGAAAGTTCGAGATACAACAAAAAATGAAAATAAAAAATTGAAATAGTCTGCCACTGATTATGCACGGTCAAAGCTTGGATTGTATAGAAAACACAGTGTTTGGATAGATGAGGTTAGATAAACTTTCGATTATAAACGTTCAACAGCCGTGGTAATGAGCGTCTATAAACAAGTCTCAATATAGTGCACGTACTTGAAATGTTTCTTTTTCAACCGATTTTTCGATATTACATAATTAAAATAGCTATCACGCTAAATTTTATTACCATTATTATAAGATTTGTTGAAATAATATCACGGAATTTTAAATCTATTTAAATCTCGCGCGCTTTTTAGGACGTTTGCCTCTCTCAAATCGACATATATATCACCGCACAATGCTCGAGAGTCAGTAATCTAGTATTACATATCTATTAGAGATGGGAAAAACAGGTCTTTTTAGTGATCTGCATCTTTGCATCTGGATCCCGTATGTGAGCCGGCTCACTGAACCGGTTCAAAAAGAGCCGAGTTCTGAATATCTTACTGCAGTCTGCCACTGAGTTACTTAGTTCAGTCAATCATATCACGACCTATATAGAATCAAGAATGCATAGCCAAACATGTGATGCATGGGCATTTGAGCTGACAGATGCATCAAAGCAAGAACTGATACGTAAGTGTAAAATGTGCTTCTGTGTGTTAAGTGTTTCACTGAGTTATGCGGATCCGTTGATCCGTCGGCTCAAAAACAAGTGAGTCGGCTCTCACGGATCTTCTGTTGGAGTCGGCTCTTTGAACCGATTCAGATCTGAGTTACCCAACACTAATATCTATGGTGTCAGGTGATCTACTCACAAGATCTCAGATTCGTCTTCAACAAGAGTAATATGAAATATCGATGAAATATTAAAATTATTGATTTTTTTAAATTTATTATTAAAAATAATAAATGGGAAAAAATTAAATTAATATTTTTATAATAGTAGGTTATGTTTCTAGTGCGTGATGACATACTATATGGAGAAAATAACAATATGTAAAAAGCGAGCAACAGCGTGTTTAACAGTCACAGTGCGGAATGGATCATTAAATTACTACTATACAAACATAAAAAGTAACTATTTTATAGAGGGCTGTGCAAAAATATCGTGCAAGGACTCAAAGTTTAATGCGCAAGAGATAAAAAGGATAAATATTCTCTTTTTATGACATCCCTAAAGTTCTTAAAAAACAATTGAAAATATTTTGAAAAATAACAAACAATGGAAAACACTGGAGCTCTCATAGAAAGATATCGTATTTGTGGTTACGAATTTGAGTCTCTAGAGTCAAGGATGTTTATTTTAGAATTTAGATAATTACTGATGACGTACAGTGCTGTTTCTCTCCCAGTGGTAATAAATAATTAAACACGCATATTTCTCATTCGATTACATTTTCAATACTGTATATAAATATCAATTGTAACACAAAATGTGACAGGATAACATTGGAAACACAATGCACACAAAAGATATTAAAATTTATCGCAGTTTTGCCAACTACTGTACAATAATAAATTACGTAAAAATAGGAATAATGTATACTGTAGACAGTTTTATGCGGTTTTATATCTGCATTCCATATAAACATTGCAGTGATGATGCTTTGTTCGTTAAGGTATAGCATTGATTTATTTTTATTTATTTTTGACTACATCAAAAACATGTACGCGAAACAACTTTTTAATTAATGAAAAATGTACAGAGTTATCGTAAATGAATATTTTGTACAGAAAATGTGTCTACACAATAATCTACTCTCCAAAAATTGAGAAAAATAAACAAAACAGTGCTGTTTTGATGCATCGTTCATCCAAGCTCCTGTACTTAAGTCTACTAGACAACATTACGAAAATGTTATTAGTAAATAGATAATATTAGTAAATAGATAATTGTTCGAGGACTTAGGATCAATAAGTCAATACTAAATTTTTATTTATTGCGAATTTATTGAACAATTATCCATCTATTTAACTCATAGTCAGGATCGGAACAAGCTTTGAAATATGTTATTAGTAAATTTAACAGATAACATGATGGAAAACATCGAAACAATGGCAGACAATTTTTTTATATAGTTTTTTGTCATCAATACGGCTTAACAGTATACCTGTTTATGTAGATTAGAGATAAATATGAATTATTTATAATTTTCATTCTCTGCCTTGCAAATTTTTTTTACATACCTGGCAGACCTCTCTCGCGAGTACATGCATAAGTCTGTACGCTTTCATTCACGAACTATGACGATCCGGACGAATCGCGCAAATACGCAGTACTAGACTACTGATAGTATAGAGCAATGATAAAGCTACGTTGTTTTGTATCATAAATGCTGAGAGCTTTCAATTTGAATGAGAAAACACGTAAAAAACATTATGTATTTCAGTAAATATTGATATCTAATATAAATCTCTCTTTCTAATCATTCACTATGAATGTCAATAATAAACTCGAAGCGGTATAGACTATAGAGGTAAAACTAGGGTGATCACATTTTGTCTTAGATGTAACTCTGAGTCATGAAAAAATCATAGCTAGTGGATGATACAATCTACAACTTGATGAATATATTATTACGCCATACTTTCGATTGCAAAAATAATTTTTTATTTTTAATATTGTAACTAAAGTACAAGTTTTTTCTTATAAAATTGGAGTTACAACTCGAAGATAAGATATTAAAACTTGCACACTTCCGGTCAAACCTGGAGAAAAATTCGACATAAGCATATTTTTTTTGTGACCGCAGATATATCTATATTAAAATATGCGGATGTATCCAGACAGAATATATCGACAATATTGAAAAATATACATACTTGCCACTGGAAATTTCACAGTCCAATGTTTTAGGTATTTTGTCGATTGCTCATGGAACCCACATTGCAAACAGTGTAACACCGCACAAATATATAGATACTACTAGAACAATTTTCCTTAGTCATAATTGTACAGAATGGTCCCAAAATCATTAAATTATCATATTTTTTCTATTAACTCGAAGTTACCATTAAGATAATATTTCATGTTTATATTAATTGAGCTCTTCTAGTCCAGTGATGGTTTAGTACCTTCATATTCAACTAGAGCAGTGATTCCCAACCAGTGGTTCGCGAACCCCTAGGGGTTCGCAGTGTTTGCAGAGGGGGTTCGCGAAAATAATATTGTAATGGCGGATTTTTTAAAACGCCATTAAAATCAAAAGCAAAAAAAAAAACAAAACAAAAACACAAAAATTAAAGAACACACCCCACTGTAAAACAGAATGTTCGCTGCCTGTTTGTTAAGAAATCTATAATAAATTTCAATATTTTCATTTCTTTTTTCCTTATTTGTTTTTCAAAATTACTTCATCAATATCAAATTATATCAACAATTTTATACATCATAATTTATTCCTGTTATTCAAGTAATCAAATACTATTCTCTTTTTATTACAAACATTTATTTATATTTAAAACATTTTATCAATGTAAAACATAAGAACCAGTTTGTTAAATTAGTCTTTTTTTTTAATTTTAAAGGTATATCCAATTGTAAGTATATGTCCACATATATAGCATATGCACATATACAAGAGAATATCACTTGGGGAATTGGCTTCCGCCGTAAAGCATTTTAGCCAGCAACATTAAATAATATGAAATATATCAAATAAATCGACATCACAAAACATCCATGAGCAGAGGTGGGATTCGAACCCACGACAGTTAGGTCGAGAAGCCAGTACGCTAACCACTAGACCATAACCGTCCCCTTAAATTAGTCTTAATTCTTTTTAAATTAAATTTTTATTATTTTTTATTATTTTTCAATATTCCAAAAATAATAAAAGTGACGTCTGACAACACTGATCGAATTATTCTGCAATATGAAAAATACATATTCTATCAAATTTTATTGCTTTTTTTTATCTGTAATTAACGACTACATAGGGGGTTCGTCAAATTTTTTCGGATCTTTCTTTTGGTTCGCGAGGAAAAAAAGGTTGGGAAACAATGAACTAGAGGTTAGCCCGTAACTTTGTCCGCGTGATATAGGTAATAGCTTTAACCCTATCAAATTCTTTTATATAATACCTAGCCCTCCATCGTTCGGTTATTTTGTTCAAAAGACTGTCAAACATGCATTTCTTTTTTCTAAGAAGTGTATTTTTTCCGAATTTCACTTTTTTAATATAAGCAATTTCACAGATACAGCATATACGTAAAAAAAAGAATTTAGTGTTGTTTCAACAATAATAATTTAACATTTCTATACAACTTAAATGTTGCTAAAGATATGAAATAAATAATAATACTCTTGAGACATAACTCCGTATCAGGAACAGGGGGTCTGATAATTTGTTACTTGGAAGGATAGAGAAATAAAAAAACCCGGGTCGCAGTGCCAAAACCCTGCCGACAATATAGTGTATTTGCTTATACAGGCAGTGTGGCTTTATTATGCGAACTTAAGTTGGTTTTTGGGCAAAATAAAAAATTTTGCTCCTTAATACACCCCTTAAAATAACATTTTTCTTCTTAAATGCAATATTATTATCAATCGAACCTCTATATCAAATTACATACAACTTTCAGTAAATAATTCATTAATCTGCAAACTAGTGTTTTCATAAAATTTGTAAGTCCGATCCTGTCTGGCCGATTTTATTAAAATTTTAGGGGCACTTTTTAATTACTACTGAAGGGTTAAATTTCAATTTTGAAACGTTTCTGAGAATTTTTTCGATAATTTGGACCTCAAAAACTTTTTTCAACCCCTAAAAACCACCCTTAAAATAGCCCGATTAGGCCCATTTTAAATAGGCTTTTTGCGGTGATGGAGTTCAACCCGTGGGCCAAATTTAGTTGAAATCAATTAACTCTTTCGAAAGTTATTGCCCGCACACATATATATATACGCAAATATATATATGTATATATATATATATATATATATATATATATATATATATATATATATATATATATATATATATATATACATATATACATATATATATAAACATTTTTAAAAATGGTGCCAAAGTGTTTAGGAGGTTATGAAACGTCGAGAAATTTTGGTCCGACCCCTAGGTCCCGCTATCCGACCGACGCCAATAGTGTATGTTGCCATATGGCAAATACACTAAAAACTCCAGTATGGTGCTACTACCATAATTTTGTGAATAGTACCACCGAGCCGTGAAGTACGTACATGTCCCGTTAGAAGACAGGCATTACGAGGTTCTAAAAAAATTGTGTAACAAAAATAAAAAAACATAGTTAATATTTGTTTTAAATTTTCACTGTTTTTGTTTTAGACAAAAAATATTTCATAATTTGTTTAAAATTTAAAAAAAAATTATATTATAGTCATTATAAGTATAGGCTGTATGTTTTTAGTAATTAACTAAAAATTTATGAATGGTAAAGTTGACTGTTTAAAGGTACATTTTCAATTTTATTTAAAAATAAAAAAAAAATATTTTTAACATATACCTATGTCATATTAATTTGAATCATCTTACTCTTTTCAGTTTTGCCTGAAGACGTTTACATAAATAAACGAAACGTAGCACATTTTTTAAAATAGTCTATTTTGTCCAATTACCGGTAAAAAAAAACTTATTATTAAAAATAATATTTATTTTTCAGTAGTTCATTATTCGACATACCGTTTTATAAATATACATATTTCTTTTTTAATGGAACTCGTATTGATTTTTAGGATTCCGTAGAAAATAGAGTAACAACCCGTATAGTTTTGGACAGTTCGTTCGTCTTGTATAAATATACATTAATTAAGATGAATATGTTTCGAACATTAATAAGAAAAAAAATCATTAACACATTTTTTCCAGCCTGTATGTAAAAAATTTAAATGCAAGCCCTTTCTTATACAATTAAGTTAAGTAGCGTGGTGTATTAGGTTTAATTATAAACAATCACAATAACAGAGCCCGGCACAATTAAGTTAAACTGTCAGAACATGCCACTAATTAGGTCAAATTATCATCATTTCTTAACTGGGATGGACTGTATAAATCCGTATAATTGTATATAACTATGTTTTGTACATACTATACATAGATAATAATATACATGTGTATAATGTAAGTACATACACGTCATGTACAAAACACATATACAATGTACATAATATATACATATACGGTGGTTAAACTATAAGGACAAGCTGGTAACAATTCAACAGTATGAATTAAGGATGAAAGAGAATTCTGAAGGAGCCATAAAAATTAACATTCCTTAAAATCATGACAGTACACAGCAATGAATAAGTTAAGAATATAAAAAACAGTAAAATCAGACAAAAACCAACTAAGTATGCATTTTGGGTGCTTTTTATAAAATTAATTAAAATGTATTGCCACGTCTTGTCTTTACGATAATTTCATTTATACATTATATATTCTATTTAAAATTTGATAAATAAATCAACCATTCAACATAAAACAAAACTGCAGTTGAAATACAAACTGAGTTGTTTCTTTAAAAGATCATAAGAACAATCTACTATCATAAGTTAGAATAGAGAATTAATATACACTAGAATGCCGCTAATCCGAAATCAGTAGGACCGAACCCCGTCCAACTATATGAAAAGGCTTAATTTTAGGACACAACCCTGAGTCAACTACATATTATGTAGATAGATGGATAATATAATATCGCCTAGGAGTGAGTGAACCCGTGACCCACAGAAAGAGAGGTAGAGACAGAGCAAAGAGCACGTATGTACATATTACAGTAATTACAGCTGAAACTTCTGAGTTTCAACTAAATGAAATAGCGCACACAAGTACCTCTGTGCAATAGACGCTTGGCTCAATATGGTAATCTACTCGTGTATGTCGATTCGAATATACCAATGTCTACAAATTTAATATTTCATTAACGTGTGCTTTCGTAAGAATAATGAGAAATAAAAAGATATAAAAAATCACAAGTACGACTTTTGATTTTTAACTCGAACGAGCAAACGACTGAATTTTGCATCGTATGTAGTTGGCGGGTTCAGAAATCTACTGATACAAATTTGGTAGGGCAAAACCGCTACGTTTGTAGAAAAGGAAAATTAATTGGGTAAAAAAAAAATAGAAACAAAAAATAAATTTACAAAAACTTAGAAGAATGGTTATATTTTAGCACTAAAAAGTAGAAAATATTTTTTTCAGTGGAAGAATGTCGCTCATAAAACCTTCAACGTTAATAGTCTAAGATCCAGCATTACAAATATATACCCCCATCTGTTATTTAATTTTTTTTTTAATGAAAGCTTATTTTATTGCCTATCCAACGGTACTAGGTTGCCTAAATAAAAGTGGGTCCCATCCATGGTTGTCTAGATTTTAGATGTCTGAAAGATTTTTTTCCGATCATGTATGCGTGCTCCATTGATCACACCCCATAAAAAATGTTTTTTTTTCTCAATTGTGATATTATTATCAATCTAACGTCTACACCGAATTAAAAACACCCTTCACTAAATAAGTCACTATCTTCAATTTAGTGTTTTCAAAAAATTTGTAATTCCGGTCCTGTTGGGTCGAATTTATTCAAATTTTAGGGGCACTTTTTAATTGCTACCAGAGCTTTAAATTTCAATTTTGAAACGATTCGGAGAAGTTTTGTCAGTATTTTGGGGCCCAAAAACATTTTGCAACCCCTAAAAGCTACTCATGGACCCACTTTTGTTTAGGCAATCTAGTGTCGTTGGAGAGATAATAAAATAACCTTTCATTTAAAAAAAAAATAAATAACAGATGGGGGTATATATCTTTAAAGCCGGATCTTTAGAACCAAAAATGTATGAAAAATTTCAGCTCGATTAGATTCGGGAAGTGAATAAAACTTCAATCGCTAAATTTGACCGATACATCAAACAACACACAGGATTTCGAACTTGAGAAAAATTACAGAAAAATATTGCCAAATTAGTAATGGTAGAATTATGCGAATGATGTCTGTTATGACGTAATATTTAAGAATAAACGGTACACGCATTATTTTTTTGATCGTATAACCTTCTTTATGGCCGGACTATCATCTATAAATGTGTAATTTGATTTATATTTACTAGTGCAAAATTACTCTTCACTTCAGTAATAAACAGATGAGACGCCTTTAATCAATGCGTAGTAAAATTTAAATCAACCTTTATTAGCCATTACAACTAGCTGTGACATCACTTAGTAAGGATCTTAATCTGCACATCCAAATCTCTGCAAATCCCTTATTGAACTTCATTACCGCACTTACGTTATCTCCACATATTAAGTTCTGTTCGTGACCGCAGAGTAAAGACCAGATAACTATCATTATTATAGTAAATTTCATATAAAAACAAAGCAAGTCATGAAGTGCGTCGTATATTAGGACTATACAAGAGCTACCCTTGAGGTTCACATAACCAACTGCTAAGTATAACCTTAACAAATTAGACCCGAGAAATGTTTTTCAAAAAATTCTAAAATGCACTAATTTGCAATCTTTTTGTTAAAAAAAGAAACACTGGACCGATTTAAAAAAAACTCGGATCATATTGATGTTAATACGCTTCGATTGGCAAAGTCAATGACATTTTTTCTTCGGGAGATTTCACGTAAAATCCACTTTTTGCAGTATTGTTGTTTAAACAAAAACAAATAAATTAAGTAACAAAGATTTTTATGTTAAACGGTTTTATTTAAAATTAAGACAATAATGATGTTAATATACTACTAAAAGCTAAAAAATAATTCGGTAGGTCCTAGGTACCACTCATCACACCACTCTCCTCATCAATCTTGGGCATTAATCAGACAAAAAAATAAAATCGTTGGGCGTAACGTAACCAGGAGTAAATATGTAGGTAAATAGCATTTATAATGATATAGCGGTTGACTTGATAGAAATTTCACGCGCCCAACGATTTCATTCTTTTGTCTGATTAATGCCCTAGATTGATGAGGAAAGTGGTGTGATGAGTGGTACCTAGGACCTACCGATTTATTTTTTAGCTTTTAGTAGAACATTAACATCATTATTGTCTTAATTTTAAATAAAACCGTTTAACATAAAAATCTTTTTTACTTAATTTATTTTCAAGTTTTTAGTAATTTAAGATTAGTTCGAGAAAGGTTAGGTGTTACGATGCACTTGCTAGCGAGTATGAAAGGCAAGAGTGCGGGAAAAAGCCAAGAAGCTAGGACCAGACCGCATGAAGTTCCACTGCATAAATAAAGAAAAAATAGTGAAATATCAACATATCGTAATTTCCCTATTTGCATTTCAGATTATCAATATTCACATAATTAACTTAATCGGTTGATGGAAAATGGATGAATTTTAAAAATGCTATTCGCATCCTAACGGAGCCGGGTTGCTTAGCTTATATTAGGCTGAATTACAAAACATAAGCAATATATCCAGCATCATAGTAGGTACCGTAGCCTCTTCGTAGGCATGTTTGACCTTGGGTTTCTTTGAATATATTATTAAGCTTCAAATCACAGTATTTTCATTTTCCATTTTATTAATTTTTGTGAGTATTTTAGTCTATAATAATTTGCATCACTAGTTTTCAGCAAAAAATTTAGAGAAGTGCTATGTCAATTTATAACCCGAGATCTTTGAATGCTAGACCACATCAATTACACTGGTGCCGGATTAGTTTTTTTTTTTATTAGTTAGATTTTCATTAATTTTAATGTAGACATAAACACATACATGTTTAGTATGACAAGAAGATATTTTGATTTAACAGACACTAAAACTAATTAAATTTAATCATGTCTTTCTATACATTAACAAATAATGCGGGTCAACTACTACCTAACCCATACACTATATATTGTCTATTTTTAAGCAAACAAGGCCACTTAAACTACCATTAAAAATGGACAACCTCCAGGGTTGTACAGTAATCTTTTAGCACATAATTTATTAATACTCGTACTTAAGCTTGATATTCTGTACTTGTGGATTACGGATTTTTTAATTATATATTTATATGCTTGCTATAACTAGAATAACCAAAAGTTAGATAAATGTAAGGATAAAATGTTGATAAAAGAATTCCCCATTGTTTTAAATGCTATTTTATGATACTCCAGAGGTCCTCAAACTAAAATGGAGGCCAAAATGTTTACCTAAACTAACTCCTAGTGTCTCGTGCCAAATTTCATACTTTTATGCAGAAGTGATCATTAGTTTCGCTACGCCGCTGCATTGACTAAATATTCAATTTCGCCGCCAGGAGTCCAATTCCAAACCTCGTTATCAGTTTCACTGGGTAAATGATTAGTTATTCTACAAAATCTTTTCGAGTAAACAGACTGCTGAGAAATCATTTTCAATATAAAACAAGGTGATTCCATAAGTGTTCCATTTTTACCAATTTTGGTACTTAACACTGAAAATAAAACTAATAATGTAAAAACGTACCGTTTTGAAACATTATTTTGATATTTGAGTTAGTATTCTGCACCTATTGATTATAGTATCAAAACTAATAGCTGTTTTGGAAATATGCTCAATTTTGTGCATATTTTAAACCTAGAACTATACAGGTGTCCATTTTAAAAGAAAACTGCATATCTCGGACACTTTTCACCAAATCGAAAAATTGCCCGCATAAAATTTGTATAGTTAGGAGGGCGGCATTCAATGACGTTAGCAAAGGGCCTATAAAGGTCATCCTTTTTTGAGAAATGGCCACCAATTTTCATTTTTAAGAGGAAATATTCATAATTTATTTCAACATTGCAAAGTACAAAAAAAAATCTAAAATAATGGCCGCAATAATTTTTCTCCACTTCTTCCACCGAGGTTTTTTTGTCGAAAATATCGCCGGCATTAGCGTTATAGAATATGTATCACGAGGAGGTTGCGCAGTCGAATATGTCGTGTGTGTCATTTTCTTATTCTCATGGTCAGGCTTAAAGGAAGCGCTCAAAGTTTATTTCGTTATTTCCAAACATTATCAACAGTGGCAATAATTAATCTCGGTACAAAGTAGATGAAAGAAATTGTTAAAAAAAGTCGGCGTTATTTTCGATTAAAAAGCGCCAGAGAGGTGGTGAACAATTTTTACGATCATTGTGTTAGAGTTTTTTCTACAACAGTAAAATAAAATATGGGTATTTCCATTAAAAACATGAAAGTTGATGGTCATATCTAAAAAAGGGTGACCTTGATAGGCTTCATGCTGCCGGCCCGTATGTCCCCCTACCAACCAAGGAAATGTCATGTGGGCATTTTTTCGATAAATGTCCGAGATATCCAGTAAGTTTTTTTATAAAACATCCTGTATAAATGAAAGACTTTTGGGGTAATTGCACCGTTTTTTTAGGCAATAGGTATATGCACCTACGTTGAACATCATCAAGTTAAAAATGTTTAAAAAAGTATTCCTTTCTAAGCAGTACAGTTTAGAAAGAAATAGTTCGTCAGTAATATTCTACTTGTTAAAAGGTGTGCGAGTACCGGTTGGGTATAAAATTCATCAAGCCAAGTAATAAAGAAACAAAATTGTCTTTTTTTTACACCTAATAGTTTTTTCAATCTGCATATCTTATATCATCACGTTTCCAGCTACAACGTACCATGTCCAAGTCCTTTTAAAAATCATGCACATTCTATG
The DNA here is from genome assembly GCA_034508555.1 of Venustoraphidia nigricollis. Lineage (NCBI taxonomy): Eukaryota > Metazoa > Arthropoda > Insecta > Raphidioptera > Raphidiidae > Venustoraphidia > Venustoraphidia nigricollis. The sequence goes on from JAVRKA010000071.1 coordinate 470,031, forward strand.
GTTTATGTCAAATGTAAATAGTTTCAAAAATCATAGATAATCCTAAGGCAGAGCATGAAAGCATATTTATTCGCACCGTGACTTAAAACCCTAAACAATGTCGCTACGTCCCGTTAATAAAGAGACAGGAAATGTCACAATATATTAGACGAGACCAACTCTGCCAACTGATAGTGCAAGTAGCTTGTATCAGTGCCCGCACTACACATTCAATAGGAACGGGAACGTCAACTTTCTTGACAGACACACACACATAAGAAATGCTGTCAAATTTTTACGTACTCCTATACAGATCTGTGGACAAAAGGCAAAACTGATTATGTAATTTTTTGATACTTCTTTTTTACATAACTTTTTTTGTGTACATATATTAGGGTTAAAATGCTTCGTTTTTGCATAAATTCTAAACTTAAACTAGATTTTAAATATGCGTATTAAATCTTTAGTAAACTTGCGATTTACACACTTCAACATATTCATTTTTTTAAAAATTTTTTTGATTTCATTTCAACGAAAAATGGATAAGTGGTTCAATATTATTCAATGCAAGAAGTCTGAGTCTTTTGCAAAGTCTATAGATGGATTCAACAATAAAAAATGGCAAAATAAAGTATTTCTCTAATTTTTAACAGAGTCATATAATTATTTTTAAAAGTACACCAAAATAAAGCATTTGCGACCCTCGTTCACAATGTCAATTTTCTGCCCTAGTATCATAATGTATACGCTGTTTGTTTGTTTTTTGCTTTAAAACTAAGAATTATATCTGGGAAATTAAGTTGACACAAGTCCCGTTACTATTAGTGAATTATATTGAGACAGAGTTGCAATCTTTTAATTATCACCACGGTAACTCCCTATTTTGACATTTCAAAGTAAATAAATAAAGAACGATCACGAAATTTTAAGAAAAATGTGCGAAAAAATATATAAACAGAATCTATTAAGGCGCATTAAGAGTGAACCAAAATAATTTTAAAAATAACTTATTCAAGTTGTTATCGTCCATAATATTAAATATGTTTGTAGATATTGGATAATTGGACTATAAATAAAAGAAAATTCAAAATTTTTTTAAATTTGCGACGTTTCGTAGATTATTTTTCTACTTCATCAGGCAATTTTATATTTTAGAATATTTGTTGATATATTTTAGTGATATTATCTTGTCATTTTTAAATTATTTTTTAATAAATGACAAGATAATATCACTAAAATATATCAACAAATATTCTAAAATATAAAATTGCCTGATGAAGTAGAAAGATAATCTAAGAAACGTCGCAAATTTAAAAAATTTAGAATTTTCTTTTATTTATAGTCCAATTATTCAATATCTACAAACATATTTAAAAATAACATTCAAGAAGAAAGACTTAACCAAATATCTCCTATTAGATAAAACTGGCATTTAAAGATCTTGAAATTAGGTAACAATTATACATTTTTACACTCAAAATACGTTTGAAATGCTCAAAAGAAGAATTGAATTGTAATAATTAATTATAATAATACAGGCTACTAACGGTTCTCTTTTCATTTCACGGTTGCTTTGGCTGAATTGCTGTCCAAAATTATTAATTTCAATATTTGTTTTGGTAATTTAATTAAATTTAAAAATATTATTTTTTTCTGATATTAACAAAAATGAGAAATTGTCGTGGAACATATTATGACCAAGGTGAAACTTCCATAATTTTTGTTATTTTAAACAATTTACTTTTTTGATATGCCAACCTTACAAACGTTGCCATGGTTTTGGTAAAAATTTTTTTTGACGTTTGATATTTTCTTGTACATTATATAGAAAAAAGTAATCAACTTTATACGCGGCTGGCATCCAACCAGCGAAATCCGCCAACCATCTGAGTTTTAACACATTAAAAACATAAACTTTAAAATAAAGTTAGTATCATTCTATTCGCAGATACATAAGACGACTGGTTTTTCCAAGTATACGATATAATACCACATTACAACCGGAAGTTATCCCTTTTTCGCGGTCGGACCCACACCAGCCTGCAAACCATTGTATTTTTCTTTTAAGGAGGGCTTAAATTTCCCAAATACCCAAAACTGGCCTTTTCGGAGATCCAGATAGGGTTTTAGTGTTACGGTGTAATGTTTGTGGGTTATTAAAAGGTTCGTTATCAATTAAACACTTATACTATCTTATAAAATAATTATTTATTTAAAAATCAAATTAAATTACTCGCCACTACATCGTTGTACAACAGCATAGTGACCCCATATATACCTACTAAAATACAAATATCGCTGTATTTATATTTTTTTTATATATTCACAATGTAACAGTAAATTTTCAACATCCAATTAAAATTTTTGGATAAAATCAAATTTAAATTAGGACACAATATAAATGAAAAAGTCCGTATTAAAACAAAATATTTACTAGGTTCTAGTTACTTAAAAACTAAAAAAAAAAAAAACAATATATTCTATTGGTACTATTGACTCAGCGTGTACAACATAAGTGTGGTACAAAAGCGTCTTGAAATATATAATAATCAACAGTACTGTTTCTTTTCACAAATGGCGAGCTGGATCATTAAATGAACTTGATGATTAAATTGTCACTGACCTATTTTAGTGTTAATGTAACATAAGTCGTTTTGTACTCTGTCAACAGACATGCAGATGATTGATGCGTTGATAATAACTTACTTGATGGTGTGATACACAACTCTGCCACTCATTACCATGCTGTGATTAGTGATTCAAGTCCAAGTAATACGCATTGATATTGAGCTTAACAAAAAGCTGTAATTCTATCTAACGGGTAAATATACCATTCAATTCTATAAATGAAATATTAAAACCATTATAAAAATAATTTTTTGAGCACTAAATAACACATCGAAAACGCTATAGATGTAATTTAATGCCAAAGTTTATCTAAAATATGAAAAAAGCAAAAATATAAATACCTTAAAGTGACTACAAAATAATTAAAGATAAAAAAAGTCCAGTCAATTGAGCGACTGGGTCTTTCCAACTTCAAAAATATTGACATTTGATATATTTTAATAAATAATATAATAAAATTTCTGCTAACGTGTGCGGTATTGCGGGTAACGACTAGTAATAAATATTATGCAATTTGTTATTCTTTTACAATTTACATGGTTACACAATATGGTTTTACATGTAAAAATTAACCAAAACATGCTTGTTAGCTACCTAACTAATTTTTGATAGATCCTCACAACAAACAAACATTTAATTTTTTTTATTATTGAAATATTCTCAAAATTATGAAGTTTAGAAAAAAACTCTTTGCGAAACTTTCTTGATAAAATAAATAGAATCATCGAAGTTTAAGTCCATTATTTAATAATTTTTTTAAAGTTTAATGGGAATTATGGACAAATTTGATGTGTTAATTTGTCCATAATTCCCATTAAACTTTAAAAAAATAAATAGAATAATAAACCGTTACAAAAAAAAGTATACCATCATTATAAAAAAAAAAAACAATATCCTTGCATAATATATCTCTTCTGGGCGAATTTTCTCTAAAAACAATAGGGCTCTTCATATTTGCATATTAAATATTCTTCCAAAAGTTGGTTTCAATTCGCTCATTTGTTTGACCTAACGGACTAACAGACAGGCAAAAAAATATTGCGAAATTTTGAAAGTGAATTTTGATCTAAATTCGTACCATTCCCCAACAGTGGAGTTGGGAATGAAACAGTATGCACAAAATTGAAACGGTATATAATTCTAAAACAAGTGATTTGACTGGTGCACGATTTACGCATAAAAAAGTGATTATGTAATGTGTATATAAAAAAAACTTAAAAAAAAAGATTAACCTCCTTCAAAAAAGTCACTAAAAAAGGAAAATAATGAAATTTTGTTCAATTTAATACAAATATGTTTTTAAACAAACATGCAGCTAGTCGATAGAATTGCATCTAAAATAGTTTAATGTGAAGTGATTTGAATTAATTGAAAACAAATGTAAAGATCAATAATGCATGGCCCATCTTTCAAATAAGGATCAGGTTGAACGACCGTTTCGCATTAAAACTAAATATTCACTCAACATAAATGTCAACTTTTAATTTATTATCTATGTCTATTAGCGTAATTAATATTGAGCAATAAAAAAATAAAATAGTTCGATGCTCTGGACGAAATGAGAGAAAATTCAAAGTGTAATCGAAACCGCCGGAATCGCTATATTGGCAAAATGGCGCAAAAAAAACAGTCTCATTGAAATATTTCGCTTCGGCCGTTTCATAGACAAAGCATGTTTTCATGAAAATAAAATAGAAATAAATTTTCTACAAAACATACTTTATACATGTTTTCTTTAGACCGAATAGTTTCCGTGCAGCTGCAGGCAAGTATTATTGACAAAAATATGACTTTTTACAATTTGCCAATACTGACCTAACGACTCTGTATTCCACGTTTAATATTTTCAATTCTAGAACAATTGTTTCCCAGACGCGACGCAAGCGTATAAAAAATTCGGAGTAAAACTTGTTGTAACGCGGAAATTTGCTCAAGGTTTTTGTATTGGGAAATATACTCATATGTATTTAGAACAATTATACAAAATTTCATCAATTTCATTCAATAAACATTTTTTACACAGATAACGATCTATGCAATGAAAATTCAAGAGAAAACTGGTCTAGTTACGAAAATATTAAATTAATGATCAGGTCAATACGTTTTAAATTAGTGATTTTGTCAAGACTGAATAATTTATTGGTAAATTGCATAAAATCACAATTTTGTCAAAAATACTTCGTTCAGCTGTTGCACCGAAACTATTCAATTTAGAGAAAAAAAATATAAAACACATTTTGCAAAAAATTGACAATATTTTATTGTCATAAAAAAACATTTTTTAGTGATGAGGCACGCGAAGCGAGATATTTCAAAAGAGCTCGTTCATTTATTCGGATCAGAAGCTACCTATCGATTAGATTTCAGTCAGAAAAGTTCTGAAGATGCAAAATCAGAATTTTATATAGGGCGCTGATGACCCAAGCTTCAGCACGGCCCACACATGTCACACATATTATGGTTCAAACAATTCAAGGTGTTTATTTTCAAAAAGAAGAAACTCGGGTAGCAGTGCCAAATGTATATAGTGTCTTTGTTAAAACATTTATTATGTCAACTTAAGTTTACTTTTGGACAAAATAAAAAATTAAACCCTTAATACATCCCTTAAAGTAATATTTATTTTCTTAATTTCAATATTATTATCAACCCAATATCTGCACCAAATTAAATTCACCCTTCAGTAGGTAAATTCCTATCCGAAAACTACTATTTTCGAAAAAGTTCGGTCCTATCGGGCCAAATTTATTAAAATTTTAGAAGCATATTTTAATTTTCAGTAAATGTGTAAACAATTTTTCAATCTTTCAGGTATTTTTAGGCCAAAAAAAAACATTTTTCAATCACTAAAACCACCCTTCAAATGGCCCGATTAGGCCTATTTTGAAAAGGCTTCGTACGGTGAAGGATTTTAACATGTGGGCCAAATTTTGTTTAAATCAATTAAGTCTGTCAAGAGTTATCCTGCTGACACACATACAAATTTTCAAAAATGATGTCGAATTGTTCAAGATACTATGAAACGTTGAGGAGTTTTGGTCTGACCTTTAGGTTCCACCATTCGACCGTCATGCATATGGCAAATTCACTAAAAATTTAGTGAGTAACCAAAAGCATCCATTTTAATGAAACTAAAATGAAATATAATAAAATAAATAATCAATTAACACAGATAGTTAATGTTCCAATAGACCTTACTGGTTGTAGTGTTTATCTACTGGGCCCTACTTTTAATTCTAATTCCAATTTCTAATGTTGCATTCCATTCGTGTTATAAATACACAAACCCGACGAAATTTTAGTTTTTCACCGCCTCACTATTTTACAAATCCATTTCTTTGTGTAGTACACACTCCTATTGTATAAAGCACATAAAGTACTGTTTTTTGAAGAAGTATTTCCTTTTGAATTGACTTTTTTACATTTTGTTTTGTTTAAGAAAGAACACTTACAATGCCCTACTGTTTGTGAAAAAGGCAAAATGTAGGGAAAAAATCATTTGTTTGAGAAGCATATAGAGTAGAACATTTTATTTTATTGTGTAGGCAGTTTTCCTTTCTGGGTTTTCAGTACAGTGTGAACAGTAGAAGAGGCAACTAGATGAGCTATATCATCCATTTCCACTCTAACTATGTACAGTAGGATCTAAAAAGTCACAATTTAAATAAAGTATTATAATTTTTAACCGAGCAAACAAAGTAATGAAGTTTTGCTTGAATATGTTACAAAAAGTGAGTTTCAGAATATCATATTTAAAAAAATATATATATATATAAAAATTGGCCACAGACGAGTCGGGCTCGCACGCGGAAGGTTCGGTACCAGTTATACTAATTGTACGTGTGTATATATTGACATTATTTACATCGAGAAAAAACGCCAAAATAACACGTTTCTTGCGCGGGACCCCCTTTAATTTTTAACTTTATTTTATTTTTTTTTATTTGTTGTAATTGCGGTCAGAGTAATACACTGTCAAGTATCTACCTATTAGGGTGGCAGACGGACAGATAGACAGAGAGTCTTAGTAATAGGGTTTGGATACGAAACCCTAAAAAAAGATATTTTCAAACGACGTAAGGGCCAATTTGTGAAATTAATTCGATGTAAATCCAAACCGCCAAAAAAGTAATTATTTTCACCCATACTCACACTTATTACACGTGATTAAGTGTGTATTCGACAATTTTTGTTCACACACTAAACTTCAAATTTTCATAAAATTTATATTCAGCATTCGTGAACGTGATTAAATTGTCATATTCCAATATTCATATATGAACAGAAACATTTATATTCTATCTGTGGCTTAATTCGTTAATATGTCATTCCAGTACGAAAATGTCCATTTTATTTTTAAATACATTAGACGTGACTTATATTTGCTATTCATAAGCGTGAGTAAACAGTCACGTTCCAGTGTTCTACATTTACAGAAACAGATTTATAATATAATACGTACTTGTAAGTGATTTTTTCGAAATTTGGTCTACATGGAATCCATCACCGCATAAGGTGTATTTACAATGGGCCCAATCGAACAATTTATGGGTATTTTTTAGGGGTTGAAAAATGTTTTTAAGCCCAAAAATACCAAAAAAAATCTCAGTATCGTTTCAAAATTAAAATTTAACCTTTTATTTTTAAATTTTAAATTGTACCCAGCAGAACCGGACAAATTTTATGAAAACACTAGTTTGCGGATACAGATTTGCGTACTGAAGGGTGTATTTAATTTGGCGCAGATATTGGATTGACAACAATATTACAATTAAGAAAAAAATTATTATTTTAAGAGCTATATCAAAAAAAATTTTTATATTTTGTCTAAAAATAAATCTTAGTAAACATAATAAAGCCACAATACCTACCTGTGTTAGCTATATACCATAAATTACCGAAAATTCTTCAAAACATTACTTAACTGTAGAGGTGTTATATCTCTTGATGCATTTCGTATTTTAGTCTTCAATTGGTCTAAATTTAACACATCACCATTGAATATTTTAGATTTGAAATACCCCCAGTAAAAAAAAATCATTTGGGGCGAGGTCGGGTGACCTAGCTGGCCGGCTAAATGCAAATTTTCTTTGCTCCAGTATCTGCAATTCGGAAAATTGGCTTCTCCATGCAGGTAAAATTTGCCTCATGAGTAAAAAGAATTCACTGCAGTAAGTCCGGACTATTATTAATGTTTTCGAACATCAGTTCGCAAAATGCAGTTCTTTTTTCAGTATCATCTTCCACTAGCTCTTGATGATTTTGAAAATGGTAAGATTTGAAACCGCCCCTCTTAAGTAATTTGTATTCAGCACTTTTACTTATACCGGTAGCTTGAGCTATGGCTTTGCTCGACAATCTGTTATTACTTTGCACTAGCGTAATAATCTCATTTCTTTTTGCCTCTGTAAGGACATATCTGTTTCTTTTTTTATGGTGTAACTCGATGCAACCATTGCTTTTAAATGTATTCACAATTCTTGAAATTGTGGAAATACTTGGAGTAGGACGGTGGGGAAATGAAATTCGAAATAAATTGGACACTTACCTTAAACTAAAATTTTGATTACATCAATGAATTAATTTGATTTTCTCTTCAGTGGAATACATTTTAAAGTAATATTACAAACTACTGTACTCTTAAAATGTATTAGCAATTGAAGCTTATCGACGGTCGTTATTCTTCCGGATAGACGGTATGTCCTATTTTAAAATAAACGCGTAATTACATAGCTGTCAGAAATGTTATTGTGTAACCATATAAACGGAAATTTGTATGTTTCATCTTAAAATAAATTAACAGTAATTTGTAATGAATTGTTTTCTAAAAAATGTAATCAGGTTAATTTTTTTTAATGTTATTAATAACAGCTTTCAATTTTTCTCGTAGTTAAGGAAAAACAATTTAGAAAATATTACATTATAGAGAGATGGATTATTGTAACAAAACTTGCTACGATACTATACGCAGAATTTTGGCATTTCGATCCGAGTTTTTATTTAATGTTCATAAACATGATCTGATCTCTATATTTGCAGAAACAGGCGAACACCATACAAAGTTTATCACCAACGTTATTTGATGTTACTTTGCTCACAAATTCATATAGGAAAATAATTTATCACGTTTGTAGTTTCCACACTTCATACATTTTGATAAATCAGTTTTGTTTATGTCGGATCCCGTCCGCAAATAAGAAAGATACACCCCGCATATAAGATAGCTAATACATGATCGCGTCACACAGACGTTATAGTCACTCCATTACATTTGCATCTCCCATCTAGCTGGATACGTCAGGCAAAGTTAAATCGACCGACATTACGAAACTATGGCTGAACCATTTCATTATGGCTGATCTAGCAAGTTGACGGAATGAATATACGGAAATGACTGAGAGCACTGCATTTATGATACTAAAAAGACGTCTTAGTCTAGACGAATTAAAAAAATGGAGGATGAACGTCATAACAAACGGAATTTTGTGAAAAACTGGCGAGGGTGATCCACCCTTTGCTTATTTTTTATGGAAATGATAATATGCCCTAAATTGTATTTTTGCAAAAATGTAGAAAACACTATTTCAGGACAAAAAAGATCATTATCAATCTTCAAGAACAGAATGCCGTATTAAAATTTAATTAAATAAAAAGATCAGGTGAAAAGACCAATTTTTAAGTACTTTTTTATTCAATGTACGACGTTTCGTCGGTTTAATTCCGACTTCTTCATGTACCTATTTTATAGGTAAGAAAAATGAAGAAGTCGGAATTGAACCGACGAAACGTCGTACATTGAATAAAAAAGTACTTAAAAATTGGTCTTTTCACCTGATCTTTTTGTTTAATTTATTTCAAGACCTGATTTTTCCTAATATGAGTTAAAATTTAATTTTTTGTCACTTGATTAAAAAAAAATTTTCAATTTTCTGTGATGTATATTTAATTTAAATTCAAAATTTTTGGGAATTGTACTGACCTCTAACGAAAATTAATTAAACTGAGCAACTGTCATACTATAATTTTTAGTTGACTGTGAAAATAATATAAATAAAATAATAAAAAAAAGAACATATTATTTTCTACAATTTCCAATTTTTTATTGTTTTTTGTAATGCGAAATTGCTTATTATATCATAGTTTAATTTTCATTTAAACATATTGAGGTTAGTCACACTATTGTTTCTTTTTAGTAAATTATTTAATCCATAATGTTTAATATTTTTATTATATGTATGTTAATTTTTGTAAAATTTTTTCAGAAGCTTGAAAAAGTCTTAATTAAATAAAGACGAAACGTTGCAATCAATGAGTGTTTAAATTGATTTATTTTTATTCCAATTACCCGTGATATTGTTTTCTATTATTATTATTTTTTTATAAAGAAAAGTAGATACGCTGTAAAGCGCCTTTTATCTCGTACCGATCTCTTTTTTTGGCATATTGTACTGCAAGTACCTCCTACACTAAGTAAAAAAATTCGTTTAGCAATCCATAGAAAATTTAAAGAAATGTGGTAATGGAATGGGAAAATGGGACTAGTTTTTGAGAAATTATATGCTATCTTTGTCAGTTAAAGCGATTCATTTAACCATTTAAAGAGAGTGTATAGGGTTCAATATGCCAAATAAGAAGGGGTAATAATTCACTTATTACAGGGCAAAATTGATGATTTTACAAAGTTGGACAGATATAAATTACATCTCTTCAGTTGGGGCTGGTTGTGATAGCTAGCACCCAGGGTAAAAAGTAAAAATAATGGACTTAAATAAATCCAAGGGTTTGTTTTTTTTTTATATATCATATGAAAGATTGTTTCTACATTTTAATTAAGAAGTATCCTATATTCTCAGTTTGGATACCAAGTAGCATACAAATTGATCCATCCATGCTCGAGACAAAAATGCAAAAATGAAGTTGTTCCCAAAAGCGTGCCCACTCTATAACTTCAAAATTAACAGAATGAAGTTGCTCGCAGAAAAAAGCTACCAACAGATCAGAGGCTACCAATAGAATAGAAATACCGACTATGATCGCACGTCTAATAGCCGTATTTGTGCTATTCATTCAGGTGTGTTTTATTTCAATACGAATAAACATTATATATGTGCTTATAAATTATATAGAGTAGCGACTACTGGTGAATATTATTGAAAATAATAAAAGTAATTGAAGTTAACTGTCACTTCAAATAGCTATAACTGCTAACAGCATATACATAAGTACACGCACCAACTTTGTTTTATTAGTATTTATAATTATCACATGGCGCTCTGGTTTCAGACATTCACACAGAAAACCACTAAGAAAATCGACGACACCGTTTAATTTTATGCTGAATTATTTGAGTAAGAATCAGAATTGAACTAAAGATGTACCAATATGAAGAATGTAGACTGTAATATCAGTACGTTATTTTTCATCAACACGAAAATGGGCTTGTTATACATAAATTCAGTTGAATTTTCTCTCGACGGTTTCCTCGGTTCTGGCGACGGATGCTTTTCCAAAGATCGATTTAAATATCTAGCGCCGCACGCAACTAGATGCGAATGAATAGCGACCTATGTACATTTTACATACCGTGTGGTCTAAGATAATAGACGAAGAGCCCCCACTGTCAAATTTTCAATGTACTGAGCTAGGGATTGCAATGCACATTTTTGGCCTTGCTGGATCCAGCATCTGGCACTGGATCCAGCGGTTCGGATCCGCAATCAGCTAAAAACAATAATTAACTGGGTCTGAGAAGGATTATGATAAGATATTTAAGAAAGAAATGGCACTTAATGAAACTAAGGGAGTAAGAAATGAAAACCTAACTTTAATCTATGATTATCTGATGACTCTCAAACCAGCCAGCGTAGGAACAGAGAGAGCCTTTTCTGCAGCCGGGTCTATTTGCAGTTCTTTAAGAAGTAGGCTGCAAGATAACACCATCAATAACAATTCTTTTTTGAGATCTTACTTTCAGAAAAGTAAAAAAAACTGCTACGTAATTGATTGGCTTCATTCTTTAATAGACACGTTAAGTCTTAAATTATATAATTTATATTAAAGTTTTATTTCTAATAGTTTGTCTAAGTTCTATATTTTTACTTAACATTCAGTATAAAATAACAGCACATGTAGGTACGTATACTATGTAATGCACACAGATAGTTAATATATTATATAATATATATAAGCACATATCGCGACAACAAATTTTATGGCTCTCGATATTATATTTGCAAAATATCTTTATAGAAATACAAATTATTCCCATAACAGTCTTCCCCCAGTTGAATGTGACATGTGTTTGTGCTGAGGTATTATTTGGTTAGTGGTTTCACATGTTTTTTATTAGATTAAGCCAATACGTTCATTTTGAAACATGCACAATACACAAATTGTAGTTTTTTATTGTTTTCGTGCACCCCATTGTGTAGGGTATCATTGGACAGGTATTTAAATTGCAAAAAAAAGCTCTAACGTGACTTTTCTTAGATGATTATTTCGCAAGATAGCTCCTAAAGTCGTTGATAATGTGTACCCCTCCCCTAACTTTTCAACCATGTGATTAAAAAATCCGAAAAATCAAGGCAGTCGCACATTGTAAATACGTTCAACGAAAATTATTTTAAACAAGAAAAATAATTGTAGATATCCACAATTTTCAGATTTTCATAGAAGCAATCTAATAGGAAGATATTCAACAAAAAAAATATATATTCTGTGTTAATAGTTCATGTGCTTATTTATTTTGTGAGAAATTATTAAATACTTCGTACGAACATTACGGAACCCTATCATGTGCGTGTCCAACACGCGCTTGGCCGGCATTTTTTGAGGGGCATGGCCGAATATAAGCATGTTAAAACTGCCCCCGACGCATTTGCCAAGAGCACTTTTCTCACCTGAGACGTGAAGTGGTGTGTCGTCAGCGTATTGATAAATAATAGCATATTTACTTGCTTTATGAATACGTAGATGTTGAATATAACTGGTCCTGGAACGCTGCCTTGTGGTACCCTACTTTGTGTTTATAGAGACTGTGAGTAACAGCTATAGTTGTTCACCGTTACCTTCACAGTTAAGAGCGATTAACTATATAAATTTTGGATCACTGAATAGTGAAGACAAACATAGACTGTAGATTTTGGCTAACAGTAATTCATAATTTAATGTATCGAAGACCTTGGAAAAGTCAAGCAGAAGCATTATATATTTATTTTACCTCTGTTTTATTAAACTTATGACTGATATTAGTGTTGTATACGTGCTATTACAAGGACGAAAACTTGTTTGGCGATCATTAAAAATATTTTGTTCCTGGAGATAAGTTTGAAGTTGACGGTTAATTATAATTTCCAAAACTTTAAATACGACTGGTAGTTCTTTGAATTCTTTTAGTGCTTTTACTTTGGGTAGAGGCGGAATAATTGAAGTTTTCCACAATTGGGGGAACGAATGCAAAATGGTATGCATAATAGCAAAGCATCAATAATGTCTTCAACATCATAGCGCTACTAGATATAGCGAGAACAGATATATACTTAATATAACGTGAAAATCAGCTATTTTGTAGAATGTGTAATAAATGTGATTTGTATCTTGATTGTAACGCTATATAACTCATGGGGCTGTTAAAACTCGCTGGTTTCTCATAAGTCACACCTCACATATAATATAATGCATTACAATTTACATAAGTACGATTTTAACATACTACGAAAAATGTCAGTGGAATCTTGGCACCAAAATCAACAAGCCTGAAGACCTTACCGAAACAATAATGTTTTTTAACGGTGCATTTCTGCAAAAAATATTGTAAAGGAGAGAAAATTTCACAGCATACGCCCGCACAACCGCCACGTGCAAAATCAATTTTCTTTCCGTTTTGAGAGTCATACAATGAGAATCAAGCATGTTGAATGCAGTTTTTTCAAACCCTATCACCATACTCCTATTCCCTTACTGAACATAGAAGTTAAAATTAAAATAATTTCCCAGAAGGATTCACTTTAAAAAAACCATAACACTTGAACCTTTTCATTTTTGCGTACTCGTAGAAAAGACGCATTGATATCAAAAGCACAGCAAGCTTATATATTCTTTACGGTCTAGGAGTTACGGATATTTAAAATCATTATAAATTGCAAAAAAAAAATGCTATATAAGTACATAACCACACAAAGAGCTGACTTTTCGGAATTCTAATTCCCCACAATAATATATCATTTCTTAAACTCAATTTTTATTCGTTAGCAAAAACATGTTGATATATTCATTTTATAACAGATTTAAGTTTACTGACATTTAAATGTCTAATCTTAAACAGCAAAAACATCTACCTTTACTTCTATGAAATAATAATTAATTAAAAATGATACAAAAGAATATTCCTAACTAGTTATTTGCGAAACTATGGCATGAATACTGTTTTAAAATTACTTTCTGCATAAAAAATAATATCTGAAATTAGATTTTTATCTAAACACACGGTAGTATGTAAGCCACGTTCAGCAAAGCGCATTGTATATTATATATTTACGCAAACTATTTCGAGTTACTTTCGATACACTTGTAATTTTGTTTGTTTATTAACCCCCCTTCCAAGTAACCAAAATCCCAAATTTTATTTTAAAAATTGCAATAGTTCCTGAGATATTGACGACCAAACACTCGCTGACTCACTCATCAAAAACTTAGCAGCCTTTGACGTTACTACATATTGGGTCAGGTAGACGCATTACGACATTGGCTACGTGCTAGTTTCATGGGTCGGTACATTACCTCGATGTTGCTTAAGCTTAATACCTAGAAAAAATAGCTTCGCCGAAAAAAGAATTGAGATCTAAATGGGTTCCAAGTTTTCACGCGCGAGTTATTTATTTATAATATTTTGGTATGAAAACTTGCCAAGTGAAAACTTGGCACTCATTTAAATCTCAATTCCTTTTCGACGAACCTATTCTTTCTAGGTACCGAACTTAGCCTCTTTTTCACATTTATGTGTTTGATTGCGTCAGATAAACTTGACATAATAACCAATGACTTGTTCATTTTTGATCGATTGTCTTATTTGTATAAAACTTTTATCTATATTTTCGATTAATTAATGTTCCTTTTCACATAGTTCTTTTAATTTTCCCCATTATGTTAATATAAATATGATAGCCATCTAAAAAATACTGTAAGGAAAGATCAGTTGATCTCCTAAAACTTGTTAATATATCTTTTTTTTCAAAATGATTTTCTTTGAAAGTATTTATAAATGCTACTTATATGGACATGGTATAAAGATTCCGTTTTTTTCCATCTGGCAAACGAAGAGACAGACAGACGAACAGAAATAATCCTATAAGGGTTTCTTACATCGGAATGAAAAAACAGTAGGGTCTAATGGTAAGTTAACATTTGTCCTTTTACAAGAATTGAAATAATATAAAAGATTTTCCTTATGAACATTTACCTCACCATAAATTCATACTGAATATAACCTTTTCTCAGAAAACACAATTTAATTATTAGTTTAATAAAAGGAAAACCACTGAAAATATGTTGGATAACATACTTATAAAACTTTCAAAAACTACAGAACTTTTATTTGTTTAAATAATTATCATATTTACGTAAATCACAAGCGCACTAGCTTTAGAATAAAAGCAGCTTTGACTGAAGCAGCTTTTGTGTGCAGAAATATCTACAAAGCTAACTTTGTAAAAGCACAGTCAGCGATTGCTTTTTCAATTTAATTTATTGGAAAAGCTTCGGTCGTCCGTTTAATTTATTTTAGTCGGTTTTACGCTACAAAGTTTATACAACGTTGCGGTATTTTTGTCATTTATTTACATAAAATAGACAATTAGTTAAAATGGTTCTTCGCAATGAAACGATTTTGTTAAAAAAAATCTTTCAGTACCTTCTAAATATCCAAAAACATACTGCTAGGTATGTGTAACAATTTTTTTCCAATAAAGAAACAACCAACTAAACGAAGCTCGTTCTTTCAGCCATTACGGTAGCCTTTTCCAAGAATACGAATGTCAATGATAATACAAAAATCTGAAAGTTATATTGAATTTAATGTTGAATGAAAATTTTGTGTTTTTAAGTTGTAAGTGGAAGGTTCGGAAATGAATAAAAATTGATAAAATGATAAAATGATGACCACACGAAAATCATGGCCAAATGATGACCTAACAGTCACGATTTGAGTTTTTGAAAAAGCTGAAGCCCGAATAACCACATAGCCACATAGGCGTTTATTTTCAATATTTTGTTAACAATTTAAAAAAATATATAAAATACTTGACAGGGGTCTCAAAATTAAAGTGCGATTGAGATATTCAAACGTCACTGCCCATGTCACAAATTTTTTTTTTTTTTTTGTTAATATCGCCATTTTGTTGCTAATCGGCACAATGAATAAGAAAAGATAAATAACGTCTTTGCTACATGCCTACTACCTGGAGGGTAATTAATCTAAAAGCACTAGGAGACAAAATGTCGCAAAAGATGTACCTGGATACACAAGCAAAGAACATGCAATAATTCTTACCACCTTCTCTTTATAAAATTATTTATACTATGCCCGAAAACTCTTGATACTGCATAATTACACAAAAAAATTTTAACAACAATGATTTTAGAAACAGAAAAAAACAACGTGTCCTTACATAGGTACTTAAAGTCTTACAGATGAAAATTATTTAGTCCAAATTACAAAAATTACATTTTGAAGTAAAACTTCTCTAGGGGTAGGGTAAAATTCATCCTAGAAATTGAAAATGTCACAAACGTGAAATAGGTGGTTCGGCATTTTGGGTTGGCCGCCATTTTGAATTTGGAATGAAGCCACACTACTAATTGTCTTCTACTTGTCAAACCCTTTCATTTGATGTCCATGTGAAGGGGGTTGTAAAGAAGATGGTAATCCACCATTTTATGGTGGCGGCCATATTGGATCTACCATAATATTCAAGAAGTATTGTATTGTCTTCAAAACCAAAAGTGTGTGCAAAATTTCAGCTCAATCAAACAACAAGAAGTGGCTCAAATTTAGCTTGTAAGATTCGATAACAAACCTACAGATAGACATCGGGACAGGTGAAACTAAATAAAAGCTTGTAATACGAGTATGGATTATGATCGTACACATTCTCGAATATTGTAAAACTGATTATAACTTGTTCAATAAATCTTTTATCTATCCATCAGCTTAAATTTCGGAAGGACTTGTTTTTAATATTCCTGGCAG
This sequence comes from Venustoraphidia nigricollis, assembly GCA_034508555.1. Taxonomy (NCBI): domain Eukaryota; kingdom Metazoa; phylum Arthropoda; class Insecta; order Raphidioptera; family Raphidiidae; genus Venustoraphidia; species Venustoraphidia nigricollis. Next base: position 486,883 of record JAVRKA010000071.1, read on the forward strand.
GGCAGTGTAAAAGGAAGAAAGATATTCACGCAATAATTCTCTTCGTTTCCAGGTCTATTATATGCCTAAAGTAACGCAGGGTGAATAAGATTGCATGTCTCAATTTAATAAATATTCCCCAGCTCGAATCTGAATCTTAATATATCACCAGACCGGGGAAGATTGTTTACTTGATATTTATGGTTATGTATTTATTATATAGATAATGGAGCACGGGGCGATTAATAACTACCACCCTTTTGGACAGACTGCCACTACTATAATGATATTTTGTAAGTGTGCTTTAATTCTATTAAACATGACAAATAACAATAATACGTTTAACGTCCATTTCTCGAGAGAAAATAATACTCATAACAATTACTGTATTTTTCTACTTTTTAATTTGTAATTCGAATTTCGTTTATAGAACAGTACCAGTGGGAAAATCATAGAAATTCATCTTAATGTAGTAAATAGGCAACTTTTTGCGTACGTGAACCGATAAATGTATAGTTTGAGCGTTTTTCACTTTAGCAAAATAGTATAAACGGCAATTTAAAATTCTATAAAAAACATAGCAAATGCAGTGGTAACAAGCAAGGTTAGTAGAGTATATAATGCCTTGTTCCGTTGAATAGTAGTGAAGGAATGACGTCATCCAGCGAATCTGTCAAATGAATGCGAGGTAACGCTTGTTGTTTATTCATTTTAATCGCAGTATTTAACAAGTGTCAAAAAAAAATAGTGTGTGTAACCTTTACGCGCGAATAAAGTAAAACTTGTTTTATCACTTTCACTTTTTAGGAAATATTCACTTGCAAATTGAAAATTAACAACATTACTCTTCAATAAAATATAAGGCTAGAATATTTTGGACCACCTGCACGTTATTCATGTAAACAATGCATAAGCGTATAGCCAGTTATACTTAAGCAATGTATACCCTAAAACATATTTTTAAAGCGATTGCTGAATTATTGAACATATATTCTTTGACCTATGTATAAATTACATTACATTCTAATGTAACATTTTGCACGTGACAAAATGAATAAATGACGCCTGTTACAAATTTTACAACTGTGCGGCCATCTATTAGTAAAAGTTTTTTTAAAATTTCTAACTTACCAATATGTCGATACTCCTTTGCATAAACTGAACGTTAGTCCGTGAGAAAATGTTACTTCCGGTAGAAAAGATCCGAGTTACCCCTCATATTGCGCTTAAAGAACTTTTACTTCAAAAACCGAATATTTATATTATTGCCAATAAATTGTTTGAATTAAAAAAAAAAACCTAAGTACAAAGAATATTCATCCGTGGTAAAGAAAATAGAAAAAGCAGAAAATTATCTTAAGCATAAAGCAGCAAATATGTAAAAAATAGTTATTTAACAATGTCTGCCATTTCTGAAGCATTAGTTTTCTGTTTGTTAGTGTATTTGCCATATGGCAACATACACTATTGGCGTCGGTCGGATGGCGGGACCTAGGGGTCGAACCAAAATTTCTCGACGTTTCATAACCTCCTTAACACTTTGGCACCATTTTTAAAAATGTTTATATATATATGTATATACAGGGTGAGTCAGACCACCCGTATCAGTCGTTTTTTCCGAAAACGGTTAGTCGTAGAGAGTTGTGTCAAAAATCTGTATCATAAAAGCCCTAATGAAGAATCAAATGGTAATATTTTTTCCCCCGGAAAGGTCGGCTTCCCTATTAGTTTGCTCCAGAATGTTCAGAACTCCGGAATTTTAAATAGCACAATAGGTCGAAAGTGGCATTATTGAAAAGATCTTTAAGAAATAAGCAAGTTTTGTAGGACATTTTTTAGTGTATTGCCATATATGGCACATACACTATTGGCGTCGGTCGGATAGCGGGACCTAGGGGTCGGACCAAAATTTCTCGACGTTTCATAGCCTTCTAAACACTTTGGCACCATTTTTGGAAAAAAAATATATATATGTATGTATGTTTGTATATATATATATATATATATATATATATATATATATATATATATATGTGTGTGTGTGAGCACGATAACTCTCGAAGGTCTTATTCGATTTGAACGAAATTTGGGCCACACCCTGGAATCCATCATCGCACGAAGCCTATTTAAAATGGGCCTAATCGGACCATTATAAGGGGTGTATTTAGGGGTTGAAAATTGTTTTGGGCCCCGAAAACAGCAAAAATATTCTCGGAATTGATTCAAAATTGAAATTTAACCTCGTAGTAATAATCAACAGGTGCATCTAAAATTTTAACAAAATCGGCCCGACAGGACCGAACTTATAAATTTTATGAAAACGTTTGCGGTTAGAAAATTATACTTACTGAAGTCTCTGTAGGTATATAATTTTGTGCAGATGATGAATTGATAAAACAGAGACGAAATATTGAAATTAAGAAAAAATATTATTTTAAGGGGTGTATTAAGGGTTTCAATTTTTTTGCTTTCTCCAAAAACAAACAAATTCATATAATAAAGTCACGCTGCTTGTAGCAATACACTATATTGGCGGCAGGGTTTTGGCACTGCGACCCGGGTTTTTTTTTTGTTGCTGTCACCCCTGTTAAGTAATATTCGTTTGAAATTATTAAATTGAAATGTGATAATAACGAACTTAATTTTAAAAGTCGGCATCGAAAATCTAGTTACCTAATTAGACAATGTCGATCATTAAACACTGAAGAAATACATTAGAGCTACTCATAGCATATCTAGAAGAGCTCAGCAGTGTTTAGAACAAGAACAAGTTAAAAATGGACAAAATAATTATATTACTTTTTGCCACTTAAAAAAAAATATCGACTCAACTTGACCGAGATATTTACTGATCTTTTAAGGTTTTTCCTTGGATTTCAGACTTCATTTTCATCAAATCAGAGCTTTATTGTAACCTAACCACCGAAATTCTTTTAGAACCTTAATTTCTCCTTACTTTACTCAAAACTATGCTTGTACAAAAGCCTTGATACAAACAGTTTAATATATTATAAATCATACTTTATTTTAAACGTCTGAAACTTTATTCTTTATTCGTTTAATTTACTTTAATTTTGAAATTCTAAGAATATTCCATCAGAAAATAAATTAAATCATCGTTTTCAATTAAAAATTCTCGTTATTACAATCGGGTTGTCAAACTTCTTAAATACCTTCAATTCTTCAGTTCCTATATTACAAAAAGGAAGTAAAAATAAGGAAAGCTTTGCCAAGAGCTTATATTATATCCCCAACATTATTTGCGTTGTGGAAATAAATTGACAGGCTAATTCTCTCCTATTCAAGTTAAATGTTCGTGTGCTGTATTATACAAGAATATGACGTTTAATAAAAAAGTACTTTTCAGATAATTGGTAAAAGTTCTCGCCGTATTTGTAAGAAAATTACTGCTATTAAGTTGGCGCATTTTAATTTCATTTTGACATACATACCCTACGTTAAACCATAATATATACCTACAAAGTACATTATAAACCCAGAACGTCAACTGAGCAGGAGCTGACTGATCAAAAGTGATCGTGAAAATCTAAAATTGTTACGATTTTTGTCACATAAAAATAAATCCTCCCTTGTCAGTTCTTCAGGTGGCCCATTATAAACAAACTAGTTTAATACCCTCGTGTCAAAACTTTTTCTTCATATCCTGCCGAAAATACGTACTTTCGGCTTCGATTTTAAGGCAGAAAGCTTAACATTTATGCACTGCTGGAATTCCATGTCGTCAGTAACGGCGGGCCGAAACAGTTTTACACTGATACGAAAGTACGTACTTTCGACTGGGTACGAAGAAAAATAGTATACACTATACGGCCAGAAAGTTGAAATTTCTACCCTTACGATGTAATATACTATTTGTAAAGTTACACTTTACTTAAATATTATAGCTATGAATATAATGTGCATCTAGTTTTAAACTTCATGTATAGTAACCGCATCTTTTTTTTTCAACTTCGACTATTCTCGACACCCGACTGGCTACTTTCTGATTGTTTTCTTGATGTAATATGCCCAATGATCTAACTCCATGGCACAAATTTCAAATTTCAACCAGAAGTTGTCTACGTTTTTGATGAATGAGTGAGTGAATCTGTCAGTCATTCTTAAAAGTAACGATATTCGGGCGTCAACATCTCGGAAATTATTTGAGCTTCTTTTGTAAAAATTAGACAAACAAAATATTACAAGTATGTAGGAAAATAGAATTATAGTGGAGTCGATAGTCGGTATTAACATTCAAAAATTTGTATCTCCGTAAATAGTTTTAACATATTAATAGACGTCTTTGTGGTTGTGGCAACTTTTATTAAGAAACGATAATTTATTTATTTTTTTACAGCCTCGTTTAATATTTAAGTAAATAAAACATTTTTTCTGTTTTTTATTTTAGGGAACCACAAGTGTCCTTCAAGAGCGTAACACGCACGCTGAGGGTTCCGTACAACTTATAAAAAATAACTGTGCGTAATAAGTATATTAATATCAATTATATTTCAATAGTTCTTATCCTTAATTTTGTAACGATTTCGCCGACCATAACTTTATTTGTAGTTTCACTTATTTATCAAATATCATAATAATTGTACTTTAGAAGTGACATTCCAAAGAAAATAGTTTGGAGATTATTTAGTGCGTTCAATAATTTTATGAAATATTTGCAATAACGTAGCAGAAACTTGGATAACATTAAAATCAAAGATAATTTATAAATCATATATCTAACACCAGTCTTATCAAACTGATTCTGAGAAATCTTTTAGAATTCACAGCCCTAAATTCAAAAATATGCATTATCCAAAAATAAATATTCAAATTTTATCAAGCCTGGAAGAAAACATCAACATATTGTAATATGAAAATAGATAAAAATAACCAACTTGTACAAAAACTGTATTTTCTATTCCTGTGGAAGTATGAAACAACGAGTTGCATATTCATTTGTGTGCATACACATTTTAAACAAGGCTATAATAGTAACTGGCAACGATAAAATATTATAAAAGGTTATCCAGTTTCTGCTTAAATTTAAAATTTGAAATTAGTTAGACACAAGTTGCGAACCAGCTTCGCTTGAATCAATTTCTATGGATACAAAACTTTTAATTGCAGTTAGAGTATTGTCTCGTATAAATAGTGCTAATCCTGCGGAGTTGATGGTCTATACTAAATCGAGTAGAATATTTCCGTATATTTAAAAATGATTTATCGGGAAAAAGGACTTTTTAAGTAAACACTTATTTGTTATTTTTATATTAATTACCAAAGACAAAAAAGAAATAAAGTCAATTTCCGTATATTGTCGCTTCTAAAAAGCAATTATGTCAATTTACTGAAATGATAAAAACAATTTTTTGTATGATTGCATGATAACCATGAACTTCAACAATTTCAATAATTTTAATAAAGAGATTAATAGATTTCACTCAATTCTACCGTACTGAAGTGTGATCTATGAATCACTTTGTCTACGGCTTAAGTGGATAAAACAGCATTCGATAGTAAATTGCTTTATTGCCAGATACGGGAAAGCTGTCACGGCGAGTGTATATGAAACAATGCAGTCATTGTTATTATTATGTTAAGGGGGTATTCTTATGTGAACGCATAAATTTTACCTCTTTTTAGGGAATTTTTTTTTAGACGACAATAACATTCAATCATTTTAATTTTTTTATATGTTTTTGTTTGTATCTTAAACTGTTCTCTTATTTTACATTTTTTATATAAGTATATATTTTTTAAAATTAAATTAGACATTAGACACTAAAAAAAGCAGGTCACTGGTCATGGTAATAGCGGCTGTTCATGTTCTTTAAAATAAAAAAATCGAATGAATCATTGTTCAGTAGGGATGTCGCTATCGTCCCTACTAAAAAAAAAAATGGCGGACTGTAGAAAAAAGTTTGTGTTTTTTGTTAAAAATCGTTTAAAAAAATAAGAAAATATTTTCGAAAATAAGCAATTTTAGTACGGACGATAACCATTAATGAGTAGAAGAACATATATAAATTTCAAAGCAATCGGTTGAATACTTTTTTTTAGGACCATGACAGTTTTAGAAAAATGCGTTTAAAGTTTCAAGAGCCAACAAGTCGCTTACGGCGCGTCGGCCACTATATGAGTTGTAATTTATTTAAAACTAGGAATTTCGGTCTCTATTTTTCACAGCATATTTTCGATAGGTTTTACTATTGAAATATGAAAAAAAAATCGATTTTTCGAAGTGGTCACATAAGAATACCCCCTTAATAATGTGAGTATTCAAATATGTTGTCAATGCAAAATTAATATTTTTTTATGCTTAATATTTTTTTATATGTTTCAATTAAGTCTACCAAATTATTAGCGTAAATAATTGGTAGATATCTACAAATTTTGAATTTTTCACTAATAAAAATTGAAAATCAAATCCAATAGAATTAAATCACTTTCATGAATTTATACATCACACATCAATCGAAAACTTTCTTACGTTGCTTGATTAACCACATCAAATATTGTATAAAGTAAGCCTGAAATTATATTTAGTACGTCCTAATCATTTTAAATTAAGACCAAGAACTACTAGAATTTTCTGGACCAATTTTAAATGGCACTTTTACCACTTCTTGGATCAGAATCTGTTTAGTATATGGGAATAATAGTCAGTCCCTAATATATGTATACTTAACTACTAGCATTAATGGAGAGGCAGCGCAAAGCTTTACACGTAAAGCTTATACGTTTTAGAATCCAAGGCATCAATCAATTTCTAGTATTATCGAACTATAGCTGTGAATACGGCAGATGAGCAACAGCATCTCTAGCTCGGCTATTCGCATGTCCCCAAAACATTTTAAAGTAAAAAACAATCCACTTATATTATTCTTATACGTATATGAGAAGAAAACATTGAAATGTCACTACCGGAAAATAAATATGCTTTAGGGTACTGTGGAATAGCTGATAGATAACTCAAACAGAACGAATCTGGGAGATGCGGGTTCGGGTCCCGACAGTGTCATTTAAATGTTTTTTCAAAAAACATGAATGACAACAAAAATGTCCTAAAATTATAATTCACTAATGAAATTGAATTCATAATTTTAAAAGGAGTTATAGACATTTATTGTTATTGACTAACAATATGAGATGAATGAAACAAGCTATGAGAAAAAAGTAAATCTGCACTACGAAAAGAAGTTTGTAAAAGTTTTGGTAATATTTTTCGTATGAAAAACTAATGTGTTTGACATAGGTACGCTTAGATGGTAGATTATTACTTATACTTAAAGAAAAACGTAGCCTTAAAATGAGGAATCAGTAGATCCTGCTATCATTAATAATAGTACGTAGGTAAATGATTAATGACTCGCAGCAGAACTTACAGTTTTTAAAGAAATCCCGATATATATGCGTATTTATTATTTCTGCATTTCTTTGTACAATTTTCGAATATATAATAGTTATAACCAGTAACAAAGATGTAAAAGCATCGATAACGGAAACAAAGCGTGGACAACCCTATTTGACTGTAATGTAATATAAAGCGAGAATGGTAAATACAATGAATATTTTCAAAAGAATTTCGAATCATTAGTGTGAGAAACGGCAGTGATTTCATTTACAAAAAGAAAATAATAACTATCATTGCATTATACAGACGTGCTGTACAGCTTTATAGCTGCAAAAAAATCAAAAAAATAATGAAACTAGATCCTTTTATTTCGTTCTATTTCTTTTGTTTTCGAAGCAATACAATTTCCAAAGAGAAGAGTTTTATTTTGTCAAACATTAGTTATTGTTACTAAATGAAAACCTGCAGACTAATGATTATATTTTTCATTTAAAATATTACATCTTTCAAAAAAGAAATATGTTCTTGATGTAAATTTTAAGTACCTAAATAGAAAAAGTTAAAGGAAAACCAAATACTGAAAAATTTGAAATAAAAAAATGTCAATCCTGAATGCGCATCTTAATTATATCTGTACTTAAATAATTATTTTCTGTCTTCATTTTAACTTCAGGTGGTGTAACACTGATTAAAAAAATTGTACATAAATAAAGGTGGTTTTATTTTTAAGAATTCTAATAATATTTTTAATAAAAACCTTTCCGTATCGTTGTGATATAACCTCACATGAAATTTCCAAAAAGACGTAACTTAAAATTTTAAAAATGTATAATAGGGCTAGTATACAGAAGATTATATAGCTATAGTGTCAAAATGGGTTTTATTTCGACGAGTTGTGAGTTTCTTAAGTCACACAAGTCGTAAAAGCATTACTCACGAGGGATTTATGATATTTTCGACAAGTACTGACGTATGTACTATAAAATAGCTGCTTTTTACTTCAATTTCAAAATCTTTAACAATTCACTTTTGATCAAAGAAAAAACTTACTATGAAATTGGTACAGCGTGATTAGTTTTGTTTTACTTTACCGTACTATAGCGGAATGAATCACTTTACATGGCTGTATGTATGCATATAAAGCATCTATTTTATAGCGGGTCGTGCAAACAAGAAACACTATTAATTTTCACAGAACTTTCGTTTCCAATTTAACTGAACAAAAATTGTACAAATTAAAAAAATAACATCTCCATCTACAAATAAAAATATTTGTTTATCTCCAAACTTCTTTACGAAGACTGAATTTCTTTTCTTATTTTTTTCCAATATATTTTCTTGGCGAAAAAGTAATATATTAAAAGACATGATCAGATAAAAATATATATATCATATAATATATAATACGGTACAAAGAAATTTCAAAATACAATATTTTATGAAAATTCAAAAACACATGCTACTTGTTACATTCATATTCCCTGGTTCTATTAAAAAATATGTTCAGGGTTTTCAATTGGACATTTTAATGTTGGATAAAATTGTACAAAAAAAGTTGTTACAGACCTAATTTTTTTCTAAGAAATAAGCTATCGAATGGTAAAAGCCGCATTAAAATCCGTTTAATAGTTCTTGCGTTTTAGAGGACATATAAAAAGCGACTTAAATGATAATTGCCGTAGTTAGGTTAAAAAAATTTGCACGTCGCTTTTTCTGGCAGCCTTCAGAATTTCATTCCTGAACTGAAATCATCAATCGAAATGAATCCACCGAATTTTTCATACGGGATCCAGCCTTCTATAATTAATTAGCTAAATTATTAATTTTTCCTAGCAGAGAGAAAAGTTAACGTCGTCTAATCGTTGTTTTGAACAAAAAAATAAATTATTATTCAACAAAAAAAACGTTGATTCCGACATTTTTCTTTTTGTTGAGTCTCGAGGCAGAGCTTCGGGGGCGTTATAGATAAAAAATTCCCGTTTTTTAACTATCAAGTCTGCAAGCCTAAAATTTGGTAGGGATGTCTTTTATGTTATATAAACATCCACTAAAAATGAGTCTCCTAAAATCGACTTCGAAGGAGTGGAAAGGAGAGAGGTACAGGAGTGTCAATGATCAACGCATTCTAATTTTTAAACTGCATGTCCTATATGTTATATTTTTTATGATTTTTAGATCCTGCCGAGGGAGGCGCAGTCCCGCGAGGTAAGACTGCAATATTGTGGAGCCGAAGACTCCACTACCATGGTTTCTGCCGAGTGGCGCGTATTCCCCGAGGTAGGGTATCCATCCGTCCGGATTTCCCCAGATTTGTCCTAGTTTAGAGGGCATCCGGGGAGCGTCCGGGCGGCGCTTCATTTGTAGTTCGGGTTTAAAAATTTAATTGAATTTTGTTAGGTTTAATATTTTAATAAGGTTTTCTTTTGATAACAGAGTATATTAATAATTTGTGTTTTATTTTAAGAATAAAAAAATTCTAACTGATTATTAAAACAATTTGTAACAAACTGTAATCAGATTCTGTTTTGTTAGGTACATTTAAAATGATGATAAAAGATGCCTAAATTTAATTTCAAGGTCTGAAAATAAATAAAAAGGTGACTTATGACATTTTCAACTGTTTTTTATTACACTATGTTTAAAAAAAACCTGTTGACATGTCCGGGTTCTGGGCTCTAAAATCCGGGGTTTTCACGCGTCTTGTCCTGGTTGCCAAATTTTAGAGACGGCAATCCTACTCCGAGCCAGGACCGCAATAGGATGGAGCCGAAGGCCCTACTAATGTTGTCGCTGCCGTGTTTAATCTCAATCGCGTACGGAGTCGCGGATAGCGGCTAGTAAAATACATATAAATTTTTTGTCTATATTTAAAAGCTCTTAAGGTCTAACACTTGAAAACGTGATTATGATGAGGGTGTTTCGATTCTCTCACCACGAACTTAATATCAGTTCGCATTTAATCAAATTTTTCTAAAATATTTTATTTTGTAAATCTGGCAGGCTAACAGACAATAATATCCAGTAATAAGCCTGCACATAATATTATAAGAAATTTACAAGATTCAGTACAACGCATTCATCAAAATAAAGAAAAAAAAACATGAAATACAGAAAAAGAGAAATCAAAACATACATATATTAAATAATTAGTAAATAAAAGAACTAAGAAGGATATGCTGAACTGTACTAGTATTATGACCTCAAAAAGACAGAAAGTTGTCTCTTAAAACTGTAATGAGAGTCCACAAAAATATCTATATCCGTTTTTTTGTTGATATCGTTGAAAATATTTTGGAGGCAAATTTGAAATCAGAATTGGAAAAAAAGGAATGTACGCAAAACGCCCATTATTTTATTGATATTTCAGTTCAACTATAAAAATTCTATATAAACTACATACCTAATAGCCGAGATGGTAAAAATGTCATGCATTTGAAAAATTTTGACGTTTTTTTTTTAAATTTTATATATTTTTATTTTAGCTTGTCTACTACGAGCAGTTTCTAATCTGACAGCTAGTGAAAATATTTGTCAGATTTCAAACATGTTATCACAAATAATAAATTCAATGTAAATGATCTTAAGGTCAATGCACTTCTTGTATGTTTTTTTATTATTGTCAAAAAAAAAAACTAATCAAAACTATGAGTTAAAAAATATATGTGAGATATGATAATATGATTTCACAATTTTATAAACGAAATACTAATACGCATTATTTTGAAAAGGACCAAAAATTTGGTAGAAACGTTTTATAAATAAAAAAATATTTTGAACAGTAAACGCAAGTAGTTTCGTTTTATTTAATTCAATTTGAAAAAAATTGAACATTGTAAACCCTCTCACCGAACCACATCTGTTTATTCGTTTTTCTGACAACATTGTCATCGATTTGTTACAACACACATTGAGCTTCCAACAAAAGAACGATAATACACACAAATAATCACAGCTTTATTCATGTGCTTTATGCATTGTACAATGTATTGATAGCGAATCCAGTGGCAGCTCGTTAAAACTATTTTAAACACATTTTGTTTTTTGATGTACAGTCAAAAAGCAAAATCAAATTTCTGTCTTGTTTTCTATCACTGCGCGTAATTTATATATAATCATTGCTACCCGAGTGTCATACATACAGAATCGAACGAAATTCACTCACATCAGTAACGTACATTTTTTCTAGATCTAAATAAGCTCACATAAATCAATCTCACTACATTGAATTTATTCACATTAAAAATGTACTTTAGTGAAAAATTCGTTCGACTCATCCACCGCTACGGTCGAGCTGTCTCTGTTTATTGCATCGAAAAAGTATAGAGTAATACACCATTGAGATAAGTTATTAGTGTATTTGCCATATGGCAACATACACTATTGGCGTCGGTCGGATGGCGGGACCTAGAGGTCGGACCAAAATTTCTCCACATTTCATAACCTCCTAAACACTTTGGCACCATTTTTAAAAATGTTTATACATATATGTATATATATATATATATATATATATATATATATATATATATATATATATATATATATATATACAGGGTGTCTCACCGAACGTTGGCTAACATGGGTAACTTTGTTATTAGTGGAGATAGAAAGTCGGTTAAATGGGCAAAGTAGTGCAGAAAATTGGGCTCATTAACATGCCGTCGAAAAAACAATTGAATTTTGACACCCTATGAATTTATTCAGAAAATAGTGAAAATTGCCATTTATGAAAACTGGCCATAACTTTTTTATTTATGAAGATATTTGAAAATTTCATTAACCATTTTTTGATAACTTTTTAAGGTCTTTTCAGTGGCGTAGGTTTAATTTTTTTATTTCTACTACATAATGAGATATTGACATGAACTTTGGTTTTTCTTATGGACGGCATTTTTGAATTTCAGATATTCGAATTCTACTTATTTTTCTGAATTATTTGACATAGCACAATCTATATCTAAACCAATCAGAAGCTACAAAACTGACAAAAATAGCTTTTTGGCGTTATCAAAGTGTGCCGTGTAAAACGAAATTTGTTGAAACAAATACATATCGACAGATTAACAATCTGTCGAGACGTCGCTACAGTTTTGCTAATTCATTTTGTTTGATTTACTCTCTAAGATGGCTGAAGCATTCTCAAATTTGGAGAAACAGGCTATTTTTGCGCATACATTCAGCGTAACAATAATACCACGTGGGCTCAAGCAGAATACTTGAACCTTTATCCAGAAAGGCGACAGCCTTATTCAATAACTTTTAGGAACTTTTCTCCATTAATTTCAACGTTTGCTAAACCTAATTCTTCTTCACAGTGTTGAATGTTGCCTTTTTTCTTTAAAAATGAACCGTATACCTTTAAATTTCTATTTAAGTTCCTAAAAGTTATTGAATAAGGCTGTCGCCTTTCTGGATAATGTTTCAAGTATTCTGTTTGAGCCTACGTGGTATTTTTGTTACGCTGAATGTATGCGCAAAAATAGCCTGTTTCTCCAAATTTGAGAATGCTTGAGCCATCTTAGAGAGTAAATCAAACAAAATGAATTAGCAAAACTGTAGCGATCGCTCGACAGATTGTTAATCTGTCGATATGTATTTGTTTCAACAAATTTCGTTTTACACGGCACACTTTGATAACGCCAAAAAGCTATTTTTGTCAGTTTTGTAGCTTCTGATTGGTTTAGATATAGGATATGCTATGTCAAATAATTCAGAAAAATAAGTAGAATTCGAATATCTGAAAATCAAAAATGCCGTCCATAAGAAAAACCAAAGTTCATGTCAATATCTCATTATGTAGTGGAAATAAAAAAATTAAACCTACGCCACTGAAAAGACCTTAAAAAGTTATCAAAAAATGGTTAATGAAATTTTCAAATATCTTCATAAATAAAAAAGTTATGGCCAGTTTTCATAAATGGCAATTTTCACTATTTTCTGAATAAATTCATAGGGTGTCAAAATTCAATTGTTTTTTCGACGGGATGTTGTTGAGCCCAATTTTCTGCACTACTTTGCCCATTTAACCGACTTTCTATCTCCACTAATAACAAAGTTACCCATGTTAGCCAACGTTCGGTGAGACACCCTGTATATATATATATATATGTGTTTGCGGGCAATAACTTTCGAAAGAGCTAATTGATTTTAACGAAATTTGGTCCACGTGTTTATATCCATCATCGCAAGAAGCCTATTTAAAATGGGCGTAATCGGGCTATTTTAAGGGTAGTTTTTAGGGGTTGAAAAATGTTTTTGGGCCCCAAAATACCGAAAAAATTATCAGAATCGTTTCAAAATTGACATTTTACCTTTTAGTAGTAATTAAAAAGTGTCCTTAAAATTTCAATAAAATCGGCCCAACAGGACCGGACTTACAAATTTTTTGAAAACACTAATTTGTAGACAGTGACTTATTTATTGAAGGGTGTATTTAATTCGGTGTAGACGTTAGATTGATAATAATGTTGCAGTTAATGAAAAAAATGTTATTTTAAGGGGTGTATTAAGGAGTCAAATTTTTAATTTTGCCCAAAAACCAACTTAAGTTCACGTAATAAAGCCACACTGCCTGTATACACTATATATACACTATATATACACTATATTGTCGGCAGGGTTTTGGCACTGCGACCCGGGTTTTTTTTTATCTTAAATTCAACATAAAAATGTTACCCTTGTCGTTTAAAAATACAGCGGTATTCGAATACTTTATTATACAATATAGGACAATGCCATAATATTCCTAAATCGACTAAACAGACTTAAGTCATAGGCTACAGCTAGAGTGGCAGATTTTAAAGAACGACCTATTTAGATGTTTTTGTTATTATCTTTTTTGCATTTTAATGTTTCAAAAATACACAAGATGCTACAGTGTATAATAATGTACTATACAAGATTTTATGTGTGTATGTGAATACGCGAAACGAACCCAATACAAGTACCATAATATTTTAAACATCACTGTATTATTAAAAATCTTTTCTTTGTAGTACATATTATTATATACATTCAAGCAAAGGGAGTTGTTGAGGCTGTATTGTGTTAATTTTGTGGCAAATCTATCAAAAAAATCATTTTATATATTTAAAACTTTAAAGCGGTCTCAGTGAAATCAAGATTTTAATAATATGAAAACATTATAGTCTAAAATTTACCACTTTAACCCAATAAAACTTTACTTCCTTCATATAACTACATGAAATGTAGAAACAATTTGATATTGTCCCGTTTTCACTGGTTATTGAAATAAATTAATGGGGGAAAAATATCTCTGTATTGTTTCGTTTTTAAAAATATCAATGGATAGAAAAGGTCTAGCTAATTAATTATATTGACCACCGAACACAAGACGTGGCGTCATTTATCTGCAGTCTACGTACAAGCAACATGAAGGTTAAGCAGCTACATGGCACTTACGTATCAAAGTAAATTCGTTGTTAAACTACTGAATTTTCATAAACTTAGTAATGACAGCTGATACAGATTTGCAGTAGATAAAGAATGGAATTATATATTGAGCAGCTATATGGATACACATCAGAGCCTGACGTGATTCTCGAAATTGGCAGGTTCTGATTTCTGAACTGTCCAACTATTAGCACAGTTTTAACATTCTTTTGCTACTTAATAAGTTAATTTATGTATGTACATTTTAAAATATAATAATATGTATTTTCTTAACATTTTTTGTAAAAAAATATATAGTTCACATACGCAATTATTGGAGAAGTCACATAAATTTTAAATTCCCTAAATTGTCGAAAGATTATATTTCTTTAGGAGTTGGCAGCATTTAAAAATAGAAGTGATAACAGAAGAAAAATCTTAGAACAATTAAAAAAAATATTATTAGAACTGAAAGCACTAGTTTCCCTGTAAATTTATCTGAAATATTTTTTAAGCTCATAGACATGGTGTAATTTGACAAAAAATTAAGGGATTATTGTTTCTGATTTTGTTAATTCTAAAAGATGAAAAAACTTTTTGAATTTTTGAAACAAAAACTAGAAAGTACAAGCTTTGAAAACTGCTCGGGTTTTTAATCCCGACATTTTTTGCAGTTATACAGCAATTTGAAAATCATTAAAATGTCGGAAATCTGATCCTCCAATTAAATTGAGCAATGTATATGGCATCCTCATGATCGACCCCCCTATTAATTAAAAAAAAAATTATATATATATATATATATTATTTTACATAGTTTTTAGTTAAAATTACGAAAATATTTAAAACTTACAACTTTATAAATCAGCACATTACCTGAAATAAAAAGAAAAAGAATTAGTTGTGTCACATTTTCACACAAAACAATTTTTAATTGCAAAGTTTTTTAGGTGCACTGACCACACTTGTTCTGAGCTATGTCTTGTAGCTTGGTAATCAGAATGGCTAATGTTCGGTTTCTTGAACGACTTTAAAAGCAGATTAAAGATATAAGTACTGTTTGTCACTGAATATAAAATAGTACATAAAAAATGATGATAGACCTAAATAAACCCTGGCTGTTGGTAGCCTTAAAGAAAAATATTACGGTAATAAGTGCAAAAACTACTTTAAAAGTAAATTTAGCGTTGAAAGTTGTATCAGAAACGTTGCTTTGCTAACAGGGGCGGATTGTCTATTTGAAAATTCAAACAAACCTCAAAGTACCGTCTAGTAATTATAATATTATCGGCACTTGATCGGCACTATTCTTGAACATAATTAATTATTCAAAATAACAGGTTTTGGACGGTTAGAATGAACCTATAATTGTATGTTTGTGCGTATAATTTATTAGATTATGACGATTAAACTTTTAATCATCATAATATGCCATTATTATATTTTTTTTTGTTCTATTTTTACAATTATCCCCGTTTTACTTCTGCAGTTATGTAAATAACTAGTTTCCATTTGTGGAAAACATCAGGGCCCATTAGCTACAATTAATATATTTAATACATTATCCATTTCATTCCATCAGTATACCGAGAACATAAGCGATCTGGTTATACTATGAAGTATGTATAATATATACATAGTGATTTTCGGTGACAAAAGTTGAATTTTGCATGCCGTTGACGAGAACTAAAAATAGTTCATGCGCACAAAAGTTAAGTGTTTTCGTCTATCGCGTAATTCTTTTCGGATCGAGAGTAAGCGAATGTGGCGGCATCCTAAGCGATGATTGTGAATTATATCTGGCTAACCTACAATATCCATTTACGATGTTTCATAAGTTCTAATTGTGTTATTTCAATGCACTTATTATAAAAATTACTGTGTGATAACTCAAGCGAAACTGCCACTTGCGACTCGTGTGATGCCGCCCTCGACGCGCTTTGGTGGATAAAAGCCACACTCGTTTGCATTCGTCAACTTTCTGCCCTACTGCACGTTGTACCATTTCCTATCGCAAAATGGAAAGATAAAATTGGTACTACATACATAATACATTATCTCTACAACATTCGATATTCGCAATTTGTAGCAATTTTACGACATTTTATATTTTATCTGAAGGTAACCTGGCATAAAAATAGTATTAAACCTTCAAGCGTACATGAATAAATTTAATAGAAAACAATAAAAACATGCATGTACAAATTCTAGAAAATTTTAAAAATATATACAGAAAATAATAACACGCCTTGTTTTGCATTACAATTTTCTTTTCCTTCATTTCGTTGTACAAAAAGACTTTTCAAATTGGTTCTGAACAGAACTACAGCTTCTCGATAGTAGGAAAAAAGCGTTTTCCATTTACTTTCGTATTAACAAAATGGCAAAAAAGTGTTTTCTTTGGAAAAAAGCTTTAATACACTCCACTACATATTTACCTATAGACATATATTTAAAAACAACTTTTGTACGCCCTACTTGATACTGAACTCTTCTATTTAGACACAAATTGAAAATAATTTAATAGAAAGAATTAACTTTAAACGGTATATTTAACATCACGTTCCGTATGTTTATTTATTTATTTGATAAATAAATTTTCTTGGGAACTTGAACCATAAAAAATAAGATTCAACTTATCAAAATGTATATGAAACAAATAATTTTAACTAGGATTTAACCCCAAAAGTAAACAATTTTATATGCTTAATTTAAACTTACATGTATGTATCTACATGTATAATTTCCTATTGTGTGTCCAGATGTCTGTCTTTCCAGACCCTCCAGAAGGCCCCAGAACACTTAGGAAGTTGAAATTTGGCACACTTATAATATGAGACACGGGACAGATCCTAACGTAGCCGGATTTTCGATTATCTCCCCGGGGGTCGAAATAGGGGAGTTTTTAAAAAAAAACTTCATAGAACATAAAAGGCCATGGATGGGTGTTTGGTTGCCTTGGTTACCAATAACAAACTCTGGAACATTCTGATATCAAATGTCAAATAAGTTTGCAAATAATTACAATATTAATCAGTTGAAAAAAGTGTAGAATAATTGTGTGCGCAGTGAGTTATTAGTTTATAGAATACAGATTATTTTTCGTCTTATAGAAGTAAAAAATGTGAATTAAAGGAAACAGTGAAAATATGAATATTACATAAATTGTAATATTCATATTTCATATTATTTGAACTTCAATTGCGCCTGACGGAGACAGGCCTAACCCACTAGTTATATTATATTTTTGTTTTATGTAACACAATTTTTTAAAAATTTACAGCTTGGCTGATGAAGTTGGAAATTAATAAATATAGCCAACGAAACATTGCAACATTTTGATAAGTTGAATCTTATTTTTTATGATCCAAGTTCCCAAGAAAATTTATTTATCATTTTCACAAAATGGATGAGAACCAAGATTTATATTTATTTATTTGTTTCAAATCTTATGATCGATTTTTCGCCTACTTACCATTATCTGAGTTTAAATTTTGCACACATGTGCTGTCTGATGACAATATTCTATTATGGTAGCTAGCTGTCCGGACCGGCTTTCGTCCGGGTGCAAATCGCACTTTTAATGAAATATATTAAAAACTTAAAATAGGTAAAAAAACTTTTAATGTTAAACGGTTTTATTATCTGTACTAAAATCTAGAAAATATCACCAATCTGGGACTAAAATAAAATCGTTGGGCGAATTTGATATAAAAGTCTTTTTGTTGGAGCTTGGAACACACATCTGTCTTTCGACTGTCTTCATCACGATTATATTTTAGTCTAATCAAAGCTCCAGATTGGTGATCCATTATTATTTTCTTTGGCACATTGTTGTATAACATAAACATTCAACCTAAAAAGTTTTTTTTTTTATTTTTTCTTAATTAAAAATTATTTCCAGCTAGACAAATTGCATTTTGAAGCTCGAGATCTTCATCGTGTACTTGCCATTATTCGCGGCACTACTCGCATTTGTCAGTTTGTTTGTCAACGACGTATACCTAAGTGTCTATACCAATAGTGGTTAATGCATCTAGATATTGTAATCACTATTTAATTACCAAGTTGTGACATTATGTCAATAACGAGGGATCAAAGATTTTAAATCATACGAGCTCATAGAAGCTATACATTTCTTGCATGATGTTAAAAAATTTTCTCGAAAAGCGGTGACTGATGAATCCAAAGCTCAATGTACGCAATAAAAGTAATTTCAACTTGACATGTTTAGCTTATTGAGAAGAGAAGATCTTGAGAACCTCTCTTCTCTCATAGTGGATCTCAACACGTTGATTCTCCGCATAGCTAAAAAGGTCCTCTCACATCCGGGTGAGTTGACTGATAGATGATCGTAGTTTCCATCAGTTTTTACAGATTTGAGCAAAAATCTTTTTTAACGTGTTCCGTTAGGTCCTTTAAAGCCCTCCCCAAATTTTGAGAATGAGCCCCAGATAATTCTGGGATCCACGGCTTACCCGGCCTCCCTCCTATATAAGCCAATGATAAAATGATATGCCTTGTTACTGACCATACACAAAGTTTCAATACATATTGTTGTCTCGACAAGTTCATTAATTAGTCAAGGAACGTGAGGAAATAAAATTAACATGTTGAACAGAGTTAATGCGTTAAGACACATAATAGTTCAACAACAAACATTCTGCATTTCTTTTACGCTTGTCATTCTGTGTTGTTGGAAAATCTGACGTAACATCAAAAGAAAGATGAACACTCTGTGTAGGAGAATTTTAAGAGAGCTTTTTACATATCTCTCTATTTAACAGCTATTGAATTCCCTTCTATGTGCTGCACCATTCATAAAATATGATTCCGATATTATGTGTTACATATTTTTCTGGAATTATCGTGAATATTTTCTACTGAATAGAGAAGATTATTTCTGAAAAATCCACACTTGTGAAAATTTATCTTCAAAATATTGAATGAAAAATAAATACTATATCCCTAAAACACCAGAAATCAATTTATATTTTACTGATAATAACAATATTGATAATAATATATGTTGCTATTAACTGTAATTTTTTTACTCACCACCGCGACCGTGTTCAGATTTCTTATTATTAAAATACCATACTATTTGACCCAATGTTTAAAACTTTCTTGGTTTGAATAGCGTTTAATGCGCGGCTCGTTTATTCAGTGAGGAATGATACTAATTTAGGTCAAAATTCAATTTTCAATATTTCACACTTTTTTCTCATTTTGATGTCTACCAAGTCTAAAAAATATATACTCGGAAAAAATTCATCTGTTTGTTTCTGTGAGCATAATATATATGTCAAGTGACTGATCGTATCGAAACCAAATTTTGGTAATGCATTTCACATATCAATTAAGGAAGGACCCTGTTGTTTTTGAAGCAAATCGGCTCATGTATTCAAGAGATATGTAATATAACGTTGTTTTTCTATTAAGGATATATTTCTCATAATAGTTTACTATTCTATTCATTTTTACACGAAAGCTTTTTGCTAGATTTTTTTCGAAGCCTTATAGTTTGATAAAGACATGAAAATAAAAAAAATCAGTATTTATCTTTTGTTCTAAAGTAATTCATCTGACAAAAAGAAATGAGTTGGCTGACAAACATGCTTTGATTAAAAAATCACATGTAACCATCGAAACAAAAAGCAAATATAGTATAAATATTTATAACTAGCTTTACCTGTGTCATCGGATACGTTAACAGATCTTCATTTAATTTATTATAATAGGTATATCAAATAATGTCATTTGAATTGAAATGGTCCCGTCATGCAATTGGCTGTATATTTTTAATTATGAACACACGTATTTAATATAGTTTTTTGTACAATGTCCACTTCAAACCAGTTTTTCTACGCATATTTACCCTAAAAAGTGAACTTTTTATGTATGGATAGATCAGTTATTTCTTTTCTATATGCGTACAATCTAATATTCAGCATAACAAGAAGTTTGACAACAATATTAGACTGTTACTGCATAATTATATAAAATGTAATTATATGATCACAATCTAAGGTTAATATCAGGTCACATTTTCTAACAATGTGTTTTGCAATGCAGCATTCTGAATTCTATAGTCAGTAAAAAATTCTAGTCAATTGGGCGACAGGACCATTCCAACTTCATAAATAAATGGACATTTGAAATATTATAACAAATAAAATAAAATTTCTGTTAACGCGCTCAGTGACGCGGGTAAGGGTTAGTAACGAATATGATATTTGCTATTTGTTTGCATGGTCAAATAATATGGTTTAACGTAAACATTAATCAAAAATGCTTGTCAGGTACCTTAATAATTTCCTTTTGACAGATCTTCGGAACAAAAAAACATCTGATTTTATTTCCGAAACTATGAAACTTGGAAAAAAAAATTTCTACGAAACTTTCGTGGAAAAATGTATAGAATATTAAACCGTTATAAAAAGTATACCATCATTATAGAAAAAACAACATTATAGGATATATCTGTTCTGCGCATGCGTCTATTTCCCCCAAAAACAATAAAGCTCTTCATATTTGCATACCAAACAACCTCCCAAAATTTGGTTCAAATCCGTTTATCCGTTTGACCTGTATCGTGCTAACAAACAAACAGACTAACAGACGCACAAAGTTTTTCGAAAAATATATTTTTTGGATTCGGGGGCCATCAAAAAAAAATATTGTAAATATTTGAAAAGTGAATTTTGGCCTAAGTTAGTAGTATTGCCCACTAGTGGATTGGAATAGTAAAATATTACACATATTAGTGTTTGAGAAGTTTTTGTTGTATAAAAACCTTTATCCTTTAATAAAATTCTAAACTGAAAGTTTAGAGTTTCCCTCCAAAGAAAAACAATCTCGAGAGTCCTTAAAGACGCGTACATTGTTTTCTTTAGTACGAGTGCAAGACAACATTGCTGCTAGTATGTGCATTATCTACTTAAGAAAATACTACTACTGTATTTGTACACCTGATGTCATGTCTGTCTAAACAATCATTGTTTTCATGTCATAATAATAATACAAACTTAGTCAAATATTTCACGGAGTTCGCATTTGAAACGTTGTACGATTCTACCATAAACGAACAAGTTGAAGATAGAATGTCAGACATCATTCCAAAATATTCTGATATCAACATGAACACTATAAAATATAATTTTGTAATAAATACACCATGATAAATGATAATAAACATTATTCGGATAGATGCAAAACATGAAAGAATGCAGTGATAAATATGCTTCAAGTAGAACGTAAAACATAAGGAAACAGCAGTCCTATTTAATGATACTGAACACTTTTGGTAGAATACTGAACTCCCTATTAATATAAATATAAAAAACGTGTGAGCCTGGCTTCTTTAGAGTTATAAACGATCGTTTCATTGATGCATTATTCATTTTTCGCTACCAAGGTTTCCCCGCCATTGAATCATTTCCCCTTTAATTTGGGCTTATCTTATACTGCCTCGCCGTTAAGTCATTTCCTCTTTATAACGTTGGAGAAACTTTCCAACATATACGTTGCTAAAGAAGTTTCACTTCAAAAACATAAATGATGGTAAACACGGAAATACCGTTTCTACAAATACAAATGGATAACAATAATTAAATGAAATAGGTGCTGTATAATTTATGGGTGATAAATATGTACACAGCAACATTCTAGTAATTAATGGTGATCAACATGATTCAAGCAGAATTCATGGAAAAAACATAATTTTGGTAAATGATGGCCATAATGATAAAGAGACATGCTCGGTTGTAGAAAGCATTGTCAGAAAATCTGATTTGACATAAAAAAATATTTTTTAAAACTGTGTATAATGTATTTAACGTCGTTTTTTTGTACCATTTTGGAACACATTTTACTTACGTATTTTGATTAATATTTAGGTTGAAAAGCGATTTCTTGCTATGTATATCAGTAATGATTATAGTATATGTATGACATCAGTCGGGTGTTCTTGTGTGAGTACAATCTAATGTTCCACATGACAGAGAGTTCCATGACTTTAGACTGTTCCTATAAGGATAAACACTGAAATTATATGATCACGATTCAACGTCATTGTCAAATCAGATTTTTTGACAACGCTTTCTGAGACCCAGCATAGACGATTGGTGCGACGACACAAAATTCAGGTGAAAATTATTGTCAACATTATGCAGATAGAACTGCTACGCCAACCATGATTCAGCATACAAATTAGTTGATAATGGATGTTTCGTATAACTGTATAAACCAACAACAGACAATGCTAATTTGCATGATTTTTTAAAAATGTACGAGGGCTATATATTCATAGTGTATATTGATCCCTATGTACTCCATAAGAAATGGAAGTATACCCCTAGGGACGCATGTACTTCAATTTTGGAGCCCCTGATATAATAAAGGAGAAAAAAGCATGTAAATTCCTTATTCTTGCGAAAAGAGGAAATTATTATAATCGCAAATTTATTATCAGATAGCCTATATACGTTCCGATTTTGGAATAATTCACGATACGCATTATTCCCCAGTTTTCCTCTACTGCGTTGTTTTTGAACGGGAGGTCGCGATCAGAAATAGTGCGGGTCGCATTCTATCAAAAAAATATGGCACGTAAACGAAAAATCCTTTTAATAAACAATGAATTTTGAATTATAATCTAATGTACCTTCAAAACAAAAACAGAAACGAACTTTTCTCTCTCTCGCTCCATTTGGCACCGCAGGGTAAAATAGATTCATGAGAATGAATATGTAATGAATGTGTCGTAATGTACGTGTACCATATACTTAGGGCTGCCAACCATACTTTATAATAACGTATCCTACTTTATTTTACACAAACATCCTTTACACTTTTGCATAAAAATAAAGTATGCTAAAATACTTAATTTTGAATCTTTACAGTGATTACACTAAACAAAACTCTCCGATGCGAAATTCCTGAATGATTTATCGATACCTAGGAATTAAGGTAAAACTGAACGGCGTACACCATGGGTTACTTAACTTGTATAGAACATTTTATTTTGAAAATCTACAGTCATTTTTCTGTGTCAGCTTGTAGGAGAGAAGAATTAAAAACCTTTGTCTCTATGGTTGATGATGAATTTCATGAAATTAAACGGCATATTGGTACTCGTTGGTTGTCTTTACTTCCAGCCATCGACACACTTTTACTTAATTGGACAGTGGACACCAATATGTAATTATTTTGAGAGCTTAAATAATGATTGTCCAATGATTATATTAAAGCTAAATGACCAACAGGATCATGAAGTCGTTGAAATTTATCTACACTTTCCAAGCCATATGCTAAATAGTAAATATATTTAATAAAATAATAAAACGTTTGGAAGGAAATTCTGTAACTTTTACATTGGATGTGTATAATATTAAGGATAATTTAAAAAGTGAATTAGAACAAAGAAAAACTGACAAGTACTTTAGTTATGAATCAAGAATAAGATTACAGAGAATTGAAAAGTTATCACCCGAAATGGTCGAAACAATCATTAAAAATGTTTCACTTTTTATTGATATGAGAATAAACTATTTGAGAATATGGTTCAATTTTAGTGATGATAACTGGCTTTCAGTACTTCCTAATATATCTTTGGAAAATGAGGTTGAATTTAAACATTTTGAAACAGTAATTACAAAGGCCAAACTACAAGAAAAATTAAATATTAAGATGGATGATTTATATTCCGAATCAACAATAGTTAAAGAAATCCAAAAAAAATCTACTAATAATGACAAACAATTTTTCGAAAAAAAATACTGCTGAAAAATGGCAATATATACTTAAAAATGCGAGTGATAACTTATCAAATATAAAAAAAAATTGTTTCTTATTTGCTTTCTGTTCCCGCAACTTCAGCTTTCACGGAGAGAGTTTTTTCGGTGATGAATCGAGAAGAGGGAAACAAATGGTCTATTTTAATAAAAAAAAACCCGGGTCGCAGTGCCAAAACCCTGCCGACAATATAGTGTATTTGCTTGTACAAGGCCGTGTGGTTTTATACTTTTATTATGTGAAATTAAGTTTGTTTTTGGACAAAATAAAAAATTTAACCCCTTAATACACCCCTTAAAATAACATTTTTTTTTCTTAATTGTAATATTATTATTAATCTAACGTCTACACCGAATTAAATACATCCTTCAATAAAAAAGTCACTATCTGCAAATTAGTGTTTTCAAAAAATTTGTAAGTCCGGTCCTGTCCGGCTGATTTTATTAAAATTTTAGGAGCACTTTTTAATTGCTATTAGAGGGTTAAGTTTCAATTTTGAAACGATTCTGAGAATATTTTAGGTATTTTTGGACCCAAAAACTTTTTTCAACCCCTAAAAACCACCCTTAAAATGACCCGATTGGGCCCATTTTAAATAGGCTTCGTGCGGTGATGGATTCCAACATGTGTGCCAAATTTCGTTAAAATGAATTAACTCCTTCGAAAGTTATTGCCCGTACACATATATACCTATATATATATATATATATATATATATATAAATATATATATATATATATATATATACATATATATATAAACATTTTTAAAAATGGTGCCAAAGTGTTTAGGGGGTTATGAAACGTCGAGAAATTTTGGTCCGACCCCTAGGTCCCGCCATCCGACCGACGCCAATAGTGTATGTTGCCATATGGCAAATACACTAATGAATTATTTATTTATTTGAATCTTAACTTAGATTGTAAGATTGTAAAGCTAGCTATGAAACGTTAATAAACAACCAAAAATTATTAGCATGTGCTGAAAGCACAAAAAAATATGTATTTAAGGAAATAAAAACTTAAATTTAAAAAATACTTTTTTTTCTTGCAAATACTTTATTTTTTCTTATTTATTTATACGTTATTTTTTTCAAAAAAAGTTGGCAACCGTACATATACTAAAAAATCGACTGTGGAACATTAAGTTGACGGCGAGATAGAACAGTTGGGATTGATGCCGATATTTTTTATTTAATTTTGTTTTACAATTATATCAGTTTTACTTACGTAGTGAGTAGTATAAAATACACAGTCTCTTTTTACATTAGTCTTTTGCTCATTAGAGTGTCGCGATACTAAAAAGATTGAGAAACGATCTACTGATAGAAAATCAATATTTGATCGTTCATTTATCAGAGAAACAAAAACGTTTCTAATATTATATAAAAAAAAACCCAGGTCGCAGTGCCAAAACCCTGCAGACAATATAGTGTATTTGCTAATACAGGCAGTTCGGCTTTATTATGCGAATTTAACTTGGTTTTTTGGTAAAATAAAAAATTTGACTGCTTAATACACCCCTTAAAATAACATTTTTTTTTCTTAATTCCAATATTATTATCAATCGAACCTCTATACCAAGTTATATACACCTTTCAGTAAATAATTCACTATCTGCAAACTAGTCTTTCTTAAAATTTTTAAATCCGGCCCTGTAAGGTTGATATTATTAAAATTTTAGGGACACATTTTAATTACTGCCAGAGGGTTAAATTTCAATTTTGAAATGATTCGGAGAATTTTTTCGGTATTTTAGGGCCCAAAAACATTTTTCAACCCCTCAAAACTACCCTTAAAATGGCCCGATTAGGCCCATTTTAAATAGGCTTCTTGCGGTGATGGATTTCAACACGTGTGCCAAATTTAGTTGAAATCAATTAACTCTTTCGAAAGTTATTGCCCGCACACATATATATATATATATATATATATATATATATATATATATATATATATAAATATATATATACATATATATATAAACATTTTTAAAAATGGTGCCAATGTGTTTAGGAGGTTATGAAACGTCGAGAAATTTTGGTCCGACCCCTAGGTCCCGCCATCCGACCGATGCCAATAGTGTATGTTGCCATATGGCAAATACACTAATAACTTTCAATATTATTCTCACAAATGTACAAAATGTTATTTAAAAAAGTTAACTATATGCTTTATGGTTATGTTTACAAAGAATATTTCAAAGCAATAATTAAATAAAAACTTTTTCCATAAGAAAAGACACAAATCATACTAAAAATAGGAATTCAGAGCGTAAAGAAGTTTATTGCTTGTCTAAGCAGAAAATAACTAAATCAAGCAATGTAAACGCTTCACCACCTTTTCGGGCAGTGTTCAAAATAAACAACCGAACACAATTAAGCATTTAAATAAGAAACAATATATCTACAGTACAGTAAAAATAGCCCAAAAAAACATGTGGACAACAGAAAAGTTCATTAATCAACGGAATTTGCCACAGAGATAGTTTTATGTCTATATTAAAAAAAAAGACAAGAAGCGTAGTAACTCAAAGAGTGCAGGGGTGAAAGGGGTGAAATTTTTTTTACAAATATCTTGAAAATGGCGGGTTTGATGGAAAAATGTGTTAAATATTTCAAGTACCTTTTTTTAAGAACTTAGTTTTTTTTACCCCGATACGATATAAGAAAAACCTGAGTACGTAAAAGAGAGAACAAGCAAATCAAAACATCGAGACTTGAATACCATATTTTTCCTCAACTACTGAACAGGCTCCCGATTACTGATAACAAAAAACACGATCCCATATTTTGATTTGCCTGTTTTTTTCTTTACCCGACTACGAAAAACGAAAAGTTGTGATTTTTATAACAGTATATACGTATGTAAGTTATGTCCGCCTAGTAAGACCAAATCTACTAACATAAGACGATTTTCATAATCGAGATATTATGTTTGTCATAATCTCGCGTTTATTCCAGACTACAAATATTTTAGCGAATTGAAAATGAGGCCGTAAATTGAAAATTCTTGGTATTTTTTTTTCTACCCAAAGCGATCAGATGTTTGAAAATTTTGCGGAGTTTCCAAAACTACATACTTTTTATGATTTATAATAAATAAGTTATAACAACATATTTAATATAAAGTTTTGGTATATAAAAAAACTAAAAAAGATTGAAAAATATTATATGTCTACGTACCCACGCTGTCAAATCCACTGGGCCGTTTTTCATTATCGATATGTCTTTTGATTTCTATTAGTCACGTGAGTGTTATAAGCTATACAATATTTTTGGTGAACTCAAAGTGGACAAAATCTTGTTCAAAATCAAATTTGGAAAAATTATTTGTCTGAAAACGTACTTATATCCGAATGTTTTAGCGTGTTAGGAACGCTGCATAACTCTCTAAATAGATTATAAAGAAAACTCAAGCAGGAGTCAGGACGTTAAGTTTATTTTGTAAACTGTGGACACGCTTAGAGGTGACGATGACATGCACCACTTGCACTAACAGAATATAACACAAATAAATTTCAGAAGAACATTATAAAAACTAACTGACTTGTTGACATATCTGCTGTTAAACAGTTGACAAAATTTATGTAGTAAACTTAAAACAAAATGTTCCAGTTAACATGCTCACCATTGAGATCTCGATAATAAATAAATCATTAAATATTATAAATACTGGCTTGTCAAAAATGGACTATAGGATGTTGAATTTTAATATATTGTGAACGAGCCATTTTTTTTTCTATCTGTCCCTTGATTTGACAAGTAGAAGGTTGTACAATTTTTACCACGAAGGGAATTACACTTCAACAACGCATTTTTATGCTGCAAACTTATTATGAGAATCAACGTTCTAAAAAAATACATTTTATAAAAACCGTATTTTTTCAAAGAAAATCATCACTAGTGACGAAGCACATTTTTGATTGAATGGACAAGTGAATAAATAGAATTGTCGCATCTGAGATGAAGAAATCCTCGACTAATTCAAGAACAACCATTACATAGTGAAAAAGTTACAGTTTGGTGGGTTCTTTAGAGCCAAGGAATCATCGACCCGTACTTCTTTGAAAATTAGGATAGTCAAACAGTTACTGTGAATGGGATCGTTATAATCGAATGATAAATGATTTTTTATGGCTTGAAATTGAAGAAATCAATACCTCTAATCTTTGTTTTCAACAAGATGGCGCTACATGCCATACAACTTGTGGAAACATTGCAATGTTACAAACAAAATTCAATGGACGTTAAATTTCAAGAAATGGGGACATCAATTGGCCAGCGAGGTAGTGCAATTTAACTCCATTAGATTTCTTCCTTTGGGGTTATTTAAAAAGTAGAGTAATAGAAGTAATCTACAAACAATCCAAGAACTTGAAACCAACATTCGAGATGAAATACACGGACTTGAAGAGCTAATGCTGCCGTGAGTTGTTGAAAATTACGACGTACAAATCACCGCTTGTCATAAAAGTCGTGGTGAACATTTAAACGATATTGTTTTTTATAATAGAAAACAGTATCACGGGTAATTGGAATAAAGAAATAAATCAATTTAAACACTCATTGATTGCAACGTTTCGTCTTTTCTTTAATTAAGACTTTTTCAAGCTCTAAAAATTTATTTTACAAAAATTAACATTCATATAATAAAAAATATTGAACATTATGGATTAAATAATTTACTAAAAAGAAACAATGTTGTGACTAACCTCAATATGATTAAATGATAGTAAAACCTTGATACAATATGCAATTTGGCATTACAAAAAACAATTATAAAAATTGAAAATAATTGTAGAAAATAATATGTTTTTTTTTTATATTTTATCTATATTATTTTCACAGTCAACTGAAAATTATAGTATGACAGTTGCTCAATTTAACTAATTTTCCGTTAGAGGTCAGTACAATTCCCAAAATTTTGAATTTAATTTAAATGTACATCACAGAAAATTGAAAAATTTTTTTAGTACTAATCAAGTGATAAAAAATTTAGAAAATTTAAATTAATCTTTTCAAACTTTTAATTTCTTTATATATATAAATTAAAATACGAAAATCTTTCAATTACTCAAGATAATCATTTCAAATTTAGAATGTCATTGTACACTAAACTTAGGTTTTTTGTATCTGATCTTAAATTAACTGTCTTATTTAATTTAATGAAAACCGTTTCACTTAAATTTCGCTTGAAGTAGTTAGTTATAACATATATTTGGAATTGAACTTTACAGTTGAATTGTTTTTTATGTTCAATTGTAATGCATCAAACTATAATTAGTGTATTTGCCATATGGCAACATACACTATTGGCGTTGGTCGGATGGCGGGACCAAGGGGTCGGACCAAAATTTCTCGACGTTTCATAACCTCCTAAACACTTTGGCACCATTTTTAAAAATGTTTATATATATATATATATATATATATATATATATGTATATATATATATATATATATATATATATATATATATATATATATATATATATATATATATATATATATATATATATGTGCGGGCAATAACTTTCGAAGGAGTTAATTCATTTTAACGAAATTTGGCATACATGTTGGAATCCATCACTGCACGAGGCCTATTTAAAATGGACCCAATCGGGTCATTTTAAGGGGTTAAAAACAGTTTTTGGGCCCAAAAATACCGAAAAAATTCTCAGAATCGTTTTAAAATTGAAATTTAACCCTTTAGTAGCAATTAAAAAGTGCTCCTAAAATTATAAGCAAATCGGCCCGACAGGACCGGACTTACAAATTTTATGAAAACACTAGTTTGCGTATACGAATTTACTTACTGAAGGTCGTATTTAATTTGGTGCAGATGTTGGATTGATAACAATATTTAAACTAATAAAATTATTATTGTAAGGGGTGTATTAAGGGGTTCAATTTTTTTTTATATTGTCCAAAAACAAACTTAAGTTCATGTAATAAAGCCACAATACCTGTATTAGCAAATACACTATATTGTCGGCAGGGTTTTGGCACTGCGACCCGGGTTTTTTTTTATAATAAAATTTAAAAAAAAACACGAAGAAAATATATTTAAAAAAAACTTCCTACAGTCCTTTTTGGATAACCCTATAATATATAAAAGTTTTGCAAATAGACTATGAAATTTCTTAAATATTAGACACGATTTTGCTAAATTCCTTAATAAACTTATTGTTCCTGATTAAAACTAGTTCATATATCTTAATGTTTTCGAAAACTCAATGGTGGAACATACTACACTTATCCTCAAGAAAAATATTTGCGATAAATAAATGTAATGGCGATTTTATAATTCAATGATTTAATTAACGAATCAGTACATCGTCTTCCGCTGCAATTAAAACAAACACAACCCTGTCGATTCATGCCTCGAAACTGTTGACAGGACCGCCATAAGCGGGCATGTACTGCACACTCAGTACCAACTTATTATTGTAGGGTACAGATATACTTAATAATTTCCTGATAAATTATATTTACATACAAGCGGCCCGGTTCGGCTTCGCCTGGATTAAGACGTATTATGCGCGTATTATACGCAAACGAAGTCGCGGGTATCAGCTAGTGTAGCCTATAGCCTTCCTCGATAAATGGACTATCCAACACAAACATAATTTTTCAATTCGAACCAGTAGTTCCTGAGATTAGCGCGTTCAACCAAACAAACAAACAAATGAACCTCTTCAGCTTTATAATATTAATATAGATATGAGACGACCAAGATTTCACGTGGGCGAGCCTAACTGTTGCCTACCACAACACCAGCGTCAAGAGTCGGATAAAATTGATTTCAAATCTAAATAAACTCCAAATGGTGATTCCACCCTAGACAACTTTCGCCATTTTTACAAATTTAGATTTGATAAATGACGTTCGTTGAACTTGTAAATCGCAACGCTTAAAGGATGCAATGTTTTATATATTCATAATAACGAAAAACAAACCGCCAGGTATGCGGTAGCTCACCCAATGACGGGTTAATAAGTCACTTTAAAATATAGTTTAAAAGAATTTATGTACAAGTTTAAAAATCTATATTGCAAACTCTACCAAAAACTCGACATAAACAATAGTTCTTTGTGGCCACAGATACAATTCAACTAGTCTAAAGTTAGTCGCATCTGAAAAGTATTTTTTTCCTTTATACGTCATAAAAAGAAACATTTTTAAACTTTATTTTTTGTCGACTTTTCAAGTTGAAACCTACGAAGTTATTTACCATAGTACCCACAAACTAAATGTCGTTTAAAAATAAGTTTATTTGCACACTGTTTGCGTCGATCGCACAGGTGAATAGTTATAAATTTCGTCCGGAGGTAACTAGGCAAGACTACGGAATTTTAGTTACAAAAAAGAAAGAAATAAAATATTAGTAAAAAAACTTTTTAAATACAAGCTTTTATTGAACTGTATCAAAAAAGAAAAAAATAAGTTTTAATAATTTAGGGTCATAATTATAAAACAGCGGGTTGTAAGCTCTATGATAGTAACGACCCACACGACACACTTTTATAAAGAATTTTTTTCTTTTTTAGTACAGTTCAATAAAAGCTTGTCTTTAAAAAGTTTTTTTACTAATATTTTATTTTGTTTTATGTTGTCTTTCAAAATGTTTACTATTAAAACATCAATTTAATACAATTAATTGATTATTTAATTCGACATGTGATACTTTTCCATTTGATACCCGTGTCAGAGAGGTTGTAAAGTAATGGGTAATCCGCCATTTTGTGTGACCGCCATATTGCATTTAGAATAATGTCACACGGTTTACAGTATTTTACTTGTCATATCCTGTCAGTTGATATTAATATCGAGGGGATTTTAAAGAAAAAAGTACTCCGATATTTTGTTTTGGCCGCCATATTGAATATAAAATGACGTCACACAACTTACTGTATTCTACTATTCATACACGTTCACTAAATACTATCGAGGGGGTTTTAAAGAAAAAGGTAATCCGCCGTTTTGATTTGACCGTCACACTGATCATTGTATTCTACTTGCCATATCCTTTCATTTGATACCCATGTAGGGGGGGGGCTGGAAAGAAGATGCTAATCCGCCAGTTTGTGGTATTGGATTCTAGCATAATATTTAATATAATATGTTGTATTGTGGCCTGAACTAAAGCTTTCTGCAAAATTTCAGCATGCTCGAATATCGGGAAGTGGTCGTTAAATCAATCGCAATATTCGGAAAGAACATACAAGCATTGCAAGTTAAATAAAAGCTTGTAATAAAAATAGCTTGCTTCAGCTGTGCAATAGATATTTTAACACGCTTATATTTGCTCTTCCAACTCGATTTTCACCCTCTTTCAGACATCCAATTGACGTGAAACTTTGCAGTCGTATGTAGTTTTGACAACAAGACAATAGTCTAATATTTTAGTTGTAATAATATTTACATAAAAAAAAAAAAAAAAACAAGTGGTGGAAGTAACGGTGTTGATAGTGGAAAAACGTGTCTCCACCGATTTAAAATTTAGAATATTATAATCGATATAATGACCAAACATTTGAAAATAAAATTTGTAGTTTCAAAAAAAAATCTAAAAGACACTAATATCAACGCAGCAAAAAGTTGAGAATAAATTTCTTTTTCTTCTATAACTCGAATAAAATAAAATATAGGTAAAATGTGTTCCCCACGTGTCCAACCGTTATAGAAGAGAAGGAAATTTATTTTCTACTTTTAGCGCAGTGATATAAACGTGTTTTTTAGATTTTTTTGGAACTACTTTTTTGTATCAATTGCAACAAAATATATTTTAACCTTAAATTGTACAAAACTGCATAAAACTTTAATAAAAACTTTAAATGTAATAATATTTTTGAATACAAAAACTTCATATTGAAAAAAGTCCATCTCTGTATTTATAGACGACGTTCCGCAATCTAATAATAACCCACACGAGACTTCCAGATAATCAGTTCCCAAGCATCATCAGACAAAACGATTTTTTTCCAAGAATTGTGTGATAAACATGCATGAAGCTGTATCATTTTATCTGGCATTGAAGTGCAATAAAACATAAAGTATTAATTACATTTAAAAATAGACTCTTTCAGAGAATTGGTTCGCTGCTAACATCAAAGTATTGTCTCAATATTCTTCAAAGTATCCATTGACCCACTTGTAGCATTTGGATCAAGTTAACTACTTTAATGATTTTAATGAACAAAAGCGTCGTTTCAAACCTAACCTATAATCAGATAAAATGAAGAACTTATTACTCGTTTACAGAACTCTTTTATATATAAATCAAAAATAAAAATAGTAAAGGAAACTATATACCACTCTAGTCAGGAGAGTTTTTGACACATCATTAATTATTTAAGTGCATTTAAACTACAAAAAGAGCTTTTCTTTGCAGCTTTACTCGTTAAAACATCGAGTTGGCCAGACAAAACTTTCGCGTCGATCTCACAAAAAAATTGTGGTATCTGGTGCATATTCATAGAATTTATTATCGTTATATACCCATGGAAAATGTATCAATTCATCAATTGTATTTTATACTTTGGTTACCGTGCAAATACCAGTGTGTTTACACGGTAACCGTAGTATAAAGTACTATTAGTAGGATTATTGTCAATACAAACAACAGTAATATTGCGCCAAATAAAAGTTTTTAAATGGCTTCTTACTGTTATGACAATTTAATATAGTTTACGATCATCACGTGGCATGGCGCCACTTTCGCTTACTTTCGACACATTGAATGATACACGAATTATGTACTAAAATACCGTACCTTTTTTCGAATTGAGTTAGAAGTTTGAACTTGGGATTGTAGATCTTAGTAATTGATATTAATTTAAACGTGTTACCTCTACCCGTTTCTTAGAAAACAGTTTTTGACAGACAAAACGACCAAAAATTAATTCTATAACGGCTCCGTTTTTTTCATTGTGAGATACGGAATGCTAAAATTGATCCCGTTTAAAGCGAAATACTCAACGGATCAAGATTAAACATAGTACAGATCACTTCTTGGAGTTCGCACTACAAAACTATCCAAGCGAAGTCTCCTGTGGACTGTGGGGTAAGAATCCAAGAGAATTAATGTTGATTTACATCTACATTTTTGAACCGTAACGTTTAAGCAAAAATTCTTGTTATCTTCAGAGCTTAAAAAATCATCAAAATTTATCATTAAAATGTAAATATGGTAAAAACTGTCATGGAAGAAATTATTTGAAATTAAAATATTAATTTTTTAAATGTAAATATTAAACTTTTCAGTTATTAAAAACGTTGAGGACCCTGAAGTTGTGATGAG
This sequence comes from Venustoraphidia nigricollis, assembly GCA_034508555.1. NCBI lineage: Eukaryota > Metazoa > Arthropoda > Insecta > Raphidioptera > Raphidiidae > Venustoraphidia > Venustoraphidia nigricollis. The sequence continues at coordinate 521,707 of JAVRKA010000071.1, forward strand.
CAAAATTGGTCTTGGTCTTGCAAGATCAAGACCAAGACCGAGTATGCAAGACCAAGACCAAAAGCAAGACCGAGTTTGCAAGATCAAGACCAAATATGCAAGACTATATTGCTAAATAATATAAATTCCAAAAATGTTGCTTTTTTTATTGTATTTACTGACTTTTCGGCGTAAATTAAATTGTATTTCGGTTAGTAAAAGTGTAGTTTCTTCTCTATTTGAACAAGACAAATTGGCAATTATTTACATCTTCTCTAAAAAAAATTCTAGTCATCGAGGACGATTATATTATTTAATGCGCGAGAAAGGATTTTTAGTCGTATTAAAAAAACGCATTTTTGAAATGAACAAAAAGTGTACCTACATAAATAATAGATTTTTTATATTTTCATGATTGCAATAAAATAAATTGATCTATTAATTAGTTATTAATTGTGAGTAATTTATACCTTTAATAATCTTTATGATAGTGTTTAAAAAAATTATTCAAAAAACGTAAGTACAAGGTCAGATGAGCAAGACCAAGACTTAACACGCAAGACCAAGACCAAGACCGAACATTAAAGCAAGACCAAAACCAAGACTATATAAGCAAGAACAAGACCAAGACCCAGGCCGAGCTATATAAGCAAGACCAAGACTAGAAGTATTTGAGCAAGACCAAATCAAGACCGAATAAGCAAGAACAAGACCAAAACCAAGACTGACCCAGTCCTGGTCTTGCTTTGCTCATCACTACCCTGAAGATGAAAAAAATATTTCGAAACGTCGCTCACAAACGAAACATTGGTAAAGCTCCTTTTAAATTGTTCCTCTACCAAACTTTCCCTCAATGTTAATATTTTATTGGAACAAAATTAATTACGAACAAAATTATTAGAAATTTATTAAATATTTAAACTCGGATACAGCAAAACGGGAAGGAAACAACGTAACGAGGTGAAAATAATCTCATTCATCCAGATTTGTCAAGCACAATAATTTGCGTAATTTTCGTAATGACCTTTTGCGTTGGAAAGTGTTTGTGTGACGGACAAATACGAGTATTCTCTGTTTCATAGTTAAGATTAATAATTTAAAAACAGACCTGCATCACAACTTTGCAATTTAGTATTTAAGTAAATTTCATTAAAATCGCATCAGTCGTTTTCACTAACTGGGAACTGAATACTAACAAGAACACATCTACATTTTTTTAGTAATGTATTATTATAGATACACAGTGCGTTTGATATCAACATATGTACAACATATTTAGTTAGGATCATGGCGACAAAAATGCCTTGTAACTCCCAAACGGAAGAAAAGCAGGGTTTTGTATAGTTCATTTGATATTATGTTGAAATGTTAAGATTTTTTCAACAATTTAGCTACGATTTACTTGTAATTTCTTCAAAATACTAAACTATAATTTATCAATGTTTGTCCACATACTAAATTTACATCAGATTTTTCCAATATATAAATACTTTAGGAATAAATGGGGTGCAATGTTAATGTTACTGTTTTCTATACTAACTTTTATTAGACCCCATTCAATGAGCTTCATCTTTTATCATTTTTTCATAACCTTTTTGACTTTCCATTATAACCTATAATTATCCGAATTATTTATCCATTACTAAACCCCATGGTTGGACAGACTGGATCATAACAAGCTTTAACTATTCCAAATTTCATTTTTTAGCTTGTACCATTTGACTCTAGGAGCTTATGGCAGAGGATTAATCCAAAGGAGATATTTTACATGTAAAATCAATAATCAATATGACATGACATTTGAAATCAAATACCTTGTATATTTTAAAAGATCCGTTCAAAACTTACATTCGCTAATTTGAAAAATTAGTAAGGAATATTAATATTTATAAACACGACTGTAAATTTTATCTTTGTACATTTGAATATCATATCATCATATATATTAATACGCTAAGGTTAAGATGTTCGCCTCCTTTTTTCGAAAAAAACACACAATTGCTCCACATAAATTTTATATCATTTTATAGATAATTGCTTGCTCTACCGACATCAACAACTAAAAAATCAATTATTGATTTTGTTTTTGCAAAATAATTAATTATAACAATTATACATTTATTCAGTATATGCAGCAATGCTGCCATCTGACGGTTCTAACTTTGAAACAACGTCAACATGATTAACGGTCGGTAAATTTTTTTGTTTAATTTTTAATCAAAATTCACGTATAAATACTTTTCGTATGGCAGCGCTTCAGCTCAACGTTTTCGATACTTGCGCCTCTATATGAGTTTTAGAAAAAAAAATTCTTGAACCGTCACTGAGCTTCTTAATGTAATACAACAAAAAGAAAAAAGTTATAAAGAGTGTGAGAAATTAGAAACGAATTTTAGTGCGAATTATTCGCACAGGTACCGCTAGTTATATATATACTTTTATTTTTATCAAGTTTCATATTTTTTGTTTTAATTTAAACATAAAATCAGTAAGGAAGCTCAAATGTTATAGAGGATAAATTTCCAATTTCAATACATATCTATTGTAATGTCTTAGGTTCAAAGGCAAATGTGTCACTGAATTTCAGACATCCTCCCTGAAAAAGAATAAAAAAACAAAAAGCCAATGAATCCTGTAAAGTTAAAGAATACGTAAAAATGATCTTATGTAAAATAAATTGAATGTCATAAAAAACGGTGAATGCAAACATTGTTTGACACTAAAAAAACACCTTCAACACATTGCGACAAATATTTCTTTTTCGTACACATTGTTTTTTTGAAAGCATATTTCAAGAATATAGCTTCCTGCATAAAGGCTGAATAAGTTTCTTGCATTGTGGTTATTTATGTCGGTTTTTGCAGACTTTTTATAGAGACAAAATGGAAAAATAGAACAAAAACGTTGAAAACAGCTCTATTCATGCAGGGCAGTTGAAAATAGAAATGCCCTATTTCTAGTGATTAGTAAATACATGTATAATTTTAGTAAATACACCGTTAAAATTTTACCATTCGAAATTTGAATTATGTTATAAATACTTAACGAATAATATGTATTTTGTCATTTGCATACATATTGCCCAGATATTGAAATTGTATTTTATTAAATTGAAATTCTGTTTGTATAAAGAATATTTATTTTTGCTGGGATATTTGTTTTCATTTTCATGATACCCACGTATTTGTATATTGGCAGATACAGTCATGCAAATCAAATGCAGCCTACAATCAGAATTGATCTTGTTTAAAATGGAATTGTCAAAAATTTTGAAAATTAGGTGAAAATTGGCTATTTTAAATCAGGTGTCTCGAACGTAATGCTACTGTTAGCATAAGCTACTATTATTTTTTTTTTATTTCTATGACGCGATATTATAGAGCAGGGGCACAAATTGGGCCGCGGTCTGTATTCAAAGTGTAAAATCTTTATAGTGCGACTATAGATTTACAGAAATATTTATTACTGTCATATTTATGTTACTGAACAAAACAATAAAAATATATACTCATGTCCACTTTTAAAATATGAGATAAAATACCAAAATAAAACAAAGCCAGTGAACTGTTAGCGCTAACACAATTTCATTGCCATCTTTAAATATGTTATCCTAAAAGTGTTTTACAATATAGATAATGGCGACGCTATGTAATTAATCTGGGCGTAACAGTACTTTCAATTTCAAATGTTTCTAAAATAAAAGAAGATTTTGCATAAACATAAGGAAAATTTTGAAATATCAAGAAAAAATAGATAAAAATAAATTGTTTAAGTTAAACGATTTTATTATGCAATCTATACTTTTCAAAAAGGTGGGTACAAACAAAAATCCTGGAAAAGCGTTCTTATGTTTTTATACTATATACGAAACATCTAAAACACACTGCAAGAAGACGAAATTTTTCACTGAGGTCCGTTACATTTTTATTTTTCTATCAGTGTTATAAATGTTTTTTTGCATTACTCCCTATAAAATAGCTGATTTGCATACATGTAACAGGCATGGAAAGTTACTCAATGCACACTAGTGCAGAAAAGTCAAACAAAACTGATCGCTCTATTTCAATTTAATATTATGTTAAGCCACTGTTCGTTGTTGTTTTTTTTTATAACCTACCTACTACTAGAATTAACGTTTATTCAAAAGTGAACTGTCAAAAATATATATCAAATGAAGTAGAAAGTACCTATTTATACAGAGAACGTGCAAAAAATATTACATAAGGGCTCGTGTGACTGTTAAAACTCGCTAGTCTCATTTTAAATATACTGTCATACCGCACCGTAATATAACCCATTACGACACTAGATATACCTACATTATACAATCTACAATTACAGAACCAGATTTATTTTTTATGGCAACAGGTATCGGGTATTATGTGCCCTAGCTACAATGACAATGCTAGTCATTATGTTAACACCAAGTTATTGAGCTGAATTCTCATGATATGTGAATAATTATTAACCTATGGAAAAACTATAGCCAATCTGGTATGTCAGCGAAAGGCTTTAAAAATATTGTAAGAACGGAAAGTAACGTGATAAATATTTTCTACAAAAAAAACATTAACAGTAGATAGATCATTTTTTCAGTTGTTAAATTTCAAACATAATATACATTATTATTATTATTATTATTTTTAATTTTAAACCGCCTTATCTCTTACCAGTCAATCATAATGTCGTGCTTGTTCAATGAACTCTTCTGAATGTTTTTTTTTTCATATCAAGCTAGATATTATATTTGTTTTTGTTTTTAAATTGTAAATAATTATTAAATTGTTACGTTTAACACTTATAATGATTGATACATGCATAAGTATTATTGGATAACATTACCTAGATGTTCTTTATTAAATAACAGAATTAACTGAATATTGTCAATATAAAATAATATCACTTTTACAATAATTAGCACATCAGTATGGCAAATTCTAAACTCCCTTCAGTTGTTTCTAAAATCTAAAATTCTTTAACCGAAATTTAAAAAATTGCTACATTTTTATCTACGAAAAAAGCTTGAATAATCATAGTTTGATATTGAGAAAAATTTTTTTAAATGAAATATATCTCACTAAATGGCAGATTATTTTTTACCTTCAATATTCAGCGGATACAATACACTAAAACAATAACACCTATTCGTAACTTAATATTACTTTTTTAGTTTTAAGTAACTTCTCCTCTTCCACTTCTTAAACTGTGGAATCGTGTTTATAAATTATTATATTTCAATTTTATTTAAATTCCATTTTACATTTTTTGACGAAAGAAAACATGTTTTCCTTTTATTTGAAAATGTTTTGGGGGATGTTTTTCTCAAAGCTTTTACCAGACTAATTTTTCAAAATTACAGTAGACAGTAGATACAAATAATAAACATGCAACTTCGTAGACGGATTTTATTTTATTCTTTTAGTAACACATAAAACACTCGTAAAAATGGTAAAAGATACATTTTTTAATAATTTTCGACCCTTACAGAATTTTCAGAACATTTCAATTATTGTCATTATCTACTAAGCTGTGTATCAAGTAAACAAAAAGCTCTTACCTTGCTATAAAACACGGCCGACTGAAAAACTATATCACAAGAAGATCAAATCACCAAGACGTAGTCTTCGAGAAGTAAAACCGTTTGTTTACCCGGGCGTGCAGAAGAGGAAGGAAGTAAGAGTTGTGACTGAAGTAAAGGCAAGTTTACACGATTTGCGAATGAATGACAATGTAATATGATTGGTGGCGTGGAGAAGCGCGGTCACTGTATACTTGATCGGCGATCACACTGTATACTAAACAGTAAACTCACGTCGTCCGAGAATGCTGGCTCGGCTCACGGTGGCTGCAGACCAAAAAGCAGAGATAGAAAGAGAGAAGAAAGCACTAGTCACACACGCACCAGTACTCTTCTATTGATCACCCCAACCAACCGACAACCAGATAGACGAAGACAGAAATACAATTGTTAGTACGGTAGAGCGACGGCAGAGAGCAGTACGAACGCTGACCAAGCACGAGGAAGACTGCTGCTGCAATGATGTCGATGTGCCAGGATGAATGGAAAGGAACAAACGGATGCGAGAGTTTGGTGGCGACTGGTGCCTGCTATAACACTGGAGTTCTGGTGCTGCGCACTCGACGCACAGAATATCGACGCGCCTGCCAAAACACTCCAAATACCGAGAATGTCCTCGAGGTCAACAGAGTCAAAAAAGAAATGACAATTATAAAGTCATTATTTTTTATTTATGATCGATTGATCTTCATAATAATCATTTTTGTACAAACGTGATGAGACACACAAAAAACGTTTATCACGTAAGTCAAACACTTCACAACTGTATCGTGTCGGTTATGAAGTAAATACGAAGTAAAAAAAAATTCCGATAAAAGTAATCGAGCAAAAACGTATCTGTCAATGTTTTTCCCATTTTAACATGTAAAACGGTTTCCTTTTACTTCTTCGCTTAATATAATAATAAATTAATTCTAAGTATTTTATGGTAATAGATACAAAAGTTACAGAAAAATTGTAAATATTGCTTTCCAATACAATATTAAGTTATCACACTTGTATTCATCTAAAAAAACATTGCATCTATCCATCTTCAAATGAAAGAGTCCAGTCCCCCTTTACAGATGCATTAAAAGGAGACTGATTGCGGGAGATCAACATAATATGATTAATCTTCAAGACAACTCACCTACGATAGATACTCTATGTATCAAATGGCGCGTCTAGTTTTATTCTTTGATTTCCAAATGCGATAAATCCAAAAAAATAAAATTCTAAACGGTTCTTATTTTCATCCATGATTTTGTTTCCATTGAATTTCAATAAGTAACAAAAAACTAGCACAATTTAGAAGTAGATATCACTTTTGAACATGAACACGTAAACAAGGCTCGGTGATGTACAAAATGCACAGAAGAAAGGAGATTGGGCGCGTTGGTTCAGTTGTAGATTTCACTATAGGCGCGTCCCTTACACCCGCTTTTGCCTCACTTTTCCATCGTTGAGGAATACAGGAGTGAATCAACAAAACCAACTTAGCAACAAAGATGATAAGCACACCAAATAAATACATTATGCCTACCAGAAAAAGTATGAACTGTCTTGCTGACAAAAAGTTTCGTATGATCTGAGATTTCATCATTCTGTCAAACCGAAATCTAAATTTTTGACAGCTGTTCAATTTTGTAAACTTATCTCTGACATATCCGTATAAAAATAAACCATTGAATTTGCATCTTAATGCCGATTTCAACTCAATTCGTTCTCCATTTACATATGCAAGGGACATGCTATTCAATGGATCGAGAAATCACATTTTCAACTTATAGTTCAGTCATTCAAGCGACAAAAGAAGACAATCTGTTGACAACTTCCCGCAAGTAGAATTTTTTTATACACGTTTATTTAGTAATTATAAATGAAGTGTCAGAAGTCCTCATCGATAGCAAGTGAACTAAATAAGTTTTAGGAGGTCTAAGATTCAGAAAAACAGTAAAAATTGTAGATCAAATAATTCTTGATAAATAGAAATTATACATTTTTCATGTACTATTGGTAAAAGTATAGTTTACTAATGAATGTACCTATATCTAAAATCGCTATTTAACCGAAAATGATTTCAACAATTTTGTTCATATTTCATAAATCTATATTTCATAAATGATCCTACAATTTGTTCTGAACAAGATGGCGTTTGAAATTTTTTTTATTTTTTACTTTATAGCGGATTTGATTTCGCGCATTTAAAAAAATTACTGAACCGATTTAAGTAAAATTTATGTGGGATCATCCTGAAAATGTACCCTATTAAATAAGAATAAGAATCATCAAATCGTTTTACAAATGTCGGAAATATAAGGTGTCATATACATTAAAAATATGTTTTTTTTATGTAATTTAAAAACTGATGAACCGGTTTTAATAAAAACTATATGGTACCAATCCGGTAGCATTCTGAACAAAATGGCGATGAAAATTTTTTATTTTTTACTTTTTAGTGGATTTTACTGCACATTTTTAAAAACTACTGAACCGATTTAATTAAAATGTATGTGGGATCATCCTGAAGGTGTGCACTATTAAATCAGAAAAGAATCATCAAAACGGTTTACAATTAAGGTTGAATATATGAGCTAGTATACATTAAAACATATGTTTTTTTGATGTAATTTAAAAACGGATGAACCGATTTTAATAAAACTATATGGCACTATTTCGGTAGCCTTCTGAACAAAATGGCGTTGAAAGTTTCAAAATCGGTTTACATTTGACGAAAATAGTGAACAAACACAAAAACTACCTCAAAATTGCGGAGCTTCCCCCTCCCCCGCAAGCGATGCGTCACAGTCCTCATCCTTTAGCTATCGACTGGTGCAATTAAATTTTGGATGTAGATGATATATAGCTGCAGCATCAAACTCTATCCCCCGATTTTGTTATTATCAGTTTTCTGAATTCACGTCAAAACTGTTCTGAAACTTTATTGAAAAACGATGAAGGTAAAGATCTTAATAAACTGGCAGAACTGTTCTCTGAATTTATTAGAAAATGATATAAGTAGAAAATTTTACATGACTACATGAGCAAGTAATCTTTCATTTACGCTGCACTGGTTTCAACCACTACTACACTCGTTACAAATTCTTTTATATTTTGCTGCACTGCGGACACTTCACTCACTTTGGCTACAATGGCTAAATTCACATTAAACCCGATTCGTTTATTAACACTATCTGACCAGTTATTAAACTAATATATCCATAAGGGAAAAACCCTCTTACCTCTACCCTCGATATATTGAACATTAATCAAAAAGAAATGATTGATCTACATAGAAAAATATCAATTTGCAAGTTAAATTTTGATCAAAATGCTTAGAAAATGTTACTTTGAAGTCAAAATTGTACAAATAACTATATTACACAGATGTATACACAGTTTTAAAAAAATACCGTTTCAATTGATCAAATAATTATTTTTTGAGAAAATCGATATAATTCTATAATAGTTTTCTTATAGTAAGTAAGTAAGTAAATAATATATTATTAGCGACATGTAGCAACAAGATGCAGGGATCGCCTGTATAAACCACCACTGTGATCTCTACGCTAACACATGCAAAGCGGCGATGACCATGTAGAACCAAGAAGGGACATTGTTATCATAGCTACGGTTGTATTAAGACGCACATTGATACGCATTTCTTTTAATTCTTTTTTTTAAATCAAAATTAATTATTTGTCTTGTTTTTTTTTCTTTTGTTTGTTGCTCTTGTTAGCCATTATAATCATTATTTTCTTATGTAATGAATTGTTATAAAGGGAATTATTTTTCTTTTTTTTTTAAAAAACAAAATCCGATTTGTAAAACTAATAATATATTTATTTCTGCAGGTAGAGAAAAAATACAATTGTCAGTTATGAATAAATATATGTGATCACAATCTTAAAGCATTGTCAAATCAGTTTTCTAACAGTGCTTTCTGCAGCGCACCAACGGTATATAACAGTGTAATAAATTATAAAATATATAGTAGCCATTAAGGCTGGAGTCCGCATAGAATACATATAAGGATTGGCATGTGATGAGATTAGAATAATCTGCAAAAGAAATATTTAGTATAATGTTTCAAAAACAAAAATTAACATTTTATTATATTTATGATCTTTTATAAGTATTTTGCATTTTGCAAACTTAATATTTTATGCGTTTCCTAAATCATATTAATTTCAAGTCCGCTACGTTAGCTACATGCTATAATTTAAACAAGTATTAAAAACCGCACATTCATTTACGTTTATGTGCTTAATATGAAGAATGCGTACGTGCCTCTCCTTCGCATTAGTACGCGCGTACAGCTCTCTTGTCAGATTTTAGGAACACACTCGTTCGTCTTTCCACCGAAATACTCAGTATTGATGAATACGCGATTTTTATCGATATGCTTGTAATAAGACACGTTACTTGCACTGTACCGAATATTTGAGTATTAAAGCTTTTTGATGTGTAAAGTGTCGCAAAACTTCACTGTCAATAAGATCCTGCTCTCCTTACTTATTTGTTAATTTTTTTTTCTTTGTGTTGTATGTAGCTCTCCCTGTATTTCAATCCCAATGCTTACCCGTGTTTTAAGAGTACCAAGGACTTACGTTTTTTGTAATATGTATTAGAAAATGACCAATGATATTTTCACACTGTTTTCACGTTCTCAATTCATATAAGTATTTATGAACACAATAGTTAAAAACCACCATTTCAGTTTTTAATGCATCACAGTTACAAAAAACACAAATGTGATAAATCTGAAAAGTACAGAAATATGTTTATCCTAAGGCCGTTAGTTTATTTTTTCAAACAATATAGGTAAAAGTATTTTTCCTTTGATATATCCTTAGTTTGATTCTGCCAGGGACAAAATTAGATCAGGATTTTTCCACTGGTCTAGAACGTTCACGTGATTAAGACAAATCGAATGACACATCAATTATGTAAATTGGGCGAGTAGATTTGGCCCTACGTAGTAACGAACATACTTAGCTACATAGAATGATAGACTACTAAAATCATAGTTCATCCTTTTTCCAGGTCAGGCAAACAAGTAGGAATAAACATAATGCAATACAATTAATTCCGATCGAATTTTCGGTTTCGGTTTAATCCTAAAATAAAGTTTCAGCTGAACTTTCAATTTCACTCAAAAATTGGCCTAGGCAGTCGTCGGTGTCTCAATAGAATTTGTGTCGAACATAAAATAAAGACTGATTAAGGTAATCGGGTAATAGCAGCCACCTCACGATTAAAGTATAATTTTTTTCAAATTAATAAATATAAGTATAGTATAATATATCAACATTTGAAATAAAAAGGATCGTTACGAAACTAATTTTTCAAAAATTTATATTTTCCGTTTCCAGTCATTGAAAATATCAGGTCAGTGTTTTTGATTTTTTTTAATTATTATTCCCAAGATATCAATATAAAAATCTAATCCTAAGATTTACCAAATATTTCCGAGCTCACCGTTACGGTAAAATAAGGATTAAGTCAATCTAGCATGGTCAGCCAGACATAGTATTTGCAGATTAGAACTGTACCCCGAGACCGACATGATATGCTCTGACAGTCGTTGCTGGCTGGTGGTTGCAGGTGCTGGTCTAAAGTGCGCTACTCCGTTAATTAGCATAGGTACTTTCACGAACCGGCTTTTCTGGTTCATGCTGCGCGGTTACTCGATCCAATATCCTCGTTCTGTGTACTATGTAAGTAAAATTTAAAACAATTACAAAAAATATGTCTTAAACTGATGTATAATAATTATAAATTACCACAAACAAAAGTTTCCATTTCGGCAAAAACTTTGATCAGACACTAATTTTAATTTTTATCTTTAAGATGAAGATATTATTACAAGAACAGATGAAAAGGTCAGTTTAGTAGGCAAAGATCTGTGACAAAAATATCTAAGATGAATCAAATGAACCATACCTTTATAATATTGTGATGTAAACAAACCAAAGATCCGTTCCTGGCGCCACCAGGTCTACTCTACTCTCCCCTATATAACGTAACTATGTACGTATTCAGTCGACGCAAAGCTGGAAGGAGCGACACAGCATAAAAAAATCACCTCCTCGTAGAGCAGCATGCCTCCAAGAATGACAACATGCATACAACTAACGAGACGGGGGTGGTTTTTGATAGGGGATGAACAAACTTAATACTGGGCAGTGGGCAAATAATCATGAATAAGATCATAATAAAATATTCAGTACGTACTAACTAATAAGATTCTAGCATTTTCTTTCCATGAATACGAAACAGATAAAAGAATAAATAAATAAACGTATAAACAAATTCTTATTTTGGTTAGAATTAAAATAAAAAAATAGGGACATAAAGATGACTCTGCGGCCTGTTGGATTTCTAATAATTAATCCATCAGTTTTTGATGATTTCCAGACCTGAAGTTCTTCTTTGGTAGCAACAAAAATAATCCAAAATATTCATATCTTGTCTGCAACGGTGTGCGTTGATTCAACGAACTAGTTATATTAACTGTTTTTCAATTTTTCCTGCTTGGAATTAATACGTCTCTCCAGCTATCGATATTCTGTAACAGAACGCAAAACAAACGAAACGAAACCAACACACAAAACAAGAAACAAAGGAACATATCTTTGTTTCTTGTTTTGTGATTGGTCGGAAGGGACTATCGAACGGCAGGAATTTTTATGTGTTTGTTTACATCTGTGTACTTCATTTTGAAAATTAATATATTGTCTAATGTTAAAGTTATTAAACCAAGGAAATACAAACACTTTTTTACAACTTAATCTGAGGTCGCAACGATCCTGCCTACCGCTCTTTGGAAATTATTGCTAAAATCGTCAACGACTCACCACTACTCGTGTGTTATGGCTTCGCATCTAGACAGTATGTGCTTCTGCCGCTTTATATTTGCTACACGTTGCATTTAGATTTCACTTCATTTAGTTTAGCAGTCACTTTACCAAATTCAGATTAGAATTATTGTTGTCCCTTTCTAGGAATAAATTAATAAATCGAAGAAAAGAGATTTTTAACATTCGTAATAATTACTTAAGAATCCCATAGGGATTCAGTCTTGTCATATAAATAATGTCAAAATTAACTTTTTAAACTATTTCCAGTTTCCGGCGAATAACAGAAGCTTTTGAATCCTGGAATATTCTAACTGAGAGGGCTCAGCATCCCTTTATATATCTGAACAATTCTGCTGTGTATTCAAAAACACGGTAAGCAAAGTGAACTACAACTAAAATAATTCACCCAAACCTGGAGTATTTTTGGGTAGTGATTGTGGTTCTGTAGATGGTTATTACTCTGATAAAAAATATACTCTTCGGAAAGAAATTTGTATCTGGTCATTTTTCTATGTAGTTTCTAGATTTACCAGGTATCGCAATTCATTGTAATCATGTGCTAGGACGAGATAATAGTGAAACCGACCCAAAATGACTGAATGACAAAGAATGATTTTGTCTTACACGTTCCCAGTAACATTTACATTAAGTTGCATTTTAAAAAATCACAACTTCACAATAATAATTAACACGATTTTAAATTTGAATAATTCGTGTATTTTTGTTTTGTCGTCGATATTTAAACCTGTCATAATTTTTTTCTTAGTTACGAAAACCGTTACATATTTTAATTGAACGACCCAAAATGTTGGACGATGTCGGTATTTCTCGCACTACCCATCTACCATCTGGTAAAACGGGACGAAATAGCATTCAGAGTGGCGTTTATCCATCCTTGTTCACGCATAAGCAGTCTAGGGTATAGCAGGTAAACACACAGTGATGTTTCACAGATGTTTACCAACACTTTGTGCGGTATCAGTCAACGCTGACTGACTGGGTAGACTGTAGAGGATAGGTTACGCATATTTTATAAGGAATAGGTCAATCAGAAATTCATGAAAAACAAGACATCAAAAGCATAGGTACTCAACCATTGCGGAAAATATGTTTTGGGAATCATTTCATTACGTCTGTTTGCATTCACGCTGAACATCTGTATATTATTATATTATTTTTTATCCTTTTTTTTTATCAGATAGAAATACTATTCACATATAAGTGCCAATAAAAATGGATGATATTTTTATATTATCTTCCGTAATATATAGGGCGTGTTACATATCAAGCCCAAACAAAATTATCTCGTAACTTCATCCTTCGTCCATATTTAGACACTGTTTCATTTAAACGTTTTATGAAGCTATGATAAATTTAAAAACTATTTTCAATTGTTAAAGTATAAAAGATATGACATTTAATATGAAAAAAATAAAAAAATAACCATTGTTTAATGACACAAAACATGTAAATGTACCAAGGCCCCAAAAGCAAATATGAATCTAAAAACATGCCTTAACAAAAAAAAATTAAACCTACCGATTTAAATGTATTCTCAGAAATATGTTATCTAATAAACAGTTCGGCTTCACTTGAAATGAAAAAATCTTCAAAATATTATATCTAACGTAGGAGAAGACTTCAAAACATAATAAAATTTTTCAAATCGGTCCGGTAGTTTCTGAATCAATAGCACATATTGGCACAAACATACATAAAACAGAGATGTAGATTTGATAGCAGCGTTTCCAGATTTTTTTCAGACAAAACGGGATTTTTAAACCTTTTGAGTAAAAAAACACGATTCTTTCATCGAAAGCGGGACTAATAAAACGTATATAATCAGTAGTTTTTAAATAATTATCCCTTTATTTAAGTTTTAAATTAAGTTTACATTACATTAAATAGCCAAAATATTAGCCATAGAGAATGTATTTTAAGGAAAATACGTTGCTTTATTAATAACAATAACTGCCTGGTTTACCCTGTAGCTAGGCAGTTGAGTAATCCCCGAAAAGCGGGACTAATTGTAAGTCTGTCTCGCGCGAGACATTTAATTTTGGGCTAAAAATCAGGACGTCCGGTCCCGCTAAAATCGGGACGTCTGGGAGCGCTGTTTGAAAGCATTTTTTTCTTCATTAAAAATTAAAGATGATTAATTGACTTGAAGGATAAAATTTATGTTTAATAAATGTATATATACCTAAAACATAAAGTTGTATATCTTTGAAAATATCCACATTTTTCACAAGCCTTGTCCCAAATGTCACAGTGAATCCCCTTCCTGCAAAAAAGAAAAAAAAAATCGCTAACTACCTAAAATGCACATCTATCAAGCACAGGTCACTATAATTTCTGTCTAGTTGTGCTGGGCCAATATAGTGTGCTACTGATGTGTCATTTTAATTAATTAATTTTCATTGAGAAAACTTCAAAATGTTTACGGCACATCACGAAACCTGCACTAGGTAGTTTGTGTAGGTTTATGCTGGTCTAGTATGCGATATCGTGGGGATTGCAGTTTGTGCTGTGCAGGTCGTCCACGTTTATACTTGATAAGTGCGCGATCTTTTAACACCGGAATAATTATATACTAAAAACCTCATATTTTGCTATAACCTTAACAGTTTAGCAAACTATATAGCTATTATACTGTTTATTCATTTAGTAGTACGTACTATACCGTAGTGAAAATTTACTAATATATGATGATATGAGATTTATTGACAAATGTATAAATAAGCAAAAAATTAAAGTGCTTTTGAACAAGTCAATAATTTTTAGTCTAGACATTTCTAAAACCAAAATTAATTGAAAACATCAATTCACAGGCGTTGTTTTTTTAACGACATCGTTCTTGCTGTAAAATATTGCAGTTCCTCTTATGCAATATTCGTATGAGTTGCGTGGTTTTAAGGAATTCAGTGGCGTATCAGTAATAAACAATATAGGCACATATCAACAGCAAGTAAAAAATATTAACAAGTAAATTACAAATATATAAAAAGTTGTGCTATAAGAAAAAATGTGTTTTAAAGAAAATAGAATTCAATTATTATCAGAGATACGGTTTACCTATTTGAAAGAGAACTATTTCAAATGCAAAATACCTATTTTTATTTTCGATTTTAATGCCTTTATTTAGTTGTTATTTTGTATTTTTAAATCCATTTTTTATTTTGAAAATACTAAACATCAATTAGATTGTTGAATAAAATCAAGGATCAAATTTTTACTGGTTAAAATCGATATTACGATGAAAATACACTGATCATTTTACACCACCTAAAAGATTTGTAAATTATTGACTAAAGTAATGACCAATTACTCGATTTTCCCCTATATACACTCTATATCAAATTTACAGTAAAAATAGAAAAATGAACAATTATTAATAAAATAATATTTAATGTATTTAGATTGTAACCCGTCATTTTATATACAAGCCGTAACAATATGTGAAAACGAGAACCAGTGAGTTTTAACAATCACACGAGTCATAAAAGCATTATAATAGAGATACATATTACATTTTTTGCACGTACCTCCTATAAAATAGCTGATTTTCACTTCGTAATAAGTATATAAATACTCTGACAGTTCAGGTTCGACCATATTGGAATCTATATTTGGATTTTTTTTTTTAAGATAAGATTTTATTGTCATGGTTATAAAATAAATGTACATCGTATTTCGTATTATTTTACATGGTGTTCCTATAACCTACCACAATAAAGTTATGCATTATATTTGGATTGTTTACGAAGACTACTCCTAGTTTATTCTCTCTGTCTCTTAAGGGACAACTGACAGGGAATTTCCTATTGAAGTGTTATAATCGTTTTTTTTTTTGGTTTTTTGTTAACGGACTAGTGCGAAATAGTTCATTTTAGTACCCCCATACAGCTACAGGAATGAATAGCAGTTATTTTATAGCAGATCGTCCAAAAAGCACTTTATTTAAAAAAAAAAAAAAAAAACTATTTTGAAAATACAAATTTTGCGTTCTGTACTTCAAGTGCGCTCTTCAAAATAATTTTACATTTTGTCTTTGAAATAGAGAATGAGTTCATATTTAACATTTTTCGCTTTAAAATGTAGGTACATATAAAACACATCTCTGATTATTGTTAGTAATTTCATTTTAGAATAGATCTTTGTTATTATTTTTTCTCATCCGGTGTGGTTTCAGCCTTGTATAAATGCTAAACACACCCTGTTGAATCCCATGACGGTTTTCGAATTTGAATATCGTATTAAGCAAATATGTATATTTTTAATGTAAGTTTTATGCTTATATTAATGGCTTCGTCAGACTTTCATTAATAACTTTAAAAGAATTTGTCCTGTACTTTGACAGATAGTTGATAAATCGATTTAAGAAGGAACCATTTTAAAAGGAAGAGGGACAGTTATGACAGGTTTGCCGTAATCCACACAAAAACCACATTCCGAACGAAAAAGTGGCGTCTATTCCACACTAGCTTTTTAAATAAGATTTAAATTCGTATGGCTTTCTATACTCTTCTGTCCCTTCCCCAACATAAACAATATCAAAATTAGTTATATTCTTAACATAAGAATATTTACAAACAAGTAAAACTGTAAAGATCGCTCAACTTAATATTAGGTTTAAATATCAGAAACTACTGACCGGATTTTGATGAAATTTTTACCTTAGACTTTCCATTGACATAATATATTATAGGCTTCAATTTTCTCAATAACTGTCTGACCCGATTTTGCCTAGGTAAAAGTCAGATTGAATGCGCTATACTGAATGTAGATTTGAATGCAGCTTTTACCATTCAATAGCCTACTTCTTTGAGGAAGGTTTAATTATATACCAACTATCCTATCGAACTTTGCTCGGATGCAAACAGGATTGATTTCGAGTTATTTTGAAATTACGTTTATGTAAAAAGCTGTCTGAAATATAATATTGTACCAAATTTTCAGTCGCGTGCACATTCAAGCAAACGAGTACAACGTATTAACTAATTATAAATTCCAGCGAACGAGCGATTCGTTTGAGTAACGGTTTAATTACAAATTTTACCGAACATGCGAAGCAAATGAGAGACGTATTAATTAATCATAAATTCGACCGAACGAGCGAAGCAAATGAGTGCCTAACTTATTATTTCATAGTAAACTTGAGTGAACAAACGAAGCGAGTGGCAACGTATTTATTAATTATAAATTCAAACGAATGAGCGAAGCGAGTATGTAACGTATTAATGAGTGAAACAAGAGAGTAATGTATTAATTAATTATGAATTCGAACGAACGATCGAAGAATCCTGCCAGGTATGCAAAGCAATGAAGACAATGATAATAATTGTAAATTATTGGTACTTATTTCTCTATCACCTGTATAAATTTCGGCCTTAACATAGATTTTTAAAGAACGGTAACTAAATAAATAGTTTCACAAAAACGTTTAGATTTTGTTCAACCACGAAGACAAATAAAAAAAAACACGTTTTTAAAAAACAGGACATTACTTACTGAAATGCTTTGTTTTGTTATTTTTGAAAGTTTTAGGGATCTATCCATAATATTTATTTGGAAAAGGTTCTTTTGAAGGAACCCGACCAGTAACATCTGTTATTAGAAAAGAACCTTTTTGCCTATCACTATCAGAGTAATAATATTCAAAGATCCATAAGGGTTACGGCGATAGATATAGTTATTACGAAGATCGTTAATATGTAATAATAAGCGCTAATAATATGTGAATTAATTGAATGATATTAGAGCAAGTCTATAATAATAATATGGAGGTAACAGTGTGTCGGGCTATTCCAGCATCCAACTCCCTACACCCTTGGGATCAGAATAACGGCTAAAGTGCCATTAGCATTTCGCGAGTATATAATATATACCGCGTATAAGGATTATTATAGGTAGCTCTGGGTTAGTATACAGGATGTATCCCCGCACTGGGCAGTACTTACCTATAATAAAGGCATTCTCGTTCACTATTTATACAATTAATAAATACAGTACCTTTTCTATAATCCGTCGCTTGAATATCCAGCAAATATTGTAATCCGCCATTTTTTTTTTCTAATTGAAGATAACGCAAAGTTCCTTAACCA
Organism: Venustoraphidia nigricollis; assembly: GCA_034508555.1. Lineage (NCBI taxonomy): Eukaryota > Metazoa > Arthropoda > Insecta > Raphidioptera > Raphidiidae > Venustoraphidia > Venustoraphidia nigricollis. Next base: position 540,210 of record JAVRKA010000071.1, read on the forward strand.
TTTATATAGTACATACCTACTCCCTACTGTATAAGGAAAAATTTCGTACATTGATTCTATTACTAAAAATTAACAAACCATTGTCCACCTTCATCTATAACTTATTTTTTGTTGGCTTATCCTCTATAAAATAGCTACTTTCCAAAATGAACTACCAAAAATTTTGAAAGTGAAAATTTAAAATTAAGTGAAAGTAAAGAAAGTACGTACAAAAAGTTCCATATATAATTCATGCGTAAAGGAAATACGACTCGTGTAACTTTTAAAACTGGCTGGCGTTCATTTTAAACATATCATCGTAATATAACCCATGACGGCACTACAATCTAATATTAAAAATAGCTCGTGACTTTTTAATTAATAGATATTTTGATTTAACAAATTTTTAAATATAATTTGTTGTAAGGTATTTTTTTCACGACCGCCTATAAAATAGCTGCTTTGCATGCCTGTATAGCGGTAGTAAAATGACCCATTCCATACTAGTGCACAAGGTAATGCTATGTATTAGAAGTGTTATGCTTCAACAAATATCGATCACTGCAGCAGAACTAAAAACGTAACCAACGCGAAACTGTGAGATTCGTGTTTGAGTTCTAACCGTAAATAGTTAATAAATTTTTCTTAGTTCTTTCGTAATATTCTAAAAAAAAACCCGGGTCGCAGTGCCTAAACCCTGCCGACAATATAGTGTATTTGCTTGTGTAGGGCCGTGTGGTTTTATACTTTTATTATGTGAAATTAAGTTTGTTTTTGGGCAAAATAAAAAATTTAACCCCTTAATACACCCCCTAAAATAACATTTTTTTCTTAATTGTAATATTATTATCAATCTAACGTCTACACCGAATTAAATACACCCTTCAATAAATAAGTCACTATCTGCAAACTAGTGTTATCATAAAATTTGTAAATCCGGTCCTGTCGGGCCGATTTTATTAAAATTGTGGGGACACTTTTTAATCACCACCAGAGGGTCAAATCTCAATTTTGAAACGATTCGGAGAATTTTTTCGGTATTTTGGGGCCCAAAAACAGTTTTCAACCCCTAAAAACTACCCTTAAAATAGCCCGATTAGGCCCATTTTAAATAGGCTTCTTGCAGTGATGGGTTTCAACACGTGGCCCAAATTTCGTTGAAATCAATTAACTCTTTCGAAAGTTATCGCGCGTACACATATATATAAATATATATATATATATATACATATATATACATATATATAAACATTTTTAAAAATGGTGCCAACGTGTTTAGGAGGTTATGAAACGTCGAGAAATTTTGGTCCGACCCCTAGGTCCCGCCATCCGACCGACGCCAATAGTGTATGTTGCCTTATGGCAAATACACTAAAAATAGTAGGAGGCGGTGGCGGGTAGTCTGGGACGACTAATTCAAACATTGGAGGACCTCGAAGCAGTAAACGACGGCTGATCGCATCGATAGTTTACTCCATACTACTCTATGGTGCCCCTATATGGCAAAAGACCATGGGTCAGAAAAAATATAAACAAATACTGGAACGGACCCAGCGGAAAATACTGATCAGGGTATGCTGCGCATATAGGACAGTATCTAGCGAAGCTCTGCATAAACTTAATGGTAGAAGAATGCAGACAGAGAGAAAGTAACGATAGCAGAGAGTAGGATGCAGTTAATAAACCGGTGGCAGATAAAATGGGAGAATTTGAAAGGAAAGGAAGAATGGACGCGGAGGCTCATACCAAATGTCGAAAACTGGATCAACCGGGAGCAGGGTGAGGTGAACTACTACTTAACACAATTCTTGACGGGACACGGATGTTTTGGCCACTACCTAAAAAGGTTTAAGCTAGCAGAGACAGCGGATTGCAATTATTGTGGCGCGGATGACACTGCAGAACACACTGTCTTTCATTGCCCTAGATGGGAAGGTCAAAGAAAGAAAATAATAGAAAAAAGCACAAGTGAAGAATTGGCTGAGGAAAGTTTTATTAAATGCATGCGGGAAAGTGAAACAAAGTGGAAAACTATCACTTCGGAAATTTCCGAAATAATAAGAACAAAAGAACAGGATGAAAGGGATAGACAGAGACAAAATGTGCGGGTATAGATGGTACAACTTTTCTTTGAAGTAATGTTACGGCGGTTTCCAAGGAAAAGTGGAGAAGAGGAGGGCTTTTAGCCGGTAAGAGTCCGGCACTACCAGTAGGTGTCCATGAGGATTTCCCCTCCTCAGCACAAAAAAAAAAAAAAAAAATAGTAGGAACAACAATTCACTATTTCAGTAAATATTTATATGAGCAAGGATTCTTTCTAATATATTAATATTTAAACACGCGTACTAGAATCAATAGTGTTTATTATTTCTCACTCATCTACCTATCTCTTTCATATTGCTTTTTCGTTTCATCACCTCATGAGTTTACTATAGAAGTTCCACTTTAAAAATTATTTGAATATTTGTTCTTTGATCTAAATTCGTGCGGATTCCATTTATCAGGCAACATCTTGTATACGGAGGTACGTATGTGTCATGATACCCAAAAAGAGAGAGCATGAGAGAGTATGCATTGTAGTTAATGGTGAAAAATGAAGTTGTAAAGTTTATGTTACGTCACGAGTCAGGAAGTATCCATTAACGAAGCTCTGCTATTCCGGAAAGTAACGTTGTTTTTCTAACGCTCTGAGCTGTTTTTTCCTTTTTGCATTTCACTTTTTAAAACTCTTTTGCACGCACACATATTTTAATCCTGTTTGTGTCCTGTTGGATCCATGACAAAATCAAGCACTAAGATAGTATTAATTATACGTTAGATATCCATTCTATCGAATTTTCTGTCATTGTTTTAGGTAAAATTCCTTAAATAACTGATTTTTTTAATAATTTGCAAATATTTTTTTATTCGTAGGGACGTCAGTTATAAGTTTAAAACTCATTTTGCGGGACGGGGGGAGAAGAAGGATCTTTTGGTTCCGTTACTCCGCAATAGTGAGACTCACAAAAATTTTATCGACGGCAAATGTAATAATAAAATTTAACAACCTTTATTAATAAATATTTGACGTAGCATAAATAATAGAAACGTTTTTATTTATTTCACTTTTTAAAAGAAAGTATTTTATTACCAAAATATCATGTTACAACAGCTGTATTTTATCGTTTCATTTCGAATTTGTCTTTTATTCCCTTTTGTTGGATTTTATCCGCTTTTTTGTGTTCTACAAACTTTCCGCAAACATTTTTGTCGTATTTACAAAGAAAACACCATTAAAATCTCTTCTTCCATTGCAGATCTATGATGCCAGAGATGCAACAAAAAAAAAACTACTAACACACTTCTTTTCAAGTTGAGGGTCAAATTGGGCATCCACCGTGCCAAAAACTCAGATTTAAACTCACCATCGGCCACCCTATGAATCTCTTTAAAAAAATCCCCGCCGATCCAAAATGCACGGTGCGACTTTTTTTCACCCATTTTACTGCACTATTATGTATTTAGATTATGGAATATATTTTAAATAAAAAGGATCAGATGAAAAGACCAATTTTAAGTACGTTTTTATTCGATGTACGACGTTTCGACGGTATTATTCCGACTTCTTCAAGTATCTCGAAAATTTAGTTAAAATATAAGTCATACCAATATTGGTAAGACTTATATTTTAACTAAATTTTCGAGATATTTGAAGAAGTCGGAATAATACCGACGAAACGTCGTACATCGAATAAAAACGTACTTAAAATTGGTCTTTTCACCTGATCCTTTTTATTTAATTTATTTCAAGACCTGATTTTTCCTAATAGGAATATATTTTGTTCTATTTTCTTTGTTGATAATTCATATTTTGTTTTACCATTCCAACTGCACAATTTATGGGAAATGGTAGTAGTTTAAGTCAAAATTCAATTTTCACAATTTTACACAGAGTCCAAAAATAGTGTTTTTGGAAAAAGTTGGTTTGTATGTTGGTCTGTGAGCACAATAGGTACAGATTAAACAACTGATTGGATCGATCAAAATAAGCTCTTAACATAGGGTCTTAACTTATGCAAAATTATTCGAAGTCAGTTTGTTTACTGCTATATTTGAAAGTATATGCTAGTTTTTAACATGTCACTAATTATATAATAACATCATTTACGTTCTAGATACAGACACTACTATTATGAAGTATGTTTTCAAATGTTTTGTATACAGTGTAGAAGAGAATTGCCAGCTATGAGAGTTTTTAGATATTGCAATACAGAGCATTACGTGTTATTAAATTGCTGTTGAACACAATTTGTATGTATGGCGGTTCATAATAAGTGCGTTTATATACAATGAAAATACAACACTTTAGTGCTCTTTCCACTGGCTATACGATCGCCTCCTCCTCCTCACTGAATACAACTCTGGTTAAACTAATGGACAGGATGGTCGTTTTAAATGTTTAGCATTGTCTCACTTCGCCAGATACCAAAATCGGAACTCCTGATTTTTCAAAAGAAAGTCCGGTCTATAAATTTGAAATAAAACAAATAAATAATCAATTTTTTGTTAAATTCCTACATTTAATTAACCTACTTATTTTTGGCTACTTGAAACAGTTTTGAAAACGTCCTTTTGTCTTAGCCCTTATAAATTACCTGCCTTTCATTCATACCGATCGTAAAATTACGAATGCGACGGCCGAAACGAGAAGTACTTTACCGTCCACCAGGCCTTAAAGTAAAATTCAATAAAAATTTAATATTTTTAATAGTAAATAAATAAAAATTCAATTGTTTAATGGGTCAAATTCTCGCAACCAAACTGGCCGTCCGTGCAATATTTACACGAACCATTTCGAGCTCTTTTCGACCTCCTTTATCTCCGAGGCTATAGTACGTTACAGAACTGATTTTTACAGGGGGGGGGGTAAGGTTACGAAAAAGAAACAGTATTCCAAATGCATTTGTCTAGATGGAATAGTTTCCAAGATACGAGTGTTCAAAAATTCATATTTAGAACAGTCACGGATTCACTGACTAACTAATAGATCATTATAAATCTAAAGTACTTCCAATCAAACTAGAACTTTGGGAACATAAATTGTATTTAAGGTGATAATTACGAAAAAAATAAAAAATGAATAAGAATCCAATATAATAGCGACTTCAGCTTTGTAAAGTTGCAGAGAACAAGCAGTCGATGTAAAAACTAGTGTAATGGAATAGTGCGACAATGGAATGTGAGATTAGAATGGAGTTATTTTTTTAATATACTAGTCACACCCTGCGACTTCAAACGCGATTAAGATGAAACAATGCTTTATAGCCCGTTCGGCAGCGACAACAGTAGGTAGTGTAGGCTTCGGCGCCACCGTTTTACAGTTTTGCCTCGAGCGGCAGTGACAACAATATTGGAGCAAATAAACATTAATTTATTAAGAATAAGAATGTTCTGGGTCAGAAACCTTCACAGGCGCAAGCACAACAACTTACCAAAGTTTCATCGTAATGTTTAAGTAGAATGTAACTTTACAAAAAGTGTTGATATGCCATCAAACATGAAAAAAGTGCCAAGTTTGATATAAAGAAGAAGGGGGTTTGCCGGATTTGTCGAAAAAGGAAGTAAGATCATAGAAGGTCTCAAGTTTTCATTTAGGTAATCGAAACCACAACGTGCCCTCTTTCATTTTTAACATTTCCAAGTTGCTAATTTTTTGCAGTAGATGATGATCTTAAGAACTGTTTGCCAGGCCTGGTCAGTGGGTAAAAAAGCTTACATTCAAGCTGGAAGCAACAGAATTCCCATCAGCAGCTGGCGGATGTATAAGTATGCAGGTTCAGCTGCTTTAATGCTACGTGTATTATAACGTAGAAGAAATATGTGCTAACATAAGCTACACGAAGAAATTCGTTATACAGGAAAGAAGCTGGCGGAGGTCAATACATATACATTATATATACATGGTTTATAAGGGTTCTGACACATTGCTACATTTAAGGCATTCCCTTCTCTTCACCGTGTCAAACCTAAGCTTGAATTTTAATAAATACAGATGTCATTGGAGCTGTTACCACCTTAAAAAACACTAACCGTACTTTATGTAAATTATAAAGGATGAGAGTCTACAAGCAGGTTTTGGTCCCAAGAATGGCGACAAATTCGAATAAATTCTAAAGAAATAATTATGTATTTTCAATTTTGAAAGATAGTATGCTAAAGATTACGCAATATTTTCATTCCTTTGACGGTTTTAAGTTTTTTCCAACTTATGTCAAAAAAAGTACTGCATAATTACGTTCATACAAAAAAAACGCGCTTGAATCAGCAAAAACAGGTAATTTTTTACGCGCTACGTATTCGTGACTATCTCAAGTTCCGAAAGGCAATAACTTCCACCATAAAGTATGCGACGAACTTCGAACAAAGAAATTCATTTTTCGGGGTCCGTAACGTCGATTGTTTTGGCGCAATATGTAACATGTCGCTCGTTTGAATTCACATGACCAACTAAATTATTGGAGTCATGCGCAGCCTCACATACATAATAGATAGGAGCAATATTTCACTACCGGTGATATAGTTGTCAATATATTTAGATTTCACTGTTCACTGGAGTGACTTCAGACTAGTTACCGGTAACTAATCAACAACTATAGCAAAAAAAAAAATCGACATAACTCACAAGAAATAAGATGTACCGAAAAACAATAAAATAACAAACGATAGCAAAGTATGATATGATTATGTATTGACCTTACCTCTTGGCACCCATTCACGTTCAGTTTCTAAAGCAATTTTAAAGAACTTCTTTCAGTTCTTTTGACTGAATTGAACAGTTCTACGTAGCCACAAGTAACTTTTATCTTGCGCTCTTTAAAGATTGTATTACAGGTGTCTCAAATCAACGATAAATGAATGAAATTTTATATTATTTCTTTATATCTGCAGTAAGTATCTAAGATTTCAAAACGGCTAACTAGATAGTTTAAAAATATATAATTATAATATTAACATGAGCTCTCACAAAAAAACCGCGTATTCATAGTTTAATACCAGCAAAGCACGTAGATCACTGAGAAAAATTATCTACCAAACTCTGCTCAAAGATTTATCCATGATCATCTTCAATATCAAGAAGAAAAAACCCGGGTCGCAGTGCCAAAACCCTGCCGACAATATAGTGTATTTGCTTATACAGGCAGGGTGGCTTTATTATGCGAACTTAAGTTGGTTTTTGGGCAAAATAAAAAATTTGACTACTTAATACACCCCTTAAAATAACGTTTTTTTTTCTTAATTGCAATATTATTATCAATCGAACTTCTATACCAAATTATATACAACTTTCAGTAAATAATTCACTATCTGCAAAGTAGTGTTTTCATAAAATTTGTAAGTCCGGTTCTGTCGGGCCGATTTTATTAAAATTTTAGTGACACTTTTTAATTACTAGTGGAGGGTTAAATGTCAATTTTGAAACGATTCTGAGAATTATTTCGGTATTTTGGGGCCAAAAAACGTTTTTCAACCCCTAAAAACTACCCTTAAAATGGCCCGATTAGGCCCATTTTAAATAGGGTTCTTGCGGTGATGAATTCCAACATGTGGACAAAATTTCGTTAAAATCAATTAACTCTTTCGAAAGTTATAGCCCGAACGTATATATATATATATACACATATATATATATACGTATATATATACATATATATATATATATATATATATATATATATATATATATATATATATATATATATATATATATATATATATTGTGACATTATGCCCATATGTCACAAGAATATATAGTATAACCTTAATAGTTAATTAAATAAATAGTTAATAATTTAATTATATCTGAACAGTTATAGGTAGCTGTGATTCGGTATTGCATTTTCTGATATCCGTGGCTACTACGATAAAATGCCTCACTTAGCAACGAACAATAAAGCCTGACATTGTTGTGTAATGAATATGTTTGCTAGGTGACGGTTTCGAAAAAATAAGAAACAATAAATAAAATAACAAATCTCTCTCTGTTCCGGTATTTGAAGGATACGGACGTATCTGTTTCTGTTCCGTAGTTTAAGTCGGTATTTTGTGAATTGTTGTCTGTTCCGTCTGTTGTAGTATTTAAGCATTTGCTCCGTTAGTAATTATTAAAACAGTATTATATTAGTTAAGTAAAATCTCTCTGTTCCGGGATTTTGAAGGATACAGACGTATCTGTTTCTGTTCGGTAGTCTAAGTCGGTATTTTGTGAATTGTTGTCTGTTCCGTCTGTTGTAGTATTTAAGCATTTGCTCCGTTAGTTATTATTAAAATAGTATTATATTAGTTAAGTAAAATCTCTCTGTTCCGGTATTTGAAGGATATAGACGTATGTGTTTTTTGTCCCGTGGTCTATGTCGGTATCTTGTGAATTTTGTTTGATTGTCCGCTCTGTCCGTTTATAGTAATTAAGTTTGCCCGTTAGTAACTATTAAAATAGTACTATATTAGTAAATAAGTCATTTGTGATTTTCTGCGTACCTGATAGTATTAAAGTTGTGAATTATTGACCGATTGTTCTGCCTGTTTATAGCACTTAAGTTTGCTCCGTTAGTTATTATTAAATATAACTAAGTATTAACACGATTGTTTTCCTTTTTTAAGGGTCTGTGTTGATCGGACGCCCATAGGCGGATATCAAATTATCTGTCAAATAAACCAAACGGGCCCAGCAATATAAGATCAGATATCCTCCTGCGACGCCGACAACACAGATTCGACTGTTGTCTTTTTCTTCTCTTTTCAAGACAGTGTTGTAACAAGTGGGAGTCCGTCTACGCAAGAGAACATCAATATATATATATATATTATATATATATAATTTTTCCAAAAATGGTGCCAAAGTGTTTAGGAGGTTATGAAACGTCGAGAAATTTTGGTCCGACTCCTAGGTCCCGCCATCCGACCGACGCCAATAGTGTATGTTGCCATATGGCAAATACACTAATAATTGTTGTAAAATAACAAACTGAGTATTTTATGAAACTCGTGTATTTTAATAAATTCATAACCCGACTGCGCGCGCATAGCCTTACCAATGATCGCTAATCGCTGCAAACAATCACTATTACTTGGAAGACGCTATCACCAAAGAACCGGTTACCTGAAAATAACTAACAAGCTCATCTCTAATACAAAAGCATGGGCTAACTTGTTGAGTGTTTATAATATTAATTTTATTATTCACAAAATACGCGTCAAACTTTCATTGGTTTTGTTGTTGTTGTTTTTTTTTTTTTCAATGTAATATTTTTTATTTTTACTACCTACGCAGTTATCTTTTAATACCAGAACTGTCACTGTAATTTGAAAATAAATGATTCCCAGCAAAAATTACTTTTTCCAACATTCCTACAGCAAACATCACTAAGCGACGACAGTGACAATTAAAGTTAACAAGTAATCGATAACAGAACAGAGAATAGAACCTAACTGTATCTCGTTTATGACACATATTTACTATTGTTAACGGGCCGCCAGTGACTTATCACTGACACCGTTAGGGTTCTTTTTGGGATCTGTTAGATGACGGTGTGGGTAGGCCCAGGTATTGATGATTGATTAAATTTAAAATATCTAATTACTAAATATTTATTAAACAACAAAAAAGTTACAAATAAGTGGATAATTGAGTAGAAAAATTAAAAATGAAATAAAAAAAAACAGTAGTCAAATTGAATCAAGAACTCTTAAACATAACAATATTAATAATTGTTAATCTTAACTTAAATAATATACTTAGTTGTTTGACTTACCCTTTTTACTCGCAATATAACGACACACAACACTTTTGAGTAAAAATAAAATACTAATTTGAACTGTTTCTTCCCAAAGGTAACCCACGTATTTTAAGTCCTTTTTGTGTTGTACGTGTTCCCCGACCACCCCCCCCCCCGTTATGCCCTTCCCGACTGACTTAATGAAATTCCCGACTGCGTGTGTGTCCCCTTTGTGATTTTTCATATTTATATCTAGGTGTCCCTTCCTCTTTGCTCTAAATTTTGTGTAACGCGTGTGAGGGCGGCGTGATTAGAATTTCAAAGAATTAGCACCATCAAAATTAATGTGTATCAAAGTTTTGTAAATAATTAGGCGTTTATTTATTATGCGTAATTTAAGTTTGGTGTTCGGCGGTGCAGCAATAGTTTGAAAAAATAAACTTTATGAAAGAGCGAAATCATTCTTCGTTTAGCTTTATTTGTGTTTGTCGCTTCCTATTTGATGTGGTCATATTGCGCATTAAGTTGACCTGCTTAACAATTCTTCCCCCTTAGAAAAAGTTGTTTGTGCAACAGAAAACAACCTTTTTTTTAACCTCTTTATCTAGGTAAGTCCAATAAAACAAATGTTAATCATCGATACACTACAAATATCAAATAAAATTCTACAGAAATTAAAACTAAGAAAAGCCAAATCAAATTCTCTCTCTTTCCTTGTAAATATAAAGTATCATAAGAAATCAAGGAAAATAATAAAAATAAATGCCCAACAGCAATATTTAACATATGATTACACTAAAATAGAAACGAAAAAAAATACATATATATAATAATTTGCTTAAATCAAGCTCATCGTTCATGAGAATACGACCACCTTATATATATCATTAGCCCTTAATTAAACAATAGTGAGTAGAAGAGTGAGACGATATTGTTTACACACATTATTATTATTGTTTCTTTTATTTTGACGTTTATATCCCATCGTTCGTCTCATTCTCCCTTACATATTCTTCTGCTCTACTTCTAAAACATTACTTTAAGTGTTTATTATAAGTCATTTTACTTTTCACTATAGTGCCCATTTTTTTTTCACTTCCACTAATGATTATTTATTGTCATCTGATGGTATGGCTTTTAACTGTATAACCACATTGTTGTAAGGTCCTTCAGTCGCTGATGCAGTTGTCTGTTCCTCCCTCGGATTTTCGCTGGCTTCTCCCTCGGAAGTGTACGTTGTAGATTTATTCGCTGTCGCGTTTGTCTTGTCTTCACCTTTTGGTTTTAACACGTGAAGTAGTACGTTTGTAATCGTTCCCCAAAATGATCCCAGAAGATGGATTCCAAATCCAAACATACGATATAGCGACCAACCGTGTATTACTGTGTCGATAGAGAATTTCACGATTTTGATTCCTATCCATATCCCAATGAATCCGGAAGTAAGATTTCCCAGAAAATAAAACCATCCCCATATTTTTTTAGCATAATTGGTAACAATACGATTCATGGTTTCTTCGGTGAACGCGTGATGCAAATTCAGCCCTTGTAAATTTGTAGACTTTCCCGTGATACTTCTAGCGATGGTATTTGTAATGGCTTGCCGTTCGGAAGGGAACATAATTTGTTCAGCTAGCTTAGCTAGCTCTGCCAAAGAATAGATTCCACTTATAGCAAGTTGTCCGGCATTTCTGTAGGACCAGTCAGGCGTTTTAGAAGGAGTTAACGTATTAGGATTGGTTGTTTCAAGAATATCAGGATTCAATTGATACCAAGCCCCATATAGTTGGTATATTGGGGCGGTTAATGGATTACAGTCCACTTGAGTTCCGTGGGATTGCAGGATACGACTGCGAGGAGTTACAAAAACGGATTTGTTCAGGTAAGTGACAGGTAATTCGTTATAGCACTCGACAGTTTTACGTACTTGTACGTCCACAGGTACACATTGTATGATGTGCACGACTTCTCCCATTGACACTGCTGTGAACCCTGGTCCCTGTTTGAAATTATAGGCGAATTGTTCAGGAGCTATAATGGCCAAATTTAATAAATTTCTCAACACTTGGCGCTCCAGTTCGCACCTTTGATTTTGAACGGCTATATATAATGATGTCATCTCTCGAGAAACATGCTTCTTTGTACGAGTTGAATATATTCTTCAGTTTCGCGTAACGTTTTAATATTTTGTTTACATTCTTCAATTTCTAACAACGAGACGGTAGTTATGTTAGGTCGCCCTTGATTACAATCAAACGCACTAATGCCGTGGTTACATACAGCTTTACCAAAACCATCAGAACACACAGTAAAACTTTTAAATTACACATTTTCTGAATTATGTACTTAATTGTTCGGTCCCTGTATAATTTAATTGCGTGTATTTCAGTTATACTTGTTTATTTATTAACTACTAACACGGTGAACTTAAATCACTATGTTGATTAGGTCATATGTTAAAATTAGTAACAATGTTTACTTTACTGGTTTGTTTAGATTTTATGTTACTGCAATATTTATCATTCTCAAGTGGCTATATTCTCATTTAACGATCGGAGCGTATGCCCATTAACATAATAAAAGAAGAAAATAAATTCTGAAAAAAAAAATAGATTAAACGCCCTGACTCTCGTGTACTTGACTTGTGTACTTTAGCTGCTGCTGGAATCGACACAGCGGCATCCCTGTATCCCTTGTTACAATGATTGTTGTCCATCCTGTAGGCTCTACAACATTATCAGTTTAGTACAAACATTTTTTTTTCTTATTATTTTAAATTATTAAAATGTATGTCTCCCCCTTATTCTTGTGTTTTTTTTTTTTTTTATATATATAACGCCCTAACTCTTTACGCAAACTTACTGACAACATGCAGGCTTAAATAGCATTCCGTTATTTTACTTATATACCTTTTTTAAGAATATATCATAATATTCATTGATTAAATTCATTAATAATTTCCCTGTTTCCCTATTTAGATGGTCTATCTTTATATACTCCCGTAGATCCTTTCTACTTTGTTCTTCGTAGTTTTTCCCATTATGTTTCCCATTTGGCAATGTGTTTGTTAAACACACCTGTTTATTTTCACCCGTTACGTCTTGATTATTAAAGACCTCGGCGTACCCTACGATAGTTTTTGCATTTATCTTCAATGGTGTTTCTGTTACGTTGATCAGACGTACGTTCACCAAATTGTCGCCGTGCACCTTAGTTAAAACACGAGCCGACATAACCCCTCGAACAAGGATCGTCTCCGGTTCAATTATTACGGTTTTGTTAAGTTGCCCATTTCTCAGATTTGCGGAACAGACGCACTCATGTCTTGCAGGAATTATAACTTCCTCCCTTAACGTAACAGGTAGACAGTCATCCACTTGCTCGTTCTTGTGCTTCAACTGTGGCTGCAGTGAAGACAACGAAGTACTTCTACTAATGACACGCTGATTCGCATCCGAAACGAGAGGTAAACTCACCGCATTTAATTTCCCGAATTTTTGATCGACCCTAGTTGATTTCATATTTCCCTTTGTTTGTTTATTTATAGTTTTATAACTATCGTCCCCATAACTCAGTTTCGAAATTGTAGTCCCTTTCTTAATACTTTTTGTATCTCTGTAATTATTTTCCCGTTTATGAATATTTCCCATTATATTGTTTTCCCGTTGATAGATATTTCCCGTTATATCATTATTAATTTCGGTTAATTCCGCTTCAGTAACCAAATGTACTGGTAATCCCTGGATTTTTACAATATTTATATTATAGTCTATAACGACTTTATATTGTTGCAAAAAATCACGCCCCAAAAGACCATCAACCCGCAGTGGCAAATCACTGCAAATAATAAAGTTAATAAGGAAATTACGATTTTCTATATTTACCCGTAATTGTGTAGCCCCTTTGTTATAAATTTCATGTCCCGTTACACTAACTAAAGCCTGTTGATCTTTTGTCCCATAATATTTAATTCCCCGTATGGCTGAATCTTTAATAATAGAAACTGCCGATCCCGTATCTATCATAAAATATAGAGTTTTTTGTCCCGCCCGTGCACTCAAGATATAAGGCACTCCCCCAGCGGCTTTGTTAGTTACTGACGTTACTACATTTAATTTTGACTTCCCCCGAAGCGAGGCGTTGTCTTCGAGGTGCTTTTCCCGTTTACATTTCCCGGTGGATTTGATTATTTGAAATACCGTCTAACTCTGCACGCTGTACTATTCTTTCAAAAAATTCCTTAACATTCTCTTTACCAGCAAATGTATCTATAGAATTTGCAAATGTACCCAAGCCTGCTATTGTCGTTATCAGTCATTTTGTTACTTCTTGAAAATAATAAAGATCACTCAACAACCGGAATATTGTTAATAATATATGGTTAGTACTCGATAGACAATTAAATCTCTTCTCAAAAAAAAATTGTTCCCGCTAATATCACTAATATTAACCTCCCCGCGACTTATTTACTAGTGCTGTGCTTATCTCGACTACACTCCCAACGATATTAGCTGACTTACACGTTACGATTTGTAACGCTCATCCAACCATTCGCAGACAGTGCATCCGGTTAGTTACTCCAGAAGCAATGAACTGATCCTTCGGCTCAAGGATCCAATTACTTAAAAGCCTTACAAGCCCAATGCTTCTGTTCACCTCATAAAAACACAACACCAATCCCAAAAACCAAAATCAAAACCAAAGCCGTAACCCACCTCAGTCAAAATTGTAATTTTTTTCAAATTCAGATCCCACCGCTGCCACCAAATGTTAACGGGCCGCCAGTGACTTATCACTGACACCGTTAGGGTTCTTTTTGGGATCTGTTAGATGACGGTGTGGGTAGGCCCAGGTATTGATGATTGATTAAATTTAAAATATCTAATTACTAAATATTTATTAAACAACAAAAAAGTTACAAATAAGTGGATAATTGAGTAGAAAAATTAAAAATGAAATAAAAAAAAACAGTAGTCAAATTGAATCAAGAACTCTTAAACATAACAATATTAATAATTGTTAATCTTAACTTAAATAATATACTTAGTTGTTTGACTTACCCTTTTTACTCGCAATATAACGACACACAACACTTTTGAGTAAAAATAAAATACTAATTTGAACTGTTTCTTCCCAAAGGTAACCCACGTATTTTAAGTCCTTTTTGTGTTGTACGTGTTCCCCGACCCCCCCCCCCGTTATGCCCTTCCCGACTGACTTAATGAAATTCCCGACTGCGTGTGTGTCCCCTTTGTGATTTTTCATATTTATATCTAGGTGTCCCTTCCTCTTTGCTCTAAATTTTGTGTAACGCGTGTGAGGGCGGCGTGATTAGAATTTCAAAGAATTAGCACCATCAAAATTAATGTGTATCAAAGTTTTGTAAATAATTAGGCGTTTATTTATTATGCGTAATTTAAGTTTGGTGTTCGGCGGTGCAGCAATAGTTTGAAAAAATAAACTTTATGAAAGAGCGAAATCATTCTTCGTTTAGCTTTATTTGTGTTTGTCGCTTCCTATTTGGTGTGGTCATATTGCGCATTAAGTTGACCTGCTTAACACTATCAAAAACTCTAGTAACGACAATCGAACCCTATAAATGATAAATTTCAATACGTATATTTATTTAATATATATTTGTGCGCGTAACAACAAAAGCCGACATAGTAGGACATATCACTTGTAATTTTAGTGGAAAAAATGTTAAAAGTGTATTCAAAATTTATATAAATTCATATCAGAACAGCTTGTTGTAGCCCAGTGAAAAATGATCGCAATTTCCCGTTAATACTTTCCAGTCTATGGCACTAATTTATATGTTCATTAAGGAACTGCTTCGAGTGCAGATGTGCATCCCATCGCTTCATAGCTGCTATTTATTTTCAGCTTGAATGATTAATATAGTTTTATCTAATTAAAATGTAATCATATTTTAAACCCGTTTAGAACAGAGATTGCCCGTCACATCAGAAGAAGCAAATTAAGCCTCCAGGCAACACTTTTCAATAGATGTAGGTATACCTAATATCCCTATATTTCATAGAATGTAAATTATATTAAATTTTCATTGGGAAAGAGATGTGAGACATAAGTACTTATCTGTGGCACCTGTTCAATATTTTAAGATTGTACATTTTGTAAATATAAATTTTCATATTAAGTAGTAGATTGTTCAGTAGAGTATAGTTCATAATACTACATTAATAAATAGTAGGTATAATAGTGACCGTCTGCTATATTTGTTAAAATTATAGCAAGCTATAACTATTACACTGTTTATTCATTTGGTCTTACGAACTATTATATACCGTAGTGAACAATCTACTAACATGATATTATGGTGATTAATTTAGCAATTTGAAATTAACGTGTTTTTTCACTTATAACTGGCCTAATGATAAAGATAATACATTCTGTGACTTAGGTTTGAATTAACGAATCTATAATTTCATCTTTGATTCACTCAAAAACACTGTTGTGAAAGTTCATGTCCAGCGTTACCTAAGCTGAAAATTAACTCTCGCATGATGTGAATTTACTGTTACAATTTGCTTTATTATGAGAGAGATTTACTGTTGAGATATGGCACCATAGAGTAACTGATAACTCATTCCGCCGCGAAAGTGAACAGTTTCGGCTTTAAGTTCCGACGGTGGCAGTTTGAAAAGAATTTTTTCTAACATAGCATGGTAACAAGGAATGTGTCTTAACAATTATAGCAAACGACAGCTATTGTACTTTCTAATAAATTTTCAGGCATTGAATTTTTCTTATAGTATATATTTTAATTAACTTCACTCTCAAATATGTTATTGTTCTTCACTGTTCCAGTGGTATCTTCGCGACGGCACACCCTTCGCAACACAGGTGTACTATACTAGAATCTAATTTACTAATTTCACTAATAACCAATGAATATCTTTGGCGTTTGATAAAACGAATACCTGACTCGAAATTTAGCGGGTGGTTATTTAGACCAAGTGATGTCGGTGCTAGCGTTTTGAACTGAATTCGAATTAAATTTTTTTTATGGAATCTGTTCAGGAAACCTTACTGATTATGAAAAACCATGTTACCAGGCGTTAACCGGGTTTGGTATTGTTTAACACATTTTTTTATAACAGTGAAAAGAAAAAACGATTTCAATCAAACCATTTGTTTTTATATTTTTTGACTGATTTTCAAGAAATGTTCAAAACTTTTTTCGTAAAATTAATATTTCAAATCTTATTCATTTTTATAAATGTAAAACGCTATTTCATGTTTTTGATGCTCTAAGAGAATAATAAAAAAATCCAGCCAATTGGGCGACGAGACCAATCCAACTTAAATATTCACATTTAACATATTTTAATAAATAAAATAAAATATCTCTAAACGCACGCGAGGACGCGGGTAGCGGCTAGTAACAAATATAATAGTCTGAAGGTATTTATACCTATATTACAAAAAATAATTTATTGTAAAAAAAATATACTTTTATGGCGTCAAAAAAAGGAATATAGATGTTTTTTATTCTTGAAAATACTCGTATCTATATCAATATTATACGAAAAAAGGTTTTAAACATTTCATTGAGAAATTAGCACTAAGAATTACCTTAATTAAGCAACCCTCGAACAAACCCAGAACAACCCCATAACAACCCTAGAACAACCCCAGAACAATTTTACTGAAAATCGAACATTATCTATGATTTGAGCTCAGATTAATATTCGTAAAATTTTAAAAGTCCACGTAAAAGACAGCTAGAATGTACAAAATGGAAAGAGTTAAAATACAATCTTGAAAGTGAAATGCACCTCGAACATGTTTTTTTGGGATGTAATCGTGAAGCTGTAGGTCAATCGAGGGCAATTTATCGTTATTAGTTTCCAGTCGGTTGCCGTCTTACACAAAAACCGTTTTGTCTGAAATTTGTTCGTGAAAAAACTACATCCCATTTAGAGAGGAAAGTTGCACACGTACGAAACACTATTTATTTAATACATATGATTTACTTTCGATTCCGCAAGATAAGTTTATTGACGCAGAGGATCGGATATAGAGTACAGAGTTAGTCTTTGTTAATTAACTTATCAATTAAATACGCCAAAATATAAAAACAAAAAATACATTTTTAAATCGGTATATTTAAGCACATATGTGTATTTATAATTTTTACAATACACGCTGATGTCATATGGGCTTGATGGTAGGAAAATGGCATGGCCAATTGTGAAAAAAGAACCACCTCAAATTATGAAGAGAATCGTAAAACAATCTTAAATAATCTAGGTTATCATGTCATAACATTATAGTCAACAAACTAAGAACAATCAAAGAAGAACCTATTTTTTGGGCAACGCCAGAAAACTCAATAAACAAGAAGAAACAGCAGTCACAGACTAAGATTAAGCCATTGTAAACTCACACATTCTTACCTCATGTCGAAAGAAAATCCTCCATTATGCACCACATGTACTGTGGAACACCTCCTCGTCTAGACTCGAATGGAACCTCCGCGACGTTCTGAAAATTACGAAAAAATACCCGAAACTTAATACGGTTCCTATACGATACTTTAATGTTAAAAAAATAATAAATACCTCCATCCACTTACCCGCTCTGACATTCCGTAGCCATTTCCTAAAATAAAATATCATTTTTTTTAGAACATAATAGCAATAATTAAATAGCCTGCATTAGTAACATCACTTTGGAACGCTGTAAATGATGTACTTATCTTAATTACTATGAAAATAATTAATCTTGCCTTTGTACGCACCATTTCATGTAATATTGTTAACAGTGCTAATGATCGCGAGGTCGATACACCCTTTTGTCTTTTTTTGTGTTTGTTAAAAAAAACGTGATTGTAACCTAAATTTTAATTTGGCGCCTCTGTAAATACTTACACAGGATTCATTGACTGTAGAATACCTTAATGACAAGCATTCATGCCCGGATTCATCCTTGTAGATTTTGCTTTGGCAGAGAAATAATCAATAGCAACACATTTTTCATATATTATCATATTAGTTTATTTCAATATTTTCGAAATATAGACCTGTTACCTATTGTCGGTGCAAAAAGTAAAAATAGTATATTACACCACAAGAGCCAAATGTTGAATTTCCTGCGCTGCGCCACATGATGCCCGAGGTGAAGTCGAGGGCATCATATGTCGCGCAGTACAGGACTTTCAACTTTCTGCTCGTGTGGTGTATACTATTTTTCTTCATACCATGCCCAAAGTACGCACTTTCACCAATACATAAAAAAAAACACTTACTTTCAAGTGAGCAATGTTGAGGTTATATACGTGACACATGCATCTTATAATGTTCATATAATAACATACCTTTTACTGGCAAACTGACAAACATCATCAGTGCGCATGACAACACTGTTTAGATCCGCCTATACAACCGATATGCATGTAATTCCAGTTTGTGACAACAACAATGCAGAAATGTTATACTTCCTGATCTAAAATCGAATCAGAAAGTACGTACTTTCGGCATAGTATGAAGAAAAATATAATTCAAGACTGTTTACGCCAATAGGCGACCGCTGCTACTTTACTTTTGTTTTGTGTGTGCACTTGCTACCAGATGGCAGTGCAAGCGAGAATTAATTTTTTTTTTTGAGTTTTTTAATCGCGTTATTTCGAAGAGAGTATCAAAAAAGCACGCAAACTAGACACACGTGAGACAGTGAGTCTGAGTTTTTTATATTTTTGAGTCGAGTGTCGCGATCAGTGAAATAAGTTTCTAAATACGGCTGGGCGCCAATTAATTATCAGTGCGATTAAAGTGTAATCAAGATTATTTTACGACGGATTCACCTGTCCTATTATATTTTCTCCTGTAACCTCATTCCTATAGGTGAAAAGAAGTACGATCATCTCCGGAAAGCAAAGGTAATGTTCTGCGCCTATATTTGTATGTCTGTTTTGCGTATAATCCTACGCAGGCTATTCGTCAAAAAGTTCGATCTATAGAGCACGGTCGTACACGCATACGTACGTACGTACGTACAGACCAACCGGCAATTGCTGTTCGCGACATTCAAATTCTATTTTAGCAGTAATTATGAGCTCGAATCAATCTAGAAATGGTTCCGACCTATAGAACATAATCTCCCCTTATCAAAAAACTACAATTTGAATGAATTTCGTGTGAAATTATAACCTAGATATAAACTTCATGTATGAACAAAACTCAGCTCTCATGCGCAAAGCGTTAATAGAACACATTTACTGGTACAGCGGATGAGCAATAAATGCTTCTGTGGCATTCCTACTATGTTTATATTCAAGAATATTAGACTTTGACTTTGAAAATATTCCGGATAACTGGATTTCTGTGGATATCTTTATTTTGATATTCTAAGCATATCCTTAAAAGTACCCTTAATTTGAACCGTGACGTGTGGGTTTCTTTTGAGGTGATGAAAGGGGGTCAATTCAAGTTTTTAGCAAAATCTTGAAATTTATAAATTTTTCGAGGAAAATAGTTATGAGAAAAATATCGGTTATAAAATTCTACACAAAAAAGGCCCTTAAACATGTTTTCCTTGAATCAATCGTTTCAAAAAAATCATTTTCAACTAGCTTTCCTCCGACTTTTCTTACTACTCGCATCACGTATATATTTGCCGTTTTACAAATAATTATTCAAATATTTCTGCACGTACCTTCTATGAAATATCTGTTTTTCACGCCATATTGAAATTTATTTGGCGTCCACTATGTGCTGCTTTACTCTCATAACTTCTCTTATAAATATTAAATAGTGACTGACAGGTCTCTTTGAAAAATTACTGCAACGTTTATTTGTTTGATTCCTCCACACTAGCGCGTCATGAATGAAAGCATGAACAGCACCTATTTTGTAGGGGGATGCTCAAAAAGATAATTTAAACATAATATCTGGGTACATACTTATGTCGCCCACTCATGCTAGAATCTTCAAATGATTTTTACAATTATAATTTACATAATTTTATATATTCTGTGCAAATTGTTAAAACGGAAAAAAGCAATATAGGCATATTAGCATGCACAGAAGTATAATTATTCCATCCTGAACCTTTATCAAACATTTTTAGCAGCCACAAAACAAAACTAATCGAGTTGGAAACTTCAATAAGATAAAGTAAGTAATTACACACAAGATAGCTTGTTAAAATTCAACGCACGAAACTGGGATACCATTGAGAAGTGTAATACTTGTTTATTCACATACTGTGTGTCTGAAATATCTACACCGTTCCTTTTGTTCCTTGTTAGGTGCGCCCTCAGCATAAGTGAGGCGCCTACAATACAATATATACTCGATTTATCTGTGAGCTTATGATCTATATATGTGTGCGTGTGTGTGTATAAAACAAATTTCCAATCTATGGCAGTTCCAGTCTTCCAGACTTGACTGCATAATACTTCTTCACCTATGACGACGATTAGTTTCATCTCCTGGAATAGCGCTTAGCAACTTATGGCACGTGACTGAAAAAAATGGGTGACACGCCACGTAAATTTTCAATACGTTAAAAAAATGTTCATAAAATTAAAAACTTCAAACTATGCAAAAACTATTGAGGTGGTAGCTTCCACAATGGCGCCTCAAGGAAGTTGTCAATGTTATTTTTTATGATGTTTTTATATAACGTGAATTATTATAGTTAAATAAAATTATCTTACAATAGATTTACTAGTTTAATTTCAGTGGCACGCCGAATGTTGCGGCACATCAATTCATTTGGGTTGGCGATCATTGCCTTAGAATACGTTTGATACCAGTTTCTTCCAACAGAAAAAGTAAATCGTCCTAATATACTCGTATACAAAATTAAATGTCCACACTGAACCCCAAAACTCAACGATAAGAATACAAACTCCCGTACTATCTAAAAAATCTGCCAATAAATAAGTTAAAAACAAAATAACAGATTTGTCCAATAATCGAATGCCATTACAACCTACAAGACTATTTTAACTAAAAAACCCGGGTCGCAGTGCCAAAACATATAGTGTATTTGTTAATACAGGCCTTGTGGCTTTATTATGTGAACTTAAGGTTATTGTTGGGCAAAATAAAAAAATTAACTCCTTAATACACCACTAAAAATTACATTTTTTTCTTAACTACATTATTATTGTCGATCGAACGTCTACACCAAAATTAAAAATACCTTTCAGTAAATAACTCACTATCTGCAAACTAGTGTTTTCAGAAAATTTGTAAATCCGGTCCTGTCAGGCCGATTTTATTAAAATTTTAGGAGTACTTTTTAATTGCTATTAAAGGGTTAAATTTCCATTTTGAAACGATTCTGAGAATATTTTAGGTATTTTTGGGCCCAAAAACTTTTTTCAACCCCTAAAAACCACCGTTAAAATGACCTGATTGGGCCCATTTTAAATAGGCTTCGTGCTGTGATGGATTCCAACATGTGTGCCAAATTTAGTTAAAATAAATTAACACCTTCGAAAGTTATTGCCCGTACACATATATATATATATATATATATATATATATATATATATATATATATATATACATATATATATATAAACATTTTCAAAAATGGTGCCAAGTTGCTTAGAATGACATGAAACGTCGAGAAATTTTGGTCCGACCCCTAGGTCCCGCCATCCGACCGATGCCAATAGTGTATGTTGCCATATGGCAAATACACTAATCATTAATTTTATATTGTTTTTATGACGTATTTTATGCAGCTCTGTACTTACCAAAGATTTTATGTATGTACATATGTATCTTGGATTAACCTGATAAAGTGTAATTCCGTCCATTTATTTATGTTAACGAAAAGCTGCACCTCCACTCCACTTGTAGGATACTGGGAAGACATCGCTGCAGCGGTCATTTCAAGTACTATGTAGGTATGGAATATATATGTGTGTGTGTGTGTGTATACTAACAGTCGACGCTTTTCGTAAATGTAATATTATCTAATTTTTAACTTTTTAGTTTTTGGCGCAATCCTGCTTTCACCGTCATTCAGTAGTTGCGACGATCCATGTAAAATGTTAATAGATTTCTGTTGGCCATTTTGTAGAAGTAAACCGTCAACTGCTGGCAACAATATTCGTGTTTAAAGGACACGCTATATATTTATAACACACAGTGACCAGACGTGGACCCCAGTGCAATACTATTATTATCGCAACAAAGCACAACAGAATACATTGCTCTAGTTATATTCCAAACGTCGATTCCAAACAGTTTGCTGTGTCATACAACTGGAAATTAAATAATTATTTAAATAAAAAATAATATATCACGTTTTTAAACAGACTAAAAAGCATAAAATTATCTCTCCTGCCCATTTTAAAAGCGTACGTTGTAAACTCTGAGATAATTTATTAGTCACAACTTACGCTTTAATAACGGGCTAAGAGAAATTATTTTATAATTTTTAGTCCGTTTTAAAAACGTGGATTAAAAAACATATTTTTATTGAATCAATATTTTCTGCTTTTTAGTCTTATGTTTGTGAAATTTTAAAGTTTCAAATTCCTAGTTCAACGGGAAGTTCGATTTGCACCCGGAAGAGAGCCAGGCCGGTCAGCTAGTTTCCATAATGTTGTATTGTCATCGAAACTTCACATGTATGCAAAATTAAAACATGCGATTTGCACCCGACTGAAGCCGAACGGGTCAACTGGTTACCATAGTTTTGTATTGTCATCGGAACTACACATTTAGGCAAAATTTCAACTCAGGCGGATTACGTGAAGAATGAAATGTGTACCGATGAAACACACAAACAAGGCAGCGAGCTACTAAAAACGTGGTAAAAAAGTCTGAAATATGATCTTTGCAAGGATTCGAATACTCAGCTTTCGGAATTTACCAAAATATTAATGAACGAATAAACAGTCTGACACAGGTTTACATACTGGAAATCCGATAATTTGTAATTTCGGAAAAAATACTGAAGAAACCACTATCGGAATTACAGAATTAATGAAAAGATTACAAATTAACTAGTTTTACGATTAAAAGTTGGACCTTAATACAATTTTTACGACTGGTGTATGAGTTCTCTAGAGTTAGTTTTTTAAGTTTAATATTCGAAATGTTCCTATAATTATTACCAGTCGACGATATTGATTTTTTTTTGTTTGCTTGCAAAAATTCTATTTGAAAGTTTAAGTCAACGTTTTCGGTACCTGGCCCAGTAAACACCAACTTAGTTCTGAAATTGCGTTCAGAATTTCTGACGCATTACATTTTCGCGCTAAAGTAGTCAAATAGTGAAAGAACCTTTCAAATCGGTTCAGTAGTACGAGTCATCGTCCATAACAAGCAAACATATTAACATTTCATCTTTGTAGTATAATATAAACTCCGCAAACTTTTGGCATGCAGAGACTCACTTCCAGTACAAATGCATTCATGTTGATATACAGGTGTTCTATAACTGAAGGCGAGAAATGTTTTATTATCTGCGTCTAACTCTAGGCAAAAAACACATACAGCGTGATGCACTATATTTGAGAAATAGGCGTTTAACATGACATTATGAAATTTTGTTAATATTTGCTCCCTAATAAGTGATTTTGTTATTTTTGTTTTACGAATTGGTTCTAAATATGCTCAGTAGTTATTTAATGATTCATTTCGAATTCTGTTTAAAAATTTGAAAACGTTACATTTTTGAAAAATAAAATGTACCGGCGCTCAAACTCGGTGTTGGTCAAGGCCCAAGGGGATTAGCAACAGTTACAGACGCAAATCCAGTTTCAAATCCCAAAAGTTTAAAATAATTTAACTTTTTTATTATAAAAATATACTTGACAAAAATGTATTTTTTTCTGTTTAAACAAAAATAACGACTTTACTGATTTTGAAAAGATTTCTTTCATACATATTTACGTTAACAGTTGTCGATTGTTACCCTAACGTAGTCAATATTATGCTTTATTCTCGAAATTTCGTGCTAGAAAAAAATGACCACGTACGGACATACACACGCACATTTACATATTTTCAAAAATAGCGTAAAAATATTGTAGTGGTCTTGAAGCATAAAAATATGTTAAAAAATAATTCAATAATAAATCACAGGTATTTGGATAAAATTATATAAAGCAATACCTGTGATTTATTATTGAATTATATTAATAATTTTGGATGCGATATAATGTCTATGTTAAAAAATTTTCGGATCGAATGCAATGACTTCCCAACATACTGGGAAGTTAATAAGATTAGAGCAAACTGAACCAAAAAAATTACTAAGCATTGAACATGTCGCATTTTGAATTCTAACCACTTATATATTCGTTACTTATTTATTTAAAGCACGTTACATGGTCGGCTCATGTTTGTTGTAAAAGTATATCACTGCACAGTGCACAGGCTTGAAATTACTCAATTCATTATGAATGCCATGCTTCTCTATATGAATGACCAACGTCCAGTCATATTGGTGAAATAATTATAAGGTTGTTGCATTTGAGGTTAGAATATGCAACCGTGCGACGATCATAAATAGTAATTAACGACAAAGATGTCATGAAGTTCCGCCACAATTTCAAAAACATTAGCTGCCATATCAACTCGGGATTAATTTAAAATTAAATGTTAAATTTCGCGGATTGTTTTACGATCGATATTAAATACTTTCCCGGTTAGGTGCCACGGACTTCTCGAGACGTGTAGATGGAGCGTGAAGAAGCCAATTGAACCGTATTTTAGGTATTGTGTACGTGAAATCTTCACTCTACCCACTATCATTCACTTCACGCAGTGCCGTACCGTGAATAAATTAATTCCTTAAAATCGACAAAAATCGAACTCTTTAATAATATAAATATTTTATCGATTCATTTAAAAATTCCCGGGTGTTTTTAAAAACTTATTTATAAAATATTTGTTTTGAGAAACAAAAATGTTTAATTTACAGTTCTTTTAATGTCATAATTTACTCTAATTGAGTATTTGAATTAAAAAAAACAATTTTTTTTTTATTTTTTTAATAATATATCGTAAATAATATTGAAGAATGAAAAGAAAAAAAAATTTAAGCCAAAGGTAATTAATAACAAGTTAATTAAAATGTATAAAACTTCATAAGATATAACGTGAGTACAAAACGTACCAGGAATGTTTGTGACGTCAAAATGATAAAAGTTGTGTATTTGTATAAAAATGATTTTTCGGGAAAAAGGACTTTATTTATAAGTAAAACACTTAATGTTTTATTTTCAGCGACGTTTCGTTCCATGTTTGGAACTTTATCAAGCTTTAATAACTATTAAATGTTATGATTAAGTAGATATAAAAGATAATATATACATGTGAATATAAATCTGAGTTTAACAATAATTATTAATAAAAAGTTTATAATAATTTCGTTTATTTTTAAAAAACATTTTTTTAAAATAAACGAAATTATTATAAACTTTTTATTAATAATTAATGTTAAACTCAAATTTATATTCACATGTATATATTATCTTTTATATCTACTTAATCATAACATTTAATAGTTATTAAAGCTTGATAAAGTTCCAAACAAGGAACGAAACGTCGCTGAAAATAAAATATTAAGTGTTTTACTTATAAATAAAGTCCTTTTTCCCGAAAAATCATTTTTATATTAATTACCAAGGACAAAAAAGAAATAAAGTTGTGTATTTGTGTATGGCTTTATAATACATACCATCAAAGTAACCATGGCAACCAGGACCATAAATACATTTTGACGTCACAGAGGTTTTTGGCGCGTTATCGGATCTTAGCTTAAACATTATTTTTAAAACAAATATAACTCTTTCATTATGAAACTAAACAAAATAATAAAAGTAGTTTCGCTATAAAACGTGTATGTGATCTTTCCATTTATGTAAAAAAAAAAAATTATTCAAAAACCCAATTATTATATTTGTATGCGCCACAAACGTGCTTATCATTTCACTCTCGTGCCGTAATATTCTCTAAAATGATCTCTAGTTCCATCTAAGTCTAGAGTAGATATTCAACCTCACATTACCTTCCTGTTTATCCCATTCCCACCTTGGGCAGTAAAAGATGGTGTGTTCTGCTGTGTCTGGTTATCCGCAATACATACATTCGTCCGTTTCTGTTTTACCAATTCTTGTAGTGTAGCTCTTAACGCTTCCATGACCACTTAAAATTTGTGTCATGTAATAATAATCTACACACTGAGTGAACTACCCCGGATATCAGCTGTCTCTTGATGTTTCTTGGACCACCAATATTTGACATTATGCTCGAATTTCAGCATTCATAGTAACTCACTTGACGTGTTCTCCAAATGTACATTTGTCATCAAACATTACACCTAGGTATCGCGCCGTTCTTCCTGGTACAATGATAGTTTCCCTTATTTTAAAACGTATTTCTTTTTTCCTTTTCCTAGGTCCCTTCATAATGATTGCCTCTGTTTTTTCTGGAGCCAGTTCCAGATGATGGTTTGATATCCACAAGTCAATTCGTCTTAGGGATTCATTTACTCTGAAGACGGCTCATCCCCCCCCCCTCCGCGTTTACTACTAGCGCCAAGTCATCAGCAAAACCTACTGACATCGCACCCTCAGTTAGTTCTACCCGTAATATCCCATCGTACATAATGTTCCTAAGACCGGCCCCGGTGGGACCCCTCGTGACACCTCGACCTCCTCGCGACTTCCTACTCTTATTTTTCGATTTTTGAGGTAGTGATACCTCTTCTTCGTAGCTCTCAATTACAAGACTCCACCTCGCTGTATTAAATGCGTTTCTAAAGTCTAATGTAATCAGAGTACTCCAAATCCCTTTTCTACTCTCGACGGCCTTCATCACACTGTCCATAGCCTGTACTGTCGACCGTCCTTTCCTAAAGCCGTATTGGTGGCGTGCTAGTCCTCATCCCTCCTCTAGCTCGTTTTCTATTCTTTTCCTTATAAGCCGCTCATACAGCTTGCTTAGTGTATTAAGCAAGCAAATCGGTCTATAGGCAGTTGGATTTTCTGGAGGTTTTCCCCCTTTCAATATTAGCATTAGTTTGGCTACCTTCCATTCTATGGGAAATTTCTGTCTCTTTAGCAACCCATTTAACACGGTCAGTATGCACTCAGGAACCACTTTCGCTGCTTCTTTAATCACAGTATAAGATATACTTTTATTATAGAAAAACAATTCCAAAATTTTTAATATAATTTATTTATTTATGAGCACTTTCGACGATAGTCATCTTCAGATAATACATATTTTATTTACAACGTAAACTGTTAAAATTTTAACAGTTTACGTTGTAAATAAAATATGTATTATCTGAAGATGACTATCGTCGAAAGCGCTCATAAATAAATAAATTATATTAAAAATTTTGGAATTGTTTTTCTATAATAAAAGTATATCTTATACTATTATATTTTCCAAATTTCTTTACGTAAAATATTATAATTCTTTAATCACCTCTGGTGGTATTCCGTCCGATCCAGGTGCCATTCCCCTGCAACAATATGCAATAATAATTGTTATTAGTGTATTTGCCATATGGCAACATACACTATTGGCGTCGGTCGGATGGCGGGACCTAGGGGTCGGACCAAAATTTCTCGACGTTTCATAACCTCCTAAACACTTTGGCACCATTTTTAAAAATGTTTATATATATATGTATATATATATTTATATATATATATATATACGTATATATATACGTATATATATATATATGTGTGCGGGCAATAACTTTCGAAAGAGTTAATTGATTTTAACGAAATTTGGCCCACGTGTTGAAATCCATCACCGCAAGAAGCCTATTTAAAATGGGCGTAATCGGGCCATTTTAAGGGTAGTTTTTAGGGGTTGAAAAATGTTTTTGGGCCCCAAAATACCGAAAAAATTCTCAGAATCGTTTCAAAATTGATATTTAACCCTTTAGTAGTAATTAAAAGTGTTCCTAAAATTTTAATAAAATCGGGCCGACAGGACCGGACTTACAAATTTTATGAAAAGACTAGTTTACAGATAGTGAATTATTTTCTGAAAGTTGTATATAATTTGGTATAGAGGTTCGATTGATAATAATATTGCAACTGAGAAAAAAATGTTCTTTTAAGGAGCCAAATTTTTATTTTGCCCAAAAAACCAACTTAAGTTCGCATAACAAAGCCACACTGCCTATATTAGCAAATACACTATATTGTCGGCAGGGTTTTGGCACTGCGACCCGGGTTTTTTTTATTTTTGGTCTGTATTTATAACAATGTTGTATTAAATATTTTATTTATTTCCCTGTAAGACTACAACTTAATCACCTTTCGGTGTTAGATTATCGTTTTACATAATGACTAAAATGACATAACTGTGAATGATTTTTGATTGTCGGTTGAGAACGGGCGCCAGTCGATTCCTAGTCTTGAACCTGAAACAAATCAAAAAATCATTCCTTTAATTCTTATAAAATTTAGATTCGCGTTTCGATCATAATTCTTATATTTGATTTTTTTTTCTTATCTAAAAGTTTCCTTTTCTTTAATATTAAGTGCGTTTATTTTGTATTCATGTTGAGTTATATTTTGTTTTTATTTTTATTTAAATATACTTACCTTGTTTGTTAATTAGTTTTTTCTTTTTCCTTTTCTGGATTAATAGTAATTTATTTCTTTTTGTGGTCGAGCAGATAATATTTTCATGGGCCCAGCAACTTAAAACTTTTTTTATCAACTGGTTGCTCGATCCTCAATCTAAACGTTACACCTCCTTTCATGCTTTCTGTAGCGTCGTTGAGCTTTTGCTCGGTAAAAAGTCTCGCTACTTCGCATATTTGTGTCATTTCACTTTTGTCCTCGCTTTTTGGGAACAGCAGAGTTGCAATCTTCTTTTTTCTTTCGATAGTCAGTTCCACTGGCTTCCGATTTGTTAGTTTCCCTGTGAGGCTGAGAATAACATTAACGGTCCATAATTTTGTGAAAAAAATTACGGAACGAAGACAAGCGTGGGACATAACAAAAGAGTTGATAAAAAATATTATGGCAAGGAAGGAAAAGGATGAAAGGATTATACGACTGGAATGAATATATACTGACGGCAGCCATTCTGACGTTTTGCTTCACGCAGTTCCGGAATGGTGGGTGAAGAGGTAGGGGTTTTTAGTGGGTGGAAATCCCACACTACCATTATAGTGTCTTTAAAAGATTTTCCCCTACCAAAAAAAAGAGTAGATATAATATACATTGGGAAATTGTCAAGACGAAATGGGTTTCTTTAATGAAATCGCAGAAAATTTTGACATACCAACGAAAAAAAATAATGTTTGACTTAACATTTTTTTCGCAATCATTCAAATAATTTTATTGAAAATAATATTTCAGTTGCACTCATTTACAAAATTGAATTATAATGTTTATTTTTTTCAATGGAAACTACATTTTAATTTTAAAATATATGCGTTGAAAACCTCTGGTTTCGAACATAAATAGCCATAAGCGGCTGTCTGCAATATAAAAATGTCTGCGCTAATTATTACATTACTCAGCGCATGGCAATGTGCAGAATGTTTATTGTGATTTAAACGTTAGCATACTTAGTACACTCGAGTGACTAATATTCTGAATAATATGATCCCTATTGTTCTGCAAACGTAGACTGCATATGTGATGCACTGTTTTCAAGTAACGAAAAATCAAAGCAGGGTGATTTTCAATTTTAATTACTCTTTCAAAAACAAATCAGAAAAGTTCCTATTATCTTGAAACAGCTAATTAATTTATTTTTTGTACACAGGTTGTACTAGTTTATGTATCTAGGGTGCAATAAATTATATTACACGAGTGTGAGATTAAGTACCTACCAGTGAGTTTTAACACGCGAATGATAATGCCATTTCACCTGGGATATACTCTATATTTTTTCACATACCTTCTGTAAATAGTTAGTTGTACACCTAATGTTTAGCATATTTCAAAATTTTGGACAGTTCACTTTTAAGCAAACTTATCTTCTAATTAAGTAGGCTGAGTAGCAGTCATTCGCACACATATAAATTATATGGAATTAGAATAGAAATAGAAATAGAAATATATTTGTTCCCATAATATAATATAAATACATAAAGTATACAAAACTTCTGTGTATATTTAATAAAGAATATACTAAAAAAACAAAACACAAATTACCGTATGGGAGCTATAGGTACATCCATAGGAAAACCTGTGCTGGATGCACCGTCACAAAAAACATATTTTTCCCTAGCCGAATGTTATGCAACTATATTAAAAAGATCGTTAACATCATTCCTTTGTAAGAGCCATTTTTTAATCATATTTAAAAACACTTTTAGGCTGTAAATATTCTTGTATTGAAGTGGCAAAATATTATAGATATACGGGCTGGTAAAAAGAAAATATCTCTGAAACAGAGACTTATTTGGTTTTGGAACAAAAACGTTTACAGTTCGAAAGTTGTATTTTTTCTCTCCATAATTTGTGCCACTTCTTATGTAAAATATTTTTAATATTTTATATACATACAAATGTCTTATTGGTAATATTTTTAAACTTTTAAATAACGGATGTGAATGCTCAGTTGATTTTTTATTTAACATTATTCGAATAATTTTTTTCTGAAGGATGCTTGTTTGGTTAAAAACGTTAGAAAAAGCACCACCCCAACATTCAATGGCATAGTTAAGTTTGGAATGTACGAGTGCATAATAGACATTTGTAAGTATGCTTGTAGGACATTTATTTCTAAGAAAGTAAAATTTAGCCAAGCTATATCTTAAGAAGGCATTTAGCTTATCCAAGTGTTCTTTCCATTTTAATTTCGAATCTATATGTATTCCTAAGTATTTATATGTAAAAACCCGTTCAATCTCAAAACATTTAACATTCCCACATGGAACTATTTTACAATTTACATTATGGTAAATAAGATTAAAATTTTGATTGTTCGGATTATTTAAGTCAAATAATACATATTTTGATTTGTCACTGATTTTTAGACGGTGGAAGATAAACCATAGTCTGATTCTACCTAAATCTTCTGTCATTTTGTTATTAATATCATTCCACGTGTTTGCCTCATATGTAAGTGCAATGTCATCAGCATAAGCTAATAATGATCCTGAAAGATTACTTGCAACTAAACTATTTATATAAATTAGAAAAAGTGTAGGCCCAAGGACCGAGCCTTGCGGTACACCGCAATTTATAATTGATGACGAACTTAATTTATCAAAAATTTTAACATTCAGAGAGCGATCCTTTAAATATGTTAATATCCAGTTATAAGAAATACCCCGAAACCCAGCAGCGTAAAGTTTATCTAAGAGTATTTTATGGTCAATGGTGTCAAAAGCTTTGGAGATGTCTATAAAAAGTCCTGCGACCTTCTTGCCATCATTAATATTATGATACAGACTATTACAAAATTCTAATAGGGCTGTTTCTGTGCTTTTATTTTGAGTGAATCCAAACTGTTTACAGCTAAAGAAGTTTAACTGATTTAAAAATTTAACTATCCTAGTTTTCATTAAGGACTCCAAAAGTTTCGAAAATATTGATATTAGTGAAATAGGACGATAATTAGATACATCACTTTTCGAACCTTTCTTGAAAACGGGTATAACAGTTGCTTTTTTAAGGACACATGGAAATTTTCCTGTCACGAAACTCAAATTAGTTAGGTCACTCAGCACTGGTGCTACTAGATCAGCAATGTTTTTTAAAGTATCAGAAGAAATACCGTCTGGACCAGGCGCTTTTTTATTTTTGAGTGTTTTAATTACATTAAATATTTCGTTAGGAGTTGTTGGTTCAATGAAGAAAGTTTTATTTAAAAATTCATTTTCAAAACTAATGTCCATTTTATCATGATTCGTTTCAGTTTTGACATCATCAACAATTTTTTTAAAGTAGGTTTTAAACTCTTGAGCTATCAATTTAGGATCTTTAATTTCAACATTATCAATTTTTATAGACTTTACAGCATTATGTGTCTTAGTTTCCCCTGTGATTTCATTTACAATTTTCCACTGTTCACTAGAATTACCCCTGTGTTTACTGAATAAATCTAAATAATACTGCTCTTCAGTTAATCTCAAATCTCTTCTCAACTTATTCCTAAAAGATTTATAATATTTAAGTAAATTAACATTTCCACTATTACATTTTACTTTTGATTGGAGTTTGTTTCTGTAGTCAATTCTTTTAATTAAGCTATCGTTTATCCACGGTTTTAAACTGACTTTTTTTTTTTGTCACAGTATTTGTAACAGATGATTGTATTATAAAATCATTAAGGATGTCAATAAAGTTGGAAAAGGCTTTACAAGCATTGTGTTCGTGCAAGACGTTTTCCCAGTTAAAATGTGTAAGCAATTGTCGCAGGGAATTTAAATTGATTCTTGTATATGTGGTGTCTTTCAAATTATTTCTATCTATATCATTTTGTGTTTTTGAACAGTGTTTAAATTCTAGTTTTAAATGAGTCAAGCAATGATCGGATATCGCGGCGTTTGCTACAGTACAGATATAGCAGTATTGGTAAGCATTGAATAAACGTAAAAAGACATGATCAATACAAGTACTTGAGCCGTTCATTGTTCTAGTAGGCAAATTGTTAATTGATGTCAAACCGTGACTAGCCAACAAATTCATATATATGTTACAGTCATTGTCTTGATGCAAAATATTAATGTTTATATCACCAACGAAAATAATATTATTATTAAGAGTATATAGATAATCATCGAGTTCCTGTATAAAACTATTAATAACTCGTCTACATAATCTATAAGCACCTATCAAATCGAAATTTTCAGCCCCAATATTAAAATTTAAATGTATGCTGTCAGCGGACTGCATATTTAATTTATTAACAGAATTTATTACTAATCTGGAAGAGATCAATACATAAATGGCTATACCTCCTGCTCTTTCATTTTTATTGTCATTTAGAAATAATTCATAACCATTTATTTTATACATACTATTTTCATCATCTTTTATCCACACTTCAGTTAGCACAATTATATCAGGTTCATAATCAATATCTGCTAAATATGCTAAAAAATTATTAAAATTCGATCTTAAACTTCGTATGTTTTGTTGAATAATATTTACCACAACTGAGTCACCGAATAAGCACATTTAATTTATAGATTTCTAATATCATCATTTGTTTGTATAACGCGCACATCACTATTATCTTCTTTTCTCATTAGAATTCTTCCTCCACGTATCCATAAGTATTTATAATCTTTTTCTCCTTTGATCTGCTTCGCCAACGCAAACAACTTTCTTCGATTACTGGTGAGGCATTCGTTGATGTAGATAGGACTACTAGTAGCATATCCTAAATGTAGTGTCGAAAAGTCTCTCTTGATTCTTCTTTTTCTCAATAGATCTTCTTTATCAGATCTTCTTAAAAATTTAACATGTATACTACCAGGTTGACCATTTGGTTTAGGTTTAGTTCTGTAGCTAAAATCAATTTTTTCGTTGTTTATTTCAATATCTAAAGCATGACCAATATTTTTAATGATTTCAGGGACTTTCTCATCCTTATCAAATGGTACACCATGGATCTCAATAACCTTATCCAGAGACGATTGTTCTTGCGTATCAATTCTTACTTTCATTTCTGTTACCAAAGTTTTTAAGGTATTATTTTCAGTAGTCAAGTCTTCCACCTTTTCCTGCAACTTATTGATTTTCTCATTTTGACTTTTAATTGCGCCGACACTCTCATTTATTTTTTCATAGAGGTGTTCAATAGAATTTCCTAAGTTCTTTTCCAGGATATTTATGCTGGATTTAAGTTCCGTAAATAACTCGATAATGTCATTAGCTGCAGTTTTATCTCCAGAAAAGGAAGATTCCAACCGATTTTTTCGACTCTCTGTTATACACTTATCGCATTTCCACGTTTTATTGGAAGAGGTTATGAATTCGACATCTTCTTTAGATAGCACTGGCATAACACATTTACCATGATAGCAGTCGGAGCACTCACTGCATTTAATTCCTGGATTTCTTGTTTTTAAAGCAGATTTACAGTTTGCACATATATCAGCCATCGTAGCTATGTAATTTAGCTCTTTTTGAATAATAATCACTATTTTAATTTTGAAATGTATAATATGTCATTAAAACTTTATAGAAAAACTTATTCGGCAGAAAAAATAAATTTGACACGCACAGATGCAAAAACACGTCCGTACCCATGCACGTCCACTTATATAGTACAGCGCGACTAGTTTTATTTTTCGTTACAGCACTAGTGGCGTAATAGGTCACTTTATACACCTTCATACATGCAAGTAAAACAGCTCGTTTAAGCATATTTATTTTTCCCAATTTTATGTGAAATTGAGATCAGATTTTAATCTAAGCTAAAAAATGTAAGTTGTATAATTTGAAACAATCCAACAATGTTCTCGGTGTTTCCAGATTCGACATTTTTTTCAGTATCTCAATTGGTTCGATTTCGCCTATTTTAACACACGCACAATGTTAGATCTCACAATATGTTTAATTTGGAAAAAATAAAGAGAAGAAGTTTCCCAATAGACTCGCGAACGCTAACCTACAAGACTGTTGGCTCAACCTAATACAGTAATACTGTACGATATCTAAATTGTATGCATGAATGCGGTTGTAAACAGTAAAGTGTCAGAGGAGAAAGGCTAGAAGCGCTTACAAAGAGCAACATGGACACTACTGTAGTCGTAGTCATTATTAAAGCTCTTAAAGCAAGAGAGAATGTTTACACAGAAATTCACTGTTTTTCTCGAAATAAATATCCGACATCCTAATTTTGCATATAAATAGATAAAAACTTTATATGCATGTAACATAAATGATCTAAGTTATTATTGACGCCAATTAAAATTGTAATAAAAATGCAATTCTGTTAAAACCCCACACAATTTTGTGGTCGGATATTCATGTTCGGTGTGAGATATGAATATTCGACCACAAAATTAAAAGTGCCATCTTCAGACTTATTTTTTCCAAAGGAACTTAAACAGCCAAAAGGCGGAATTTTCAAAAAAAAAACTCGTCAAAACTCTAATTCAAAGGTATCGATAACAGAGTAAGGAAATAAAAGTAATCGTTATAACAAATAACTAGAAACGGACCTTTTTATCCCCACACGGACATTTGTTTCACGACATAGCATTTTCATATGCTAGTAAAGTTGAAATCATTTTAAATAAGTTCATAGTAATTTTGAAAACACCGGTCATTATTTGAAATATGAATTCTATTCCTGAAAGTGAGTTATGTAGCAATAATGCAAAAAATTAATTATAACCAAACCATATACATCAGAAAACATTTTAAAATTATTTCGTAGAAATAAATATACTTATAACTATAATATAATTTTTTTTTTTATTTTTAAAAAATTATGAAATATTTTTTATCTAAAACAAAAACAGTGAAAATTTAATACAAATATTAACTATGTTTTATTTTTGTTACATAATTTTTTTAAAACCTCGTAATGCCTGTCTTCTAACGGGACATGTTCGTACTTCACGGCTCGGTGGTACTATTCACAAAAAAAAACCCGGGTCGCAGTGCCAAAACCCTGCCGACAATATAGTGTATTTGCTAATACAGGCAATGTGGCTTTATTATGCGAACTTAAGTTGGTTTTTGGGCAAAATAAAAAATTTG
The DNA here is from genome assembly GCA_034508555.1 of Venustoraphidia nigricollis. Taxonomy (NCBI): domain Eukaryota; kingdom Metazoa; phylum Arthropoda; class Insecta; order Raphidioptera; family Raphidiidae; genus Venustoraphidia; species Venustoraphidia nigricollis. The sequence continues at coordinate 576,603 of JAVRKA010000071.1, forward strand.
ACTCCTTAATACACTCCTTAAATTAACAGTTTTTTTCTTAATTGCAAGATTACTATAATCGAACATCTACACCAAATTAAATACACCTTTCAGTAAATAACTCACTATCTGCAAACTAGTGTTTTCATAAAATTTGTAAATCCGGTCCTGGCGGGCAGATTTTTTTCAAATTTCGGGAGCACATTTTAATTGCTACTAGAAGAGTAAATTTCAATTTTGAAATGATTCTGAGAATTTTTTCGGTATTTTTAGGCTCAAAAACTTTTTTCAACCCCTAAAAACCACCCTTAAAATGATCCGATTGGGCCCATTTTAAATACGCTTCGTGCGGTGATGGAGTCCAACATGCGTGCCAAATTTCGTTAAAATGAATTATTGCCCGTACACATATATACCTATATATATATATATATAAACATTTTTAAAAATGGCGCCAAAGTATTTAGGAGGTTATGAAACGTCGAGAAATTTTGGTCCGACCCCTAGGTCCCGCCATCCGACCGACGCCAATAGTGTATGTTGCCATATGGCAAATACACTAAAAAGTGACAACTTCAGCCTAGTTCATTTGAAATTAATTTCAAAAGTCGAATGTTGCCTCCTCAGCCTATCTACAAATTTGCCGCCGTATTGTTAAGACAGTTGTAACGTACACAAAAAATCGTTGAAAGTTCAATAATTGCGGTAAACTTGCTTTTATGATATGTTGTTTGGGTCCCTTTAGATAGTATTTTTCAAGGTTTGCACCACTTTAAAATGTGAGCGTGTTGAGTTATTGCTGAAAAACTGCTAAATTTTTCAGTTTTTTAGTTCTCTGCAAAAAAATACACATAGGAAGAGTCTGACGAGAAAGGTCACTAGAAGTTTTTTTAAAGTAGACAAAATTCCCGACAGTTTGAGCACTAATTCAATTTTCTAGGTTTAATAGCTCCCAAGATACAGGATTCCCAAAATATGCTATTTTTTTCAAAAAGTTGAAAAATGGGAAATGGCCAATTTTCGATCAAAATATCAGGTATAATGAAGTATCTACGGGGAAATTAATGGGAAATAATGCCCTCATTTATAACCTGATGATTTGATACACAACATATATATTAAGACCAAAAGGTTGTTTCGGCCTATTGGATCGTATAATTTATTTGTACCAGACAATAATTATTAGAGGCAAACAAGTACTGATAAGTCCAAATAATTTATACGATCCAATAGACACAAACAAATATTTGTTTGTCTCAAACACTTTTTTGTCAATGTAGGCTTTGATGAAGTTAACTTAAAGAAAAACCTAGAGAGACACTCTGTATATTCATTTTCTGTTTTTTGTGTGTAGTTAAAATACAAAACTCTAAAAAAATACAGTTGTTTGGACAATGGAGAATTTATTGTCAAGATTGGTCACACTGTGGCAAATATAAATGAAACAATTTAATTTTACTGCAAAAATTTATCAGCAAAATCTAAAACTGACTGCAATATAAAGATAAAGTAAGCACAAAGTTACGAACTCACCCTCTGCTTTGATATAACATAAAAAAGCAAGTCTTCGAGACACGTTAGAGAAACGTTATATGGACCGTTCAAAATCTATGCTGCGGTCTTGAACACCTCATAAACATCCTCTGGGGGTGAATTCTTGTTCTACACGATATGTATAGAGGGTCAAACTTATGCGTATCCACCCTCGGGCTTAATGTTGCACACCACCAAGTTCGGGTTGGACACTCAAATTCACTTTTACACTTTTTTTCTACGTGTTCTGAATCTGTATAGGTATTGCTTGCAAAAAATATAGTATATTATCTTATTGATGCATTAAGGTCTGTTTTGCAATATCAAAGGTTTTTATGTACCTAGATAGTAATGCATTATTTTATGTACTAGTGTAACATTATATTAAAACAAGCGCTTAGCGAGTTTTAACAGTCACACATGTCATAAAAGTTTTACACTTGAGATACACATACTACATTTTTTGCACGTATCTCTACAACAGCTGATTTTCACATCATAATAAGTACCCTTGCAATATTTTTCACATTTCAGTTCGGCTGTATGGGAATTATATGTAGACTGTTTACTGTTTAATATTGAATTATTAAAATCGATTTACCTTACGCACTGGTGCGAAAAAGGGTCATATAATCGCAAAACAAGGCATGAAAAGCAGCTATTTTATAGAGGGTTGTACAAAAAAGTATTTAACGCTTAACATGTTACTGAATATTTTTCTATGTTCTAATTCTAAAAATATTACTCATAAAAAATTCTTTATTTTTTATTAAATTAAAAAGTAGTTCACAGAAAAAAATTTTAAGTTAGTCAAATGACTGTCAGCTACTTTTTAATTTAATAAAAAAATAAAGAATTTTTGTTAATAAATATGAGTAAATCTAAAGGATGTTGTACAATAAATTAGTATTGCACTTTATAAATCAAGAAGCCTGAGGAAGACTTAATAAAAAAGCCGAAACGTAGCTGAATTGATTGATTACATTTTTAATACTGTCCACTTCCCTGTTCATTTTATATTATTTTTCAATATAATCAATTTGGTGCAGACTGCAGAACTCCCCGGCCTTAACCTGGAGTACGATAGAAATGTACTCTCGATCCCCATCCCTGATCAATATGATAACAAAGAATAGTTGTATACTTCAACTAAGAATAAATCGAAATGGGATCCACTATTGCAATATCAACGTTCTGTATTTTTATAAAATCCATAACTTCCGAATTCCTTTTTTTCTCGGTATTCTGATGCAATCTATTTATATCGCCTGTAAAAACTGTAGCTTGTTGCTGCATTAAAGCCAATATTGCAATATCAAAGCTTTCATTCTTTCAAACTTATTTCTTGCTACATTTATGTTTCTGTGGCAGTGCATACTGTCTACATAGTCTAAATAAAATAAAAGTTTTTTATATGTATATCTTAAACGAAAGAAAGATAAATATTGTAAATTATAGTTGTTCAAAAACTTAGCTTATTAACGTATATCCAAATGAATGAGAATGTTGATTGTTGTTTTTTTATAACCGACTATTATAGTCATGAGGTTATTGCTCAAAAGTGAACTGTCAAAAATTTTGAAATTAAAATGAAAACCAACTATTTTCTATAAGAGACACGTGCAAAAATACCGTATATACATGGTATTAAGACTCGTATGACTGTTAAAACTCGCTGATCCCCATTTTGAACATAATGTCACACCTCGTCATAATAATATAACCCTTTACGATACTAGGTCATTCCACTCTTGTATACCAGATGTCTATAAACAATCCATGTATTTTTCTAACAAACCACAGTTACTAACCGTGCACAATTTATTATAGCGTCGTGCAGTAAATTAATTTTGTTTGATCAGATGAAATTACACAGAGTTTGAAAAAAGAAGAAAATGAAATAGAAACTACAGAATTTTTATAGTATTTAAGTTTCACTGTGAATGCATGTGACAAGTAGATGAAATATAACTTGAATGCAGCACATAGTTTACACACAGACCATAACACAAAACAATAGTCTGTTTTTTGCGGTAAAATAACTACTCGCTTGCTGCAGAAGATATATGATGGCACTATTACTAACTAGTAACTACTAGTAACTAGTTTTCAACCTACCATTGAACTATACGACGCAAATATCTATCTATACCTATATACAAATCAACGGCGCAAGTTACTTAAGCCAAGTTTACATCAGTTATTGACTATACGAAAGTTTCCGATGTAGTTATATAAAAGACAGTTCCAAAGATGAAAAATAAAATACCTACTTAACTTGATATATGTTATTTACTTATTTAACTATGCTACCTGACTTTTCGTATAAAAACATAAAAAGCACAAAAAATTTGCATAGGAGAAGTCAGTTACAAGTAGTAAATGAAACAAATTATTACATAATATATAAACAAAATATAATAATCAGATGTTAAAATGTTATAGAATAAAAGCATTTATTTAGCAAGGAAAAGTTTTTTCTTAAACTGCTAACAATTTACAAAAAATTTTACTTCGTTTAGAAAAAGGTTGAATATCTTGATGCAACAATAATGTGGCTACAGGACTTTTCGTGTGAACTTTTAAATTCGAATAAACGCTAGTGATCTCAGACGTTGAGCGTCTATAATCTACAATCTCTCTCTCTGTTAAATTCGGATAGATGCTACTCAAACTGTCCCTGTTCCTTGTACAGTATTTATGGCCAAGCGAATCAAACTTGTTGACCTTGTCGTAGTTGTTTCACACTAAAACAGTAGCTTCCTAAATACAAATTGACGATAGTCATAATGTTATTATAATTTATGAAAATGCAACGGCAAATGCCTCGTGAATTAAGTTCAAAAATTATAAGCAAAACTCTTTTTTGAAGGATAAAGCGTTTCAAATCAGGGCAGCTACCGCAGACTATTCAACTATATTAAGTCAACAATGGAATGTACTCTACGTAAAATAAATAGTGAGATATCAATTTCATAGTATTATGACAAGTTTGAAACTATCTTTTTTAAAGTTCAAATTATATGTTACCCATATAAAAAAACACAACAAATTAATAGAACTTTTCAGCCACAAACATTGTACCATTTCGAGTACAACGCTCCATATAAGACTAAACTAATTTCGGAATTGTTAAATTCTACTAATTTGTAATTTTCAGTTCCGTCCCACAATGCTCTTAAGTCTTAGTATTATCATATACTAATCAAAACCATAATATATGGTATTACTATTTTATAATGTTTAAAAGCAGTTAGTATAGTTCAACACAGGTGTACAAGTTCTAAAGCAAGTTCAGCCAAATACATAATGTAGCCATCCCGTACATAGCTTACAGTGTACGTGCAAGTATAGTCTTTGATTATAGCCGATAGCGGAAGGAAGCGATAACCGCAAATCACGCTTCTGTTAAATGATACGTTCTGCACTTCGATCCTATTATAATTCATCTTCCGTTTCCAAGTCTCACTATAAAGGAAGTACAATGAAGAGAAGCAGCGTGCAATATTAAAGAAACATGTTCTACATTTTGTATTAGATTTGTCAGGGCCAGATTTAGGGAAGGTCAACAAAAGTTAAAGCCCTGTGGCCTTCACACGTTTTGTACCTCTCTACAAAATTTCGTGTTTATAGATCAAGCTTCACTTTGTGAGTCTCAATAGCAGTACTTTTGATTAAAAAAATGTTTCTTACTCTACTCAACAGACCTATTTAGAGACACTCCACTTGGCTATTTTTAAAAAAATATATGGACTTTATATCCTTTTCGATGTATGAAAACCGCCTAAATATAAATTCCATAAAAAAATTAAGTATTTTTAGTGTATTTGCCATATGGCAACATACACTATTGGCGTCGGTCGGATGGCGGAACCTAGAGGTCGGTCCAAAATTTCTCGACGTTTCATAACCTCCTAAACACTTTGGCACCATTTTTAAAAATGTTTATATATATATGTATATATATATTTATATATATATATATATATATATGTGTGTGTGTGTGTGTGTGTGCGCTATAACTTTCGAAAGAGTTAATTGATTTTAACGAAATTTTGCCCACATGTTGGAATCCACCACCGCAAAAACCCTATTTAAAATGGGCCCAATCGGACCATTTTAAGGGTAGTTTTTAGGGGTTGAAAAAAGTTTTTGGGCCCCAAAATACCGAAAAAATTCTCCGAATCGATTCAAAATTGAAATTTAATCGTCTGGTCGTAATTAAAAAGTGTCCCTAAAATTTTAATAAAATCGGCCCAACAGGACCGGATTTACAAATTTTCTGAAAACACTAGTTTGCAGATAGAGAGTTGTTATTTACTGAAAGGTGTTTTTAATTTGGTGTAGACGTTCGATCGACAATAATATTGCAATTAAGAAAAAAATGTAATTTTAAGGAGTGTATTAAGGAGTCAAATTTTTTATTTTGCCCAAAAAACAATTTAAGTTCGCATAATAAAGCCACACTGCCTGTATTAGCAAATACACTATATTGTCGACAGGGTTTTGGCACTGCGACCCGGTTTTTTATTTATATCTAATCAGACAATAATGAAATTGGCAAATATTATGAAAGATGATCACCCCAAGATCAACTTTCATAATATTTACCAATTGCATTATTGTATGATTAATAATTATAGATAGAGTAGGTAACAGAAGTTTTGTTAGACCTTTTAAGTACGGAACCCTGTAGCTTTGGAAGAAATATCCATACAAAAAAAACGCCTGACCTATTAATATATAGATTAACATAACTAATAATTAATCAATTTTGTAGAAATAATTTTAAAACTAATTATTTGCATTCGCATATATGATTCTGTTCCATTTGCTAATAAAATATATCTTGGCTGACAAGTGTGAGAATATACCTCCTTTTTAAAAAAGCGAGTGAAATGATTTAAAAACTCGTTTCCGGCGAGAGCACCTCACACTCATTTTAGAAAAGGCACCTTCTCATACTTGTTATGGAATAAACTAACGTATGTAACAAAAGTTCATATTTATTTCTATGTTAAACTATTACATAGCCTAGAAAAATTAGACTTTGACTGCGAAAAATTGCTGAATTTTTGTAGAGACCTTAAATGTTCCAAACATACCCTAAAAAGTACCCTTAATTTGAATAGTCCAATAAACCTAGGTTCGTAATGCATGGATCCCGTAAGTCATATTTTGTATTCCGGACACAATTGTTCTACCACATCACCATACTTCTATTTCCTTAGAAAAATATGGAAGAAAAATATATAGATGAAGTGTCAAATAAAAATTCTTCCTCCGCACAAAGTGGAGAGAATCAATTAATATTTTAACCTCGCTGTAAAGATTATAAACAATATGCAAAAAGTTAACTTGACTATCAGAATTAATCAGTTAAGTCTTCTTCAAATCACAATCTTAGTGAACAGAAACATTTCCATATATATGTACATGGATTATTGGCAACAACTGGCTCTTCAGTTTTTAGGCAAAAAATCTTTACATAAGGTATCCTCCATATATAGGCAGTAAATATGACACTTTTCGGAGTAGTACGGTGATGAGATTTCTACTGAAGGTATGCTATGTTTGTATGAAATGTATATAAGTAATAAAGTGGCAAAGCCTGCGTGACGCTACTATAACATGTGCGTGGCGCAAAATGGCTAATAATTTCCGCTACACTTTGCCGCGCGCGAAGAACTTATGTGTCTACTGATGAACAGCAATATGTATATGACTACAATATTGCTAGGTCTAGGGTTCGTAAAAAAAGCATCTGTACTTTTAAAGAAAATAAAAATATAACGTAACTACTAAAAAATACACACCACTACTTGTAAGTACTAATTATAACTACACTGGACAGCAAATAAACCGGGCCACCCGCCAACTTAAAGCTCTAAGTCAATTTTCTCGAACGGTGTAAAACTTACACCTATCAAACTTATACCTACAGAAAGAGCGTTTAATAACGATTAAAATGACTATAAATTTATTCTAAAAGATCGTCAACTCACGTTGTAATCAAGCAACAAACACAATGCTAACGATTTGCTCTGTTTTGACTAGTGTTCGCGCTTAGCATTCTTTTCTTCTAGACTGAGAATAATCGGATATTTCTTATCATTTCTTTAGTTTTTGTCCATCGTTTGCTCCGACGTGTGTATTTTGGCTACTTTTATCGGTCAATAATGAATACGACACCTCAAGAAGCAGCTCAAGCTGTAGCACTACTTCAAACCGGCCTTGGACAACGTGAGGTCGCTCGAAGACTTCGAATCAACAGATTTTCGGTGCAACGAGTTTACAGACGATACTTAGAGACTGGAGCATTCAATCGCCGTCCGAGTACGGGCAGACCTAAGGGTATATAAAACTGTCGCTTAGGCAGATTTTCAAAAGCTATTTCTACGTCATCCGACGCACATGCCGGTTTACCAGATAGTATCCGGAACTCTCAAAGACAAAAATTCAGGCATAAATACAATTTAAAAAAAACTGTCACTTATGTCTTTTGCGTATTAATCCTCGATATACACCGCAAGTCCCTGGATTGTATAGGAAAGGAAAATAATTCACCAAAAAATATCAAAGAAATAAAAAATGTGTCTGACGTGAACCAAGCAATTCACTCATTAAATGGATCTTAAAACGAAAAATAAGTAAATACGTTAATTTTTTTCTATTTCCGAACCCATCCCGATGTACTGTGAAGTTAAAAAAAAGATTTTGTAATTGAATTCTATGGTGCAGTTTCTTAAAACTTGCGGATTTTTGTTTTCTAAACTCCACCAGGAGATATACGGTGTATTATATCATAACCATCTATAGTAACTGGACATTTCATGAATTTTTTAGTTAAAGCAGATTAGTTCGACATAATACACACACAAGGTCAATACTTGATCAGTATTGTCATCCTGGCGGATATACAAGAGATGCAATAATTATTCACGAAAATCCTATTCAACTTCCGTTCCTTCACATATTATGAATTTAATTAATTATTTATAGATTACTAGCCGCTGCCTGCGGCTTCGCACACGTTTGAAATGAAATAGGGTAGCGACAAGAGTAGTGGAGTCTTCGATTCCACCATATTCTGATCTTGCCTCGGGGGATGCACCAAGCTCGGCCGCAACAACAGTAGTGGAGCCTCCGGCTCCACCGTATTACAATCTTTCCTCGTGGGGCGGCGCCTCCCTCGGCAGAACCCAAAAAACATAAAAAATATAGCAACTAAATTTCAAGTTTATACGAACTGTAGTTTAAAAATAAGAATGTGTTAATTATTGACACCCCTATACCTGGCCCCATTTCCACTTCTTAGAAGACGATTTTAGGAAAACCCATTTTAGTGGATGTCTATATAAAATGAGACAACTCTACCAAATTTCAAGTTTCTAGAAGTAAAAACTGGAATTTTATATCAACAACGCCCCCACAACCCCCCTTGGGAGTCGATTTCTGCAAAACTCGCTCTTAGCGAATCTCTACTCAACAAAAGAATATTCCAACTAAAATTTAAGTCTGTAAGTGTGACAATTCTAAAATAGGATTTTTTTATCTATAACGCCCCCCGCAATCTTCTTTGGGAATCGATTTACTTTCCTCCCCTATTTCAGCCCTTTCAAATTTTTTTTGAGACAAAAGGTAGCCTATGTCCTTCCTCAGAATGCAATCTGCATCCTTGCCAAATTGTATCGAGATCTCTTTAGCGGTTTAGGTGCGAAAAGGTAACAGACAGAAAAACAGATAAATAGACAAATAAAAATTGAACACTCGCTCTAGGAATCTTTAAAACTATACAATTACGAACTACGTCACAATTTTATTTATTTATATTTATTAAATTAACTTCTGTATAATTCATTAAGAAATCAACTGTCACAGTATGTGGATTTTGTAAAGCGTACCTACCTATACAAATCCTTGATTATTATTTACCTAAACAGTGCTGTATTGTACAGAGTTTGGAAATGTCGAATTTATAATATTAAATGAAAGTATGGATGGACAGCTAAGGTCAAGAAAAACCTTCTAGTTTTTCTAATAATTAGAATGCAACGATGTTTTTATCGTTCGTTTTTGCCATGCATTTTTCCGCAGCCCTATTTTAACAGCAACAACACGCAACTGCGGTGTTATTATTTTAAAAGATAATATATTTCCATCCCCGTTGATATAAAATTATGAAACAAATAGCTTAGGCGATTTATAACACTGTAAAGTAGATCGTTATTACACAGGGTTGAAATAGCGATTATTTAAAAATATTTGCATAATTGAGATTGATAAAAAGCACTTATAGTCGTGTTTTTAATAATGGTACAATTAAATTTCAAAGAAAATTAGTCACGTGATGAATGAATAAGATTATAAATTGAATTTATAATATATTACTCTTTCCTATACTTTGCCCTCATGTTCGTTGGCCTTAATATCGGTTTTGACTTGTATATCGCACTCTTAACGTGAGCAAGTCTGAAAAAAATTACTCTGTACTTTAATTTTGGGCACCAATATCTAGCACACCAAATTTTATAAATATCATTCCAGCCATTTTCGAATAATTGTGTACTATCAGACAAACAAACAATCTGAAATCACGTTCCTCCTCCAAGATATCATTTAGAATACCCAAAAACAGAATATTATTAATCAGGTAAATAGATATGTTTAAAATGGGAAGCCATAATGTAATATAAAATATTCGTAATAAAACGGTTTCATCTTTTAAGGCCACCACTGAGAGCAGTGAATGTATTAAAATGTTTAAGAGCTTTGCTGTTGTTGATGTTACATATTTGTTAACATAAATAATAGCGACTTTAATGTAAGACGTTTATTATCATTTGAATTAGTGATAAGGTGAACAGGGAACACAATCTTGTAACCGCATACATTCAACAACAGTATATGGTTAAGAGTGCGGGAAAGTCGATAACGCCTACAACACGTATATACAGATTGTCTCAAAAAAATCTACAGCCTATACACGGTACTCCAATTTCTTTTTTACCAGTAAGGGAAAAAAACTTTTAAAGGTATCACATCGTGCGTTGTATTAGTGTGCGATTTCCACCCACTCGGAAACCCCCACATCTCATTCCGAAACTGCGTTTCTATGATCGTTCCAACGATATTTCTCTTTCATCCTTCTTCTTCCTTGCCATGATATGTTTCATCATCTCTTTCGTTGTGTTCCACGCCTGTTTCATTCCGTAATTGCTACCGTCAAATTGTCCGCTGTTAACTTTGTTCCCAAGTCTCAACAGTCATGTACTAGTTTCCTGCCTGTTCCTCTCCCACCGTAGCCAATGAAAAAAGGTGTTTTCTGCCATGTGCGAGTCCCCGTAGTAAGTATATGCATCCATCAATTTCAATTGCCTCTATCCTTATAGTATAGTTTTAAAACTTCCATCCAATAATATTTATGTCAAAGAGCCTACATTTCGATGTTTGCACATCAACCATGCTACGTCGAGAATTATTCTTTTAGTTAATTGATCCAGCAATTTGTTTTCCTCCCACGCTCTTTGCCACCCTATAATAATATCCTCTCTCACTTTCTTTTTAGCCTCTGTGATGCTCCCATTTTCACTCCCGTGTATCAGAGCTTTTTCTTTCACCAAAAGCTCTATAGGCATTATTCCCGCTATTACCTATATAGCTTTAGAGAGACCGTCCTGTAGGTGCTTGCTATTTTCACAAGCATCATCTCTGCGTCCTTTCCAGTACCTCTTATCAAATGAGAGCTCCAGTAGTATCGAGTGAACAACCCCACATAGCAACTACCTCTTAAAGCTTTGTTGACCTCCGATATTAGGCATCAGTCTAGTCAACGCGGCGCCTGCTTTTCCCATCCATTTGACATGTTCTCCAAATACGCATTTATCGTTACCCCCCCCCCACGTATCGAACTATTCTCCCTAGCAGAATTTTGTTTTCCTTCATACTAAACCAGACTGTTTTTCCCTTTCCTAGGGCCCCTTACGATAACTGCCTCGGTTATCCAACTAGCTGTAGTAAAGTGTTGGGCCGATTCAACCAATAAACAGTGATATTAAACTTTTTAACACCCATAGATTTTATCCCCTATTATTTATTTATTTATTCCCTATTCAGGCCCCAGCAAAAAAAGAGAAAGTCACTGGGTTTAGTTCCTACTATTTAATTATCCTTTGACAACTGGCACAGTAATTGTGAAGTAACGGATCTTTACTCTGTAGAAATGTTTTACTTATTATGGATAGCCCGCGATTTAACAAATGTTATAATTTTTAGTAGTATTAAGGAAACAGAAACATAAGAATATCCAAAGTAGGAAATAATTTGTAGCAGACTACATTTTTGCATTGTATTGAGTTTGTAAATAATATTCAAGAGTTTCTCATCGATCCAAAAATAAAGAACTACGGAATCATAAAATTAGAACTCCAATTATATTACAAGATTCTTACAAAGTAATTATTACATGAACCAACAACAAACTGAGGAGAATAAAAGCAGACACCAAAAAATGCAAGCTCAACGAAAAAATGAGGTTTTACTAACCAGAATAAGAAGAGAACACACAGCACTAACGCATTCATATTTATTAAAAGGCCAAACCTGGAAAATAAAATTTAAAATTAGTAAAAACCAACATTTTATAATATCATATGCATGCCATAATTATTTACTTACCTTTATCACATAATATTATCTCATATTTGTTATTTGTTATTTTTTTTCACTCATATTCCTCTGGTGCATATAGCCTGTGTTGCTGAGCACTTAAATAATTAAAAAAAAAAAAGAATTCTGCATACAGTTTTTTGATTCATTTTATATCCTGTTACCTTAGTGTCGTGTAAGTGTGTATAAGTGTTAAGTAATGTACACTGCTACCTCACATTAGCACTGCGATTGTGAGGGGTGCAGTTGTGAGGTCGCAATTACAGTGGTGTCTTTACTTGAACTTATAACCAATAAAAGTTACGACGTACTTGCCGGTATAAAGATTACCTAAACGGTATAAATACCCTTTATCTCATTAAAAAATAAAGCGCTATATTTGATTAAATTAGATAAGACTATTTTTGGTCACAAAAAATCTGCATATTGAATTGAAATCGTTAATCTCAAGCTTAGCTGTGGAAAGTAAAATAAAATGCTGTAACAAAAATATAGAAGCCGGTAATAACCGATATCTTTCTTAGTTCGCGCTCCTACAGCAAGAATTCCGTTTTCATAGAGATATTAAAAACAGAGGCTATGTTCGTAACAATAGAATTTGACCACAATAAATCTTAAACTTCAAGTTGAAGACATTTGCGATTTTCTTAATATATTATATTGTAAAGTTGTATAGCCATTTACCACTCCTTACTTTTTTCAATTTATAGTAAAAGTATAAAACATTTTGTTTTAGATAAGTTTTTACGATGAGTTTTTCTTAATAAATGAAAAACCATAATATCGACAATTAGACAGTTTATCATTACATAACCATAGAAATCAGTATATCTGTAACTATGATGTCTGTTCCCATGATTACCATATGCTTTTACATGTAAAAATTAACCAAGACATACTTGTCAATGTCAGCTAACTCGTTCCTTTTGGCAAACAAATTACTTCAGAAGAAAAGAACAGCTTATTTTTTGACCATCAAAATATTTATGATATAATAGGGTTTAGAAAGAAATTGTATAAAACTTTTTTGCAGAAATGAATAGATTAATAAATGTTTATGGAAAATAGACTGCTGAATTAGGAAAAACAATGTTAAAGGACATATCTCTTCTGCGCATGAGCCGATCCTATTAAAATTTAGTTTTTATCCGCTTAACTGTTTGATCGGTCGCACGACTAAACAACCAAGATAAAGCAACCGGGAAATAACCACCACGACAAAAACAACCAAGAGTCATAACAGCCACTTCAAAAACAACCACAGGACATAACAACCATAAGTCATAACAATCCTTGCAAAAACAACTAAAACAAAATAACCACGAAAAAATGTCCAGGATTTAAATGTATAAAAATAATTTTTTAAAAGTAAACGGTGCAACATATACAAATTTTGTATTTTGTTGACATATAAAATATTCAAAATTTCATTATAAAACTTAGTTTAACTGTAATAAAATCGAATATCTGCGTTGCAGATGATTACCTAATTTTCAATAACTAAGTATTATTATCTAATTCAGTTGTGACCTTGCCAACGTCACAATAAATTCTAAATTCTTTGTTAAAATAAAATATTTTAAAACAGTTCTTTCTCATATTTTAACTAAAATACATCTTGTGCCATATTAGTGTATCAGAAATCCAACTGCAAACGAATAATTTATTCTGATATTTTTCCGACTAAATGGTTACACAAGATAAATTAAATTTAAACAATTCTGGCGACTAGAAATTAAAAATAGCATTTAAACATATAATTAATTTAATATAATTTAAACCTCATATTTAAATAAAATTTAACTAATTTCTTCTAAATCAACGTACAAATCCAGCCATTACGTTACAACGGTTCCCTTTCAGCAGACAATTTATATACTGGAAATAGTATGATAAAAAATCATTTCAATATACTTACTCGTATACTTTTAAATAGTTTTTTAAAAATAAAAAAAAATAAAATTCAACAAAATAATTAAATACAAAATTTTATTGATCAACAATATTTAGTAAGCATTAAATAGAAAATTATTTTTAACAAAATTTAAATAACACAACACAAAAAATATGAATACGCTACTAAAATACTAAACGACACTACTAAACAAAAATAAATATATTCAAAAGTTTTTCATGAAAATACATTAACCAACGAAAAAAAGAAATTATGCCAAAATCTTATACACTTCACCAACATGAAATAACAAAAAATGATATAAATAAAATCTATAAAGAGTAAAATTTTGTTATGGTTGTTATGTCCCGTGCTTGTTATATCCTGTGGTTGTTATGTCCTGGTTGTTTAGTCTGGACACCATTTGATCTGTACCTGTTGTGCTTACTGACAAATAAACAGACAAACAGACCTTTTTTAAAAATATGTTTGGACTCGGGGACGAAAAAACGAAAAAATATTGCAACATTTTGACAATATATTTTCATCCAAATACTATACAAGTACCATTCCCCAATTATAGAGTTGGTAATATAAGCAGACAAAAATCTTCAACTCGTCCAGCGCACGCCACTGCGTTTCGTATTGTATCTGTTGTGAATCGGAAGCGAGAGAGCTTTAAGCAGTCCGTATCACACTCCATCATGGGTCAGTTGCAAGGGTGGCAACTATTTGTATATGTCTGATAAACGTTCATTTTGTGGTTTATCGTACAATAGTACAACTGGCCGATGTTAACCACGCAATGAACTAGAAAATCGAAAGTGGACTAAATCGGTAAAATGTTTTAATTTAATTAAATTCGAATATTTCCCTCATTTCAACAAAAGTTTATGCTTCTCACACCATGACTGTCTGTCAGTACCTCTGTTTATCAGACATTTAACATCCCGCTATTTTCAAAAATAATTGTTTTCGAAAATCGAGTTTTCATCAAATCTCGGCGTTTTAAGATCCTAGTAAGCTATTCTGACTATTTTGATGATAATGTCCTTGTGTCTGTGTGTTTTTTATAGAAGGGAAAAACGTGTTTATGTGCCGTAGGGAGCTAGAAGTGCTCTCCATGTGTCGAACTCTTCTGGATGACACCACCGACTAAAAAACCCCTCTTCTTCTTGACCGGTTAAGCCAGTATATGTGTGTGTATGTAAACTTCTTATAATTTTTGAACGGCTTGACCGACCGAAACATGGTTTGCGGCATTCCAAAGGGTTCCATTAAACTTAGACTTCCTAAAAATTTGAAACGATTCAGCCGAGTAGATTTTGAGAAATCTCAAAAAGAGAATTTTCAAAAAAAATGTTTTCTGAAATAACTTTTAGATTTCTGCATGATCAATTTCAAAATCTAATCAACTCTTGTCCTCAAAAACAACGTCGAATTCCGCTAACCACATCTTGATCGGTTTATTCTTTCCAGAGATATCGTTGTCGAAAAATTTGCAATAATATGTTTCTTTGAAATGACTTCCGAATTTCTTATCGAATTCATTTTTGTTACCGAGTCAACTTTTTGTGCTTAAAAAAATTCGTCGAATGCCGTATATCGCATTTTTTGTCCGAGAGATATCGCATTTAAAATAAAAAAAGCGTTTTTTTAAACAACTTCTGGATTTTTCATCGGATTTAGTTTTTAACTAACTTTTTGTACTCAATAAACTACATCGAATTTCCACATATTGGATTGAAATCGGACGATTCGTTTAAAAAATGGCATTGTTGAAATAATTTTGAAATATTGTTTTTTTAAAAGAAGCCATGAAAGTATATTAATACAAACAACGACCTAAAACAATACTCAACACAAAAATCGCGTCTGGTTTCATAGATGTAAATAGTCTAATTAAAGCTATATCTCAAGTCCAGGGATTTCTAAGGCGATAATCTATTGTACTGAAATTCTCCAAAAATCATGATAATTGTACTGCGTTTCAGGTTTCTGATTGCAGATGATGCAGAAATAAGATATCATGGACGTTTGTGATATCAGAGAACATGGAAGAAGCGTAGTGTTATTGAAAGCAAATAAGAGAAAAGTTTCTCTATAACGTGATATACGATATTTTATTTTCATTGCACTGTGTACTGAACTTCACTCTTTTTAGACTATACTTTGTTTCGGGTATAAACTCATAAAAAATTCTGGAAAGCATGGGGACTTTTACATTTAAATGTTTTGGTATCCAACAATTTGAAAAATAAATAGCGAACGTTTAGGCGATTACCATAATGACGAAATCAACTTGAAATCAAAACGAGACAGCTTACTGATTACAACATTGACGCAATATAATTCACTAATGTGACAAAACTCTTGTGTCAGTTTGTTATAAAGGTAAAAAAACTCGGGTCGCAGTGCCCAAACCCTGCCGAGAATATAATGTATTTGCTAATACAGGTAGTGTGGCTTTATTACATGAACCTAAGTTTATTTTTGGGCAAAATAAAAAAATGACCCCTTAAAATAATATTTTTTCTCTTAGATAGAATATTGTTATCAATTCAACATCTGAACCAAATAAAATACACCCTTCAGTAAATATATCAAGATACGCACACTAGCGTTTTTATAAAATTTGTAAATCCGGTCCTGTCGAGCCGACTTTATTAAAATTGTAACAGCACATTTTAATCTTTTTTTTTCAACCCCTAAAAACTACCCTTAAAATGGCCCGATTGGGTCCATTTTATATAGGGTTCTTGAAACATTTTTAAAAATGGTGCCAAAGTGTTTAGGAGGTTATGAAACGTCGAGAAATTTATATATATATATATAATATATGTTGCCATATGGCAAATACACTAATAAAATAGGATATACATATATTGTATAAAATAATAATTGTATGAAAAACATGCAAACCAAGTGTTTGAAATGTTTAATTTTCATATAACTGTTACTTTGCGATTTGAAATAAATATAGAGTCCGGATACAGTGGGTGCGACAAGGACAAATGATATGAAACCACTCGTGAACCGATTTTTTGTTTTCAAGTTGTCAGCCCTGGATATTATTTTTGAACGATTTTTCGAACACAACGTGCAATATTTCCGCCATGGTTCATAAAGTAATGACGTCATAAGTGTATAGAGCACAAACGCTTACATAAATATTTAAAAAAAATAAAATGATTTCAGTGTCATTTTGTTCAGAATTTAGTGTTCTATTAATATAACAAAACACATTTTAAGTCATACCTCATTAACAAAAAAACAATTTTTGAATTATATCAGATATAATTAGAATATTTTTAACTTACCGACTTTTTTACTTCAAATATACTATTGTTATTAATTATATGTATTCTACGATAAACAGATATCAAATTCATTAAATAATTTTTGAATAAACACGAAGATAAGACTGCAGTGTGTTATGAAAATTTCTATTTTGAAGAAGGAATTGTCCCCTTAACAAAAATAAATTGAACAACCAAACGCTTGTTGGTGTTTCACGTTGTTATGTTGGAACATAGGTTTTATCTATAATAATAAATCCATGTAGGACACATAAAAGACTAAACAATAAATCATTTTATCTACTATAAATTTAATAATATTTTCCAATAAAACGTAAACACAAGCGCAGTCATAACTCATCACATTAGGTAAACGATTTAAATTTCCTAGCGTTTCAAATCGCTTACGATAATTTACAGCTCATTTAACTTATAAAGTTTTATTGTCACATTTTGTATCCGATGTCTTGATAATATATTTCAAACAGCCAGCGTTATTTAAACGATAAACTGTAAGCGAAAATTAATTTCGAAAACAGGTAAAGCTTCATTTAACCCTGTATTAGGGGCGGTCGATAAAAAAATGTTAATCAAGTAATTCTGTTTTCACAGTGAAACAATTCCACCTCTGACCTCATGTCTAGAGGTACCTTTCTACCGTACAACTGTGTGATAAAAATCCAGTTTTTTTACAGTGGAATGATCACACGTCATGTCTAGAACTACGTTCCCACCATACGACTTGGGTCTCCGAATATCAAAAATTGTATATCGTGTATATAAGTAAGCATTCCATATATCTCAATTTCATAACTTTCATAAGAACAGCGCTTAATAATAACGGCAAATTATTAAAATTAAGTAAACAAACTGGGCAAAGGCAAAGGCCTCTGCCCAAGACGTGTCCCACTAGCACCCTGAACGTGGCGCCCAAAATCCCGCTTTTTATCTAAGTAGCAAATTTGGCGTAGAGGTGCTTTAAAAAATTAAGAGAGTCTTACAGAAGTAACATTTGACCTCGATAATGAGCAAAACTTTCGTGAAAATATTAGAGTCGGGTACTGATTAAAGTTATTTCACATATATAGTACTAATTTTTTATGAATTTTAATTTTGTACTAGATTTCATAGTAATCTATTGCATTTCAAAAAATTCTACCATTTTTCATCTCAGCTCGTCGAGTAGGGTCTAGGAATACCTTTAGTTCAAAAGTTTACCTAATCAGTAGTAAATAATAGTAGTAATTCTTAAGGCTTAATTGATCTCAATAAAGCCTGTGATTCTGAATTAAAGTATCGTAACCACTTCCCGGTTTTTTTACATTACAGTCGCGAAATTTGAAAAAATGAATTTGGCAACACTACACACTATACAATAAAATCACACTCCTCTATGAATTAAAAAACATTTTATAAACTTTGATTCATTTTATATCGATTGACATATCTAATATAGAACTGTTGGGTCTTTTTGAGACAACATTATTACTCCACATTTTTGACCGCAACATTGTTTTGTTTTGAGTTTCTACTAGCAACGCAGAAAAAGCAAACAAGTGAAATATAATTTTCAATCTAGTTGCGATCGACCTATTTAAACTTCGTCTTGATTAAATCAAATTTTATTGTTTTTTACTTATTTATTTTTTAATTTTATATCAATAGAACGTTTTACGTTCTGGCAATAATTTTGGTATATTTTTTTATATTGTGTTACATTTTGTTTCATTTATCATCTTTTAATGACCTCTTTTGTTTAAAATTCGTCGAAGTTTTTTTAAGTTTAAAACATAATATTCCTCAAATGGGGCGTTCACAATTTTTGTCAGGTATTCATTAAATGGGTGCTTTAACAGACCTTTACATTGCTGTTATGCCAGTAATTGACAATTCTTATTTATAGATATATAGATAATTCTTATTGAAAAGTTTTTTTCTACTCAAAACCTTATCAGCTGTTTAATCGATAAAACGGGGAGCGCATATTCAGTAGGGTTGGGAGATGATCTTCTGTTAAAAACTTTAGCAGCCACACCAGATTTCTTTATAATTATTGCAATCATACTGAAAATTAATCACGCTATGTACGTACGAAGACAAACTTTCGCAAAATATTGTAATAATACAAACATCCACTAAGTCAGTGCCTGCGAATCTGTTATAAAAAAAATGGCAGAAATAACGAGAGTTCCTTCACCTTGTTTCTTCTTTATTCACATCAAACTTAATATAATTAGTTACCTCAGTTTTATCACTTATAGGTAAATCGTTCAAGTTAACAATCTATGCTTAAAATTATATTAGGTCAAATTTGTTCTTACAGGGTGAGACACTTAAAGTGTTACAGAGCAATAGCACTTAAACTATACATGATATCCATAAATGTTTCAGATGAAAGTTTTTCAGTTTTAGGGGGGACATCGTTTGGAGACAAATACCACCACTCATCCCCAACCCCTTCGCAGAGTTGAGGGTGACTTTGACCTTTTTAATAGGAATCAAGACCCATTTTTTATCACAAATTATGATTTTTCGATAAAAAATATGTAACATTTTTATGAAATATTTTTATTTCGATGCCTTCTTCAACCCCTAAAATGCATGTCCAAAATCGGTTTCCCGAAACTCCATTAGATTTTTATACCTAAACAACGACCTTGCGCAGAAAATTACAAGAGGTAAAAGTTGTTTGGTTTGGGAAGTGTTGTCGAATAAAGCTAAAAAGAACCCACCACCTCTTCACAGGGGCCCCCACTCCCTTGTACGGGGGTGAAGGGTTCTTTTTATTTTTAATCGATGACTCTTCCCAAACCAAACAACTTTTACCTCTTGTAATTTTCTGCGCAAGGGTATTGTTTAGGCATAAAAATCTAATGGAGTTTCGGGAACCGATTTTAGACATGCATTTTAGGGGTTGAAGGAGGCATCGGAAAAAAATGTGTCAGACAAATGTTCCATATTTTTCATCAAAAAATAATAATTTGTGATAAAAAATAGGTGTTAACACCTATTTTTTATCACAAATTATGATTTTCAAGAAAAATTTACCAATTTACCATCTTCTCGTTAATTTCTCATTCTCATTCGACTGGAATAATTACAGAAAATTATAATAAAATGTGTCAAGCTTACGAACACAGTATAGCAGGTAATCGATCACGGTCTTGTATGTGGATTTTTATTGGAAAATATAGCGCGAACCGACGGAACGAGGACAGCAGCTACAAAAATTACGGTTTCTCGGCAAGAAGCAACAGAAAAAACACTACTATATCGGTGACAACGAAACATTTGTACCGCATTTAAAATTAGAAAGCTAGTTCAAATTGCCAGTATTGTGCAAGAACATTAAATAAATATTTAATGAATAAATAGACCATAATATATAACCTTATTTTAAATAAAGGTTTTTTACCAGAAGCACGGTACAAAAAAAATAAAATAAATTGCAACTGACAGTTGGAAACGGAAGCGACTCAAATGCCAAAAGACTGAAAGAAGTGTCGTTTTCCATCCTTAACTTTGAACAAAGTAGGCTGTCTTGTTAAAGACAAAGAGTTAATTTATTGCTTGCCCTTTGACAGAAAACGTATATCTCGTCTTTGCAAATATCAAAAAGCAGATAATAAGTCAAGTTCCAATACTACAAGACACTGATGCATTCTTTGCGTACGCGTATCTTTTTTATTAAAATTGAAAAATATCTGCGCATTTTCCTACTATTTTCTATAGAATATTTCTGTTGCATAAAATAATACTGTATCAAAATAAATATCGTTTTTTTACGTTTAAAAAAGTCTTGACGAATATTTACTATTGAAGTATGCATAGTAGTATATATAAATTTAAAAGTATAAAAGATATTGTATTTTACACTACACACTGCAAAAGTAAATTTGACTATACACCGAAAAAACTGAAAAAATATGTTAATAAATACAGGTGAAATATGTAATAATTGTAAAAAATCAAAAAAATATATAATATAGGCACCGACCACCGGATTTGAGCCTGCGACCTGTTGCGTACTACAAGGCAGCCATTGTATGTCGCAGGCTCAATCTCATGAATAGATTTTGCCCTATCGTGACAAAAGAAATTTTATTTAAAAAAAAATACAAGTAAATTTTTAAAATTTACCACTTCGTATAACATGGAATTACATTTTATAAATTAACGCACCACTAGGTTTTTCCGCGCTATATTGGAATGAACCATATTTCGATTTCTGACGAAACCATCAGGGGATCGATAAACGCGTGGAGTTAAATTTTCTGTCTACAATATCTCTGCGACCCTGTATGAACACCAAATAGTCCCCTTGCAGAAAAATTACACGTAGCAAATCATCTGGTGACTTCAAAGTTTCTCATTCTAAATTTTCAAAGAATGAATTTTATTTTACATTTACCTGAAAGAAATCAATAAACCGTTGCGCTATATTTTTAGGAACTGCTTTCGCCTTAGTCCGCTTCTGAAATGTAAACGGTTTGAATCGTCCTTGACTTCGGTCTTAAGATTTTTTTCGCAGCTGTCGATCGGTTACCATTCTCATTTTCCCATTCCACGTATTATTCGCACAGAATATCTCCTTCCTTTAGTTGAGCATTTTTTTATACAACGTGGGAAAGTCATTTCCCAGTTTTCATCGATCATAATAAAGATGGTTGACGACACTATGAAAACAAGTTTAAAACTTTTTAGCAAATGAAAAAGTTTTTCTTTATAAAAATACTCAAAGTTTTTGTGTAGGCATTAATTTAAATGTCGTTTACAGTAGGTAATGTAGAATTTTATAATAATAATTTCTTACTGAAATTATTAAACTTTAAAGTCGAGTTTGAGCGCCGACAAATTTCACTCGCATGCTTTACATTTATACATCGATACTCATATTGATACGACGTCATTCAGACAAAAAATCGTGAATTGGGACATGTTCTATGCGCCAATAAATATAAATTATTTCCTCTGTCTCTGCAATTTGTTGTAACATACGCTTTCGTCTTCACGATGACAATAAGTTTAGAGTAGCTTAACATAAAAAGTTCATCGTAAAATTTTAATTGAGTTTTAAGCTTCGTAACTTTTTTTATATAGATACAACTATTAGTTTCAACATGTCTGTACAAATTATTGAAATTGGCATGTTGACATAATAAACAAAGATAATCTAAATGTAATTTCAAAACACTCTTGTTCCTGTGGAATAATTGAGTACCAAAATTATATCAAAATCCCTGTTTAAATTAATTACAGACATCTACTCTTTACATTTGGTTTTTTTATCAATACGTGCATTTTTTCGTACACAACAAACAACATTTTCATTTAAATAGACCTCAATACTTTGTATTGCCTTCTCTAGCCCCCAGCTACTATTGTCTGTACACGTAGGTTCATACCAAACCAATATTGCGCCTGCGGATAGCATCTTGTAAAATATTCCTTCCATTCTTCCTGAAGTGCTGGTTTAAAGTTTGGGATTTATTTAAGTGAAAATGTTGTTGGTAAACATTTTGCATTTGTGTGCAAACAAATGCACATATGAACAAAAAACAAAATGTAAAGAATAGATAATGGAAACAGATAACGAAAACTGACAATATAATTTTGCTGTCTAATTATTCCACAGATGTTTTGAAAGTAGACGAAAAACAACATTTGAATTAACCTTGCATAATAAATAAAAAAATCAATTTCACCTATAATTTGAACAGGGATGTTAAAACTAGTAGTTGTATCTACATTTTTCTAAAAAAATGACTCTAATTGGACTAAAAACTTAATCAAAATTTTGCTATAAACTTTTTTTTTGGCCTTTGAGTGTATAAATATTTCAAATTATAATTGTTTTTATAATCGCAGATCACGGCAACCCTACATTTATTATATCTGTGGAGACCTGTGTCAAGGATAGTTATATAAGAGTATAATGTAATATTATTTTATACATTTTTCATTAAATAAATGGTTAATTATTATTAGACCGTGATCGAGTGCGTTTCATTAAAATCGTAAGGTA